>CM062819.1:431300165-431874657 GCA_031772625.1 Pinus tabuliformis
GGTGTGGCTGAAAATAGTGATCCCGTACTTTCATTTTCTGCTCGCAGTAGGTTTCCCATTAGTCCTTGACGTGAGGGGGTCTGTTTGAGAAGAGCGAATAACAATCTTTTCGTGACTCGAAAATTCATGAACAAATAAAATAACCCTCTAGCATTTTAACCATTTATCTATGCATCTGCATCTATCTAACCCTGAATATGGGGATTTTAAAATTAAATTGTACCTTAAAGGGTGTGGCATTTCTAGAGTAGTTTTTGGAAGCTGATGCGTCGCCTTTGGGTAGCCACTGAAGGATCCGGGCAAAGTTGTCCATCATCACGTTCCTTTGTTGCTCGAGGGCTTCTTCGAGCAAGATTTTGATAGGATCTCTTGCTCCATCATCTTTATTCTCATTCGTCATGGGAGGCCATCAAGATTTGCGAGGTTGGTCTTGCAAAGGTTCAACTAGTTCAAGCCCTAACTCCTTATATCCTGATCTCGTTGGGGACATGCAAAGAAAAACAGAGAAAAAGTAGACCGCTCTGATACCATTGATCTAGATTTAAATAGGAACGCAACAAATTATAGAGATAACCATAAACATAGAGATGCAATGGAAATAATACTTCATTCCATTAATGTAAAATACTAAAATATGCTTACAAACAGAAATGGAAATAAACTAGCTAGGGCAATGGTAGCTTATCTTTGAGAAGAGATGTGGCGGCTACATGCCTCTGAACTATGCTACAATGAGGCTCGAAGGCCTATTTATTGTTGATAAATAATGGAAAACCCTTAACATCCCAAAACCTAACCCTAGAAGATGAAACGCCAAATTGTGGGTCCCATTTGGGTAAATTGGTACATCAATTTCCCGGGGTCATAAATTTGGCACCCGATCTCCGTTTGTCACGTACAATAGCTCGTTAGAAAGATCTATCTGAGAATTATAACTTTGGGAAGAGCAACACTGGTCCATGGACCCATGTTGCTCCCAGATTTCCCAAAAAAAGTCGTTTAGGGCTTCAAAAGTTTAGGACCCGAAAAACTGATAAAAATAGTAAATTGTGCTACAATTATGGAAACTGAAAAACTGAAAGAGACAGTTGTGGGGGTCCAAATGGGATAGGTGGGTGGCCACCAACATCGACCTGGATCAGTTATAAAGGTTACTCATTTTTTGGAACCCTTTGTTGATTGGAAGATGCCCATATGAGGCTCATTCTGTCAACTATTAATAGGAAGATATAATTGACTAAGGATATTATCTTCCACTTCTAACAAGCACACAAATATTTGACTAAGAAAACATTATAGAAACCAGAATCTAGAAGTATCTTGGAGATATTGTTGAGTTCTCTAAAAGAAGCATCAATTCAGTTCTTCGAAGAAACCTAATCACAAAGTGGTTGGACTTCACAACTATTTTGGGAAGAATGAATGTAATTTATTTAGCTCATGGAAATTTTTGGGATGTCACTGTCAAAAGAGAACAAAATTTTGGTTTGGAGTACATTGGTAAGCAGATTCAAGACACTACCATGAAATAAATTAACCGGGTTGCAAATGCCTGCGCTTGAATATATTATGAGGGTCATTCTACCAACTATTAACAATAAGATATATTGACTAAGGACACTATCTTCCACCTCTAATAAGAACAAAAATAACTGAGTCACACAACATTATATAGACCAAAAGTATATTGGAGCTATTTGTTTACTTCTCTAAAAGATGTATCAATTCAGTTCTTGGAAGAGACCTGATGGAAAGGTGGTTGGACTTCATAACTATTTTGGGAAGAAGGAATGCAATTTCTTTAGCTCATGGAAATTTTTGGGATGTCATTATCCAAAGAGAACAAAACGCTAGTATATGAAACTTTATTATCAATAGTTTTATATAAACTTCAAAATGTATTATTGTATTATACTGTAATGCAGAAATAGGAAAAAAAAAGACATTAACAACCAATAAAATATAATAAGGAATTGTTGTAGCCTCCCTACCAACCATACTTAGCAGAATGTCTTGCACTGTTCGAGTACATAGGCTTCAGCTGAGTTTCAGTGGCCTGCCAGCTTGTGCATGTCAACTTGTTTGTCTCCCATTATAGGCTGTCATTTCAGACTTACTCATTTTTCTGGCTGAGGTGCTCACCTAGAAAATTGCGCAATTCTAGAGGGGAACCAACCTTCCCTCTAGAAATTGCGCAATCCTGCTGGGCTCTAGAAATGCACAATCTAGGCAGGCAACCTTCCCTCTAAAAACTGTACAATCTAGCCCAACACTGGGCTTTAGCTTAGAAATTGCACAATTTTGACTGATAGCCAGGGTTTCAGCCTAGAAATTGCACAACGCAAGAGGGACATCTAGCATTGTTCAACCTAGAAACTGTGCAAATTTCATCCCCAGGCTTGCAGACCATTACATGTGCTTTTAGGTTGACTAGTTCCCCTAGGACTGAGCAATCCTAATTTGCATGCAAGGGTTGCTTTTTCCCGAAAAGGAAAAAAGAAAAAAGCATCCCTATATTTTAGGGATCTAGTTTTAGTAGCTGGAGGTTACATGCAAAGACCATTTTAGAAACCTCCCTCCAAGTGTTGCTTTTCCTATATTTGTGGCATGCACTTCATAAGCCTCATCCTTATCAAAATTATTTATTCAACACTGCAAAGCTCATTCCTCACATCGATCTTAGAGCTTTGACATCCCACATAACATGTAGGAGAATTTGGCACATTCAACTCAACTTTTTCTAGGTAAGTATGCTTTTCATGTCTTTTGTTGCTTTTGTGTCACTTTTTGTATTTTGATTCATGTGAATGTTGTTTTCTTATTTTTTTTGAATGCATGCTATCATTTTAATGTATGTTAGCTTGTAGAAGCACTGTTTCAAGCTTTTCATTGCATCTCACTGCTGTTGCATGCATGACATTGTTTCTGCACTAACGGTCATCGTTGCGGAAACCCGCTTCACACACATGCTTGTTTTCCCATTTTATGAATCATGCACTCACTGTTTGCATGCATGATCATTCACTCTTGTTTACACTTAGCTTCACCATGCATTCAAAACTTTTCATGTTTTCAGTCGCTTGTCGGTGGGTCTAGGCTGCCTTAGTTTGAATCATGCCTTTCCCGGCTAGAAATGCACATTTCTGAGAGTGAAGATTCTGCCTTCCCTCCAGAAACTATGCAAAGCTAGCCCAGTACTAGCCTCCAGGATTTCTTTGCACAATTCCACAAGGCAGTGTCCTGCTGGCCCTAGAAATTGCATAATGTACTTTGCTGGGTTTACATGTCAATGCTGACTGAAACTATGCATTGCACAGTTTCAATCCTCAGCAGTCCAGGCTGGACTATGCATTGCATAGTTCCAATAGTGAGTCATCCTCCTGATTGCCTGAACTATGCCTTGTGCAATTTTGGTAGTCAGTCTCATATCCTTCTGATGAAAATTGTGAAATCTTCCCAGTTAGTTACCTGGGTATGTTGCATGTCAGTCCTCAAAGTTTTTTTGGTTTTAAATTGACATATTTCTTGCCATGAGTGTTTCTATGTCTCCAGGTATCACAGGTGTTCATCCATCTCTCAGCAGTACAGGTTCAATGGCCTCCAAGAGAGCAGGGTCAAAGGACACCGTCAAAAGCGCAACAGGAGATGCAGTTGAACAAGTGTCTATCATCTTGCCTATCTACAAAGACACCAAGCTGTTCATAGACAAGGATATTAAGATAAAATGACAGGACATCAATGACACATTCTTAGGCACATTTGAGGAAAATCTGGAAGATCGCAGGTTTTATGTGAACATTCACAAGTCTAGCTTGTACTGGGTTGCATGTAGGTATCCTGTGTTTCCATGCGTGGACATGATCCACTGGATTGTCTCGCATACTGATCTTGAGACAATGATGTTGAGTAGTTCCAGTGGAACACATCTTTCTACATTCAGGGAAAAGGAATTTTAGGAAATGTATCACTTTCCACAACCAGCGATCACAATGGAGAAACCCTTCAACAAGCCCAACAACAGTGCAAACTCAAGAAATATCTTGAAGAGCTGGGCGAAAGAGCTAGCCAAGTTTAGGACAACACCCAACCAGGTTTACAAGACAAAGATACTGTGGAAGGCATATTAGTACTTGGTCATCTTTTCATTCTGATTTGTTGTGGCCACAAAAAATCACCCTATTAAAATTTTCCATGGTAGCAATTTTGAATGGGTCCCCTAGAAGTTGATCTTGCACCCCTTTGAATGATCTATTTTATCCCTGGGATTTTAACTCTTTCCCAAGTCAAATCTTCAAATTTTAAATGGTTAAGGCCCCCTCTTCAAACATCTACCGCATGGTTCATCTCTAGCCCCTCATTCATACCCTCCATCAGGACCTTTTCGACCCTCAAAAACCTTCTATTGCACCTTATTCCCATTATAACTCTTTATAATAGAAATACTCGAAAAAATGCCCAACTTACCTTTTTTTTTGCTTAACCCCAATAAACATTAAAACAAAACGCTTACTGTAATGCACTGGACCCAACAGTTTTATTAACCAAAATGTTTATATTTCAGGTTCGGACCCCCATCGCATATCACAATCGACGAGATTCCCTGGCTATATATATATATATATATATATATATATATATATATATATATATATTTATATATATATATATATATATATATATATATATATGGTTCAGAGCCCCATCACATATCGCAATCGGTAAGGTCCAGGGCCTTTATATAAGGCACACCGCTACCACCCGGACCAGATGATGATTATAGACCAGGATGCATATTATTTCAAGTCTGGCCTTATGGCCAGACGCAGGTTTTCCCATATATTCCTGTGTTTTTTGAAAAGTATTGAGGTTGGGGTTTTTCAAAGGAAGTCTAACATTGCGGACCTACCAACGTTATATATTATATATATTTATATATATATATATATATATATATATATATATATATATATATATATATATATACGTCAGGTCTGGAGCCCTACCACGTATCGCAATCGATGGGTTCCAAGGCTTATATATAAGGCACACCACTACATACTGGACTTGCCTATCACTATCAATTCGGGTGCATAATTTTTCAAGTCCGGCCCTATGGCTCAGCCACAAGGTTTTCTCGTGTTTTCCCATGTTTTTTGATAATATGCTAGGGTCGGGGTTTGTCAAAGGGAAGTCTTATGCGGTGGAACTGAAGGATTATGAACCATGACATATATGTGTTTCGGGTCCTGCCAATTGCAAGTTGCAATCAGCAGCGCTTTGAGCTCAACCACATGGCGCGATGCGATGCAATAGTATTTCACAGACCCGATAGGGTATGGGTTCCTGCCTATAATATTTCAAGTCCAAATTTTGGATCTGGTTCGGTGTTATTCAATGATTTTCAGTGTAAATTGGATTTTCACTTGCGGGACTTCATCAAGGCATGGGTTAAAAACCAAGGGGAAATTATTTCACGTTTGTTCCTTTTGATGTTATAAACACTTCATGAAGGCAAGATTTGTGTTTTTAAGCATTTGTGTTATATTTTTTATATCCATAGCTAATGATTAAATATCCCTGTAGGTGAGGATCAAGAGATGATAGGTGAAATTGAAGCACTCGTGGAACCATTGATCCATCAAGATGTTAGTTCCTCCAGATACACCTTAAAGCATGCCAGATGTGGGATGATGAGTGCAACATCTTCAATTTCCTTCAGGAAATGATAGGGAATAATTAAGCCACTCTACACAGGTGCAGAGAAATGATACACAGTCATTCTATTCCATCAACATCCATTTCATTCCCCTAGGAAGTAGAACACTCCAGCAAAGGTGACCTCGATGAGTTAGCAGTTTCACCGACCATTCTCATCTGTATATTTTTATCTGTGTAATGAAAAGAGGGGAGGTGAAAAGTCAAGGAAGAGCGAGGGTCATTTCCTGTTGCATAAGTATTACTTCTAGATAGGAGAGGAGGGGTTTTTGTTTAGAAAGAATAACTTTGATTTATTATGAATAAAGAAGATTGTTTGGTTGAATGAGGAGGCTTTTGTTTCAGATTTAAGGTCCTTTGCTTTTATATGTTTTGAAATGGGGTGTTGTTGCTGGCATAAATACAAATGTGTTTTGCTTTTGTGCATATTAATAACAATACAACTTATGATTAGCCTTGGTTGTTTGAATGTAATTCTTCATCACAGTTAAGTCATAGGCAGTCCCTGATTTGAAACTGTGTTAGACATCAGTTGCAAGCTTTATTTGTATAAAAAGGAATGTGTATTCTATATGAATGATTGGATTGCAATTTGGATTTAATACAGCCTTGTTCTTATTGAACTAGTAATTGATTCAATTGGACTTAGAATCTATATGTGATGTTTAACCTCTTTTGGTATGCTCCTACAGGATAGATTAGGATAGTTAGGACTAGCTTAAGTAGTGAGAAGTAGTGTAGATAGGATTTGATACATATAGGTTAGTTGTTTCTTTTGTTGATTTAATTGAATTCTTCCTCAAGGAAGCAGTCTCTCAACACCTTTACAATTTACGGGATCCTTTAAAACCCGTCAGAACTAGCCATTCCAAATGAAAGTAGATCTAATTGGGGTCTACAATTGGGTTAGTTCCCCTTGTTGGCATAGTGAAAATTCGCCATGTCAACAAATTGGCGCTAGAAGGAGGGCCTAAACCGCCATCCACAACGTTTTATGATTTCATCTATAAATGTCGTGCATGGACTCAAAAATATTAATGCATGGATCGTGAAGGTCGAAAAGACCCTTCCTCCCATTTGGAAAAACCTCATTTTGAAGAAGAGACACTTTGGGAGTATCCTGTCACTTAGGAACAACCAGTCAGAATAATTACTAAGGCTTACACTCGTTCCCTCTCTCAGCTCCCCATGTTTCACTCTTTACCTCTGACAACTGAAAGAAATCTAAGGATATGTTCCATAAATGAAGAGACATCTGCAGCCCCGTCTCTTGAATATATTGTGTGTTATAGACATTTTTGGGCACTGCAACCGCAAGCATGAAATGTCCATAAACCAAGGGCTCCTAAGTCCCTAAAAGTGTTGTTATAACCCATAAAGGAAAAAGGTCAACATATTACATCTTCTCCTGGAAGTTCTCCATGAAAAACTGCTCAGAATTGGTCAAAACAGGATCATTTCAGCTGCTCCACTAGCCAAGTGCGTTGCATCTCACCTAAGTACACTGTGTGGGTGCGTTGCATTTCAAAAATCCCTTCTATGGGGTGCGATGGGCGAGAAATGACAAATGGAAATGTCATTCCGTGAGGTGGAGAGGCAATGGAAGCTTCCAGAAACTTCTCCTGTGACACTTGCCTCTCTGAATTCGACCAAGGATGAGTAAGAGATCATCAATCTCCAAGTGGAAGCAAGAACTATCAGAGGGAAGAAACTAATCAAATCATAAGCTGACTCATCTCCATTACAGATATCTATATATGGATCCCTCATCCCAGAGATCCAGAGGCTGGAATTTTTCATATTGTAAGGAATTGTGGTTGGTTTCTTGAGACAAACATTATATTGTTGGGTGATCTAAGCTTTGTATGATGTGAAGAGGGGCTTACTTGCTGAGAGGTTGATGCTGGGTCAGAACAACTGGTTGTAACTCCCCTTGGCTCTTTCTTGTTTATCAATAAAAGCTATTCAAGTTTTCCTCCATACTCTTGTGTCATTGATGTTTGCTACATTTGTATGGTCAATTTACATCTGATCCTAGATTTTTTATGATTATAGATCCATGTCTTTGTATAGTGCTATGCTACTATGATCTTATAGGTACTTTGTGAAGCTGGGCGTGCAAGGGAACAAGCAGCGAAAGACTATCAAGGAAGAGAGGAATCAAATTAGTAGATTAGCGCAAGACAGAGGTTGGTCTTTTTGTTCCTCTCTATCTATAATTCATAAAGGAAAAGCGAAAGTAGCTTTACTCTGTTTGTTTCTAAGGCAGCTGTCACACCTTAGTGGGATAAGCAGTTCTGAGTAGACACTTTTCCCTGTAACAAAATGGCGACTCCACTGGGGACGAATTAGTTTGTTTGTTTATCTTTCTTGTTGTCTATTTCAGAAACTTACAGGTAGCATTCGAACTGCATTTGCCATAGCAAATGCAAAGTAGATAAATGCTATTTTAGTCCATCTACGGGAACTGTTTATGATTTAAACAACTGATTCACAAATTCTCTGATTTCCCTTGTGATAGCTCTTAGATCCTCCTTAGATCTACCCCTGATTGTTGCATTACTGATTACCTTTTGCTCGGCCAAAACCCATGAACTGAACTGCAAACTGTGACTCGAAACCCAAGCAAAGTCTCGTTTCTGGCCCAGGGTAGGTACTGTTCTGAGAATCTGAACTTCAGCGCACTTCTTGAGTGGAGAAGGTCCGCTGCATTTCAAATTCCCTGTGTTACAGGTGCGCTGATCAGACTAGGCTTTGAGCAGTGTTGGTTTCTGTGATTCATTCTTTCTAGTTCTATTCCTGAATTTTGGTGCCTGTGATCAGTATATGTCTGTTTGAAACCCCTTTTCCTTGCTGTTATTCTGTCTCCTTTGTACAAAAGAACTATAAATGTTTTTGTGTGTTTGTTGAGTCATTTTCAGTTCTCCTTTGCAAAAGTAGCGTAATCGTACTGTCGTCCTTTGATTTGAAACTGTCGCAAGTGTCGATTTCAATCATAGGAAAGAGTTTGATTGTTGTTGATAGTCGATTATCCTGTTACTATTGTTTTTGTTTTGAATTTGTAATCTTCTAGTGTCGAAAACAAGTATTCATTTCAAAATCGTAAGGTGTTGTGATCGTCTCCATTTTTGATTTCGAAAAGAAACTTGTTGATATTTTTCACTTGAAAAGAAATTCAGATTTGTGCATCAACTTTCTTCTTATCATTCATATACTAAGAAAGTTGAAAACAAATACATGCATATGCATTTGCATATAGACAGTCTGATTGGTTTAATTTAGAAAAGTGCATTTAGAGTGTGCTCTTTGCTCTTTGTGAAAATATTATGTCTTTCTTTCCTTAGTAGCTAGGATTTTCATTGCACAAAGAAGATAAAAAGATTGTTTATCATCTTAGATTGCATTTTAGGAATTACATCTACATCTCGCGGTGAACCTGAAAGGAAAACTTCATAAACAAGATCAACTGTAAGATAAATTCAATGAATCTAACAACGCTTTGGAACTTAACGCACAACATTTAGAAGTCTAGGCTAGAGACGTATTCCAGCATCGTAAAGCCTGGTAACTATTGTTCTCACTGATGGTTGGGTGATTCCTCCACTTTGAGACGATAAGTGATAGTACGGACTTGTGCTCCCATGTACCATCGAGTATATTTTGGGAGACCCCAATAGGCTTAATCCTTTATCCATAGGAAGCCGTGTCTGCCGCCCTATCGATCGCATTGCACTGAACACAACATTCAGGAAGATTGACTGCCGTACCGTAAAACGTATTCTGTAGTTTTGCGATTGGTTTGGTAATCCCTCTACCTAAATTTCCAGAGCAGTCCCTTTCGTTCCTTTTCAGACTCTTTAACAGAAAAGGTCCATCTGAGAACTTGTCACTTCAGGCTCATTAAAAATCGAAGGAGACTAGAGTCATCTTTTGTTTTTTCTCGACTCTTAAAAATTGAAAAAACAAGTTGTGTCAAAGCGTCTAAAATTTATTTTAAATGGAATATTCATTACCCTTTCCTACGTTGATCTTGGGCTGAGAAAATGGAATCCACCAACCAAGGAATTCCCCTTGGAGGAAATCCTAGTCCCTTCTCCTCTTGGAGAGATGTTGGTGCACCCCATATGGCCACATTTTCGCTTCCAGGACTGACAATTGGCTTGCCTGTATGGCTCTTCTCAATCTCTGTCGTTCAGAACACAACAATTCCTGAACAATCGAATCAGCAACTAGACGAGTCCAGAGTTACCCACCAACCTTCTGCTTCCTCTAATTCTTCCTCTCCTCCTTCCTCTTCGCTTGATGGGGCTGGTAAAGCCAAAAGTCAAGTACCTGAGAAGAAGAAGGAAAATAAGAAGAAAGAGAAGGAGCCAAAAGCGAATGGGGGCAAACGAGCGTCGTCTAGCGAAAATCCACACATTGCACCAACTAGGCCTAAATCGCCATGTGTCATTTGCAAAGGGGACCACTATCATAGAGATTGTCCTTGCATGCCTCGGATCTTAAGGGACTGGTCTCCTCATTTGCACAATCCGGTGTCGTCAACCTCTGGTGATCATGTTGAAAACACACTGTCGACTAGTGAAAGTGAAGCCCCAGGACAAAAAGGAAAATATAGATTTCCTTGTAAATTGTGCGAAGGCGATCATGCTGTCCACCGTTGTCCCTTCTTAGACGAGGCTAAAAGAGTTTTGGACGATCGTCCGGTTTCACCGTTACGACTTCCTCCCGGATATAAAAAACTCTTGCCGAGTCTGTCACTAGTTGAAAATCCAGCCGGCCCGCTCAGGTGGTCGGCTGAAGCATCTATGATTGGAGACAAACCATCTGAACCCATACCAGACGAAAGTCAAAAGGTCGAGGCGGCAGTTGACCCGATCTTGCCTTCAGAGGTTCCATCTTCAGATGATACAGTCACCGAAGAGAACAAGGATGACACTGTCCAAATTCTTTTCATAAGCACAGACTCCAATGAACATGGGGGCAATTTACCCGTTCCTTTACCGCAGGAAGGAAGTTCGTCAGAGTCATACTCGACCGTCTGTTCGGTCCCACCTCCAAGCAACCTAGTTGTCTCCTTTGATTGGAATCAACTAGGTAGACCCCGTTTACCAGCTAGTATACCATTTCGAATCATTGCTCAAATATATAGAATGGTTATGGCTGGTACCATCATAGATGAAGGGGCTTCTGTGAGTATCCTTTTCTCGACTGCTTGGAAAGCGCTTGGTTCGCCATCGCTTTTGCCTGAGATGAGAAATATGACAAGCTTTGACAAAGGAACCAGTTGACCATTAGGGATCCTTCCCAATGTGCCCATAACATTGAAAGGGAAAACCGTTCAAATGAACGTAATGGTAGTTCAAGGACCCCTGGATTATAATCTACTCCTTGGAAGAGACTATATTCATTGCATGGGAGCGATTATCTCCTCACTCTTTAGAGTAATGTGTTTTCCGCACGAAGGAAGAGTGGTCAAGCTCGTAGACCAGCTTTCATTCCCCGGTTCACGCATAGCAAATAGTCATATACCATCCCTGAATGGTCTTTTCACGCAAGAAATGTCTCAATCTCCAGTCCGCCCGCCTGATGAGCGCGAGTGATTCGGGGGACATGACTGAAACCCAGGGGGCATGCACCCTGGTCTGCTTCGGCAGGAAAACTTCGGCTATAGGGTAGGTTTCCGCGAGAGAATATGACTAGTCTGTACTCCCGTCTGTGATTGAAAGAGGGGGTTATTCTGGAACAAGATTCTCTTGTCAAAGTTACGTGAGTGAAGTAGCCTCCTCAACTCACCTTTGTCTATTTCGGTAGACATCGCTGAAGAAGTGTTTTGTTTACGCCGTGAATAGAAAAATATTTGGTAACCTGTAAGAGGTAGACCTGTCTCGGTAAAACAAATGTTTTAACGGAAAGAAGAAGGGGTAACCTTGAAATTCTGTTTTATACCTGGGGGCATGCAAACCTTTTGGTGTGCAAGCGAAGAGCGACTATTTATTTTTTAAATTTGTAGGTCCTCTAACCCTTTAAACTCGTAGGATTGGTCGTTTCCTAACTTGCATAAAGAAAGGATGTGGGGCAAAACTCTAAAAATTGCCGTTTTTATATATGAGACATTCTTATCACACGACTGGATTAATCGAGCAGTTTTAGCGCATAGTTCAAGCTCGTTAAAAAATAAACATAAGCCATGAGCAAATGTTTCCCCCCGCGTTTAAGCTCATTAAAAAATGAACTATTCCCCGGTAAATAACCATCGTGAATGTAGTACTTCAGCCGTTAAAGCCTTGGTCGTGTTTGCACCGTCACCTCCACTTTTGCATTGGCCGATCATTCACCTCCATTTGATTGTTTACCCATTTTGAGGAACAGATGCGAAGAGTGATCTCACTAGCCATCCTTGTAACACTGCCGTGATTGGAAAATTCCAAACCTTACCTGGAATCAGTTGCTACCCATTTTATCACTCGTTCCTCAAAAGACGAGTCTCCTTTAAGCTCTTTTCAACTGAATCGTAAAATATGAAAAGATTGCCGAGCCATTGGCCTCTCCAGCTCGTTAAAGGGACCGGAAGTACTATCCCTCCTCTAAATTTTAATCTTTTTGGACCTGAGGGATCATTACACAAAAAGATCGAGTGCTTGTTTTGTTCGGCTCGTTAAAAGTATCGAAAATTCATCCCTTCTGTATTATTTTATACTTTTTCGGACTTAAGGGATTAGATGACGAAAAAGGAATTTTGGAGTTTCCTTTACGTTCCTTTTCAAACTCTCTAAAATTGAAAAGGACCGTGTTATCTTTGTCGTTAAACTCGTTAAAATTTTAATAGCGACAAACTTGTCTATAGACGAGAATGAGTTTCACTATCGCTAGGCTCGTTAAAAAATAGCGATGGGTTTGCCCGAAGGGAAAATTATAGAACAAGCATATGTTATCCTCCTCAAGCTTGATAAAAATAAAGAGGTACTGGTTAGCAATGACTGGGGAAAAATTGGGAAGAAAACTTGAAGAAACTTTGTTGGCAGTAAGTCGCTCTTGAACATGACACTTTCACTTTGCATCCAAGTCGAGATGGGTTATTTCATTCACTGGTCACATCACCAAGGTCCCATCACACCATCCACATTTGGGGTTAGTGCTACCAATCCATCACGTCAGTGTCACCGATATGTTCAAGAGAAGTCATTCAGAGAATTCACCTGTGTCTCACCCACTATAATACATTTATACTCCATTCTTTCATGACCGCCACCCTGAACCTTATATCACCCGATCGTTTTCACCTCCATTAAAATCATTTTCTCCGTTCCGTGTCATTGATGTGGGATTCATTAGGGCCCTCCTATGACGGATCACTTCTTGTCGACATCAGCTCATTATCTAAGAAGTTGATCTAGGAACACCCCATTCAGTACTTTGAAGCTTGCATACCTCAATGGAAAGTTTCTCACTTCCGGCGACAGGTTTACATCAATGACCTTTGACCAAAAGATTTTACGTGGTGTTCGACGCCAGGTCCTTTATTCACACCACGTGAATTGTACTGCAGTACCTTGAGGGTCATTATCATTATCGGTGATTCCTCTCGCGCTTGTTAACAGCTTATATCATTGGCTGGTAATCAAGTGATGTCTTTCCATGTTCGACTTCAGAACATTTCTCACATGGATAGACTTGTACTTCGAGTGAAGATCAAACGAGATTGAAGAACCCGGATCTAGTTTCATCCATCCAGGCTGCGATATACATTCAGAAAAATAAAAACATCAAATGTACATCATTGCTGCACAGATAATCATCCAATCAAAGGGATGATGGCTCTATCAGAATCATCAGTCTACACTCAGACGATTGTCTGTCCTATGTACATGAAAATGAATTTATAAAGCTGAGAATGGGAATGCCCGCCTCATCTAGATCATGAAAATATTATAATGTATTGTATTGTATCTTATTACAGGTCTCCTCCCAGCTTGAAAGAACTTCGGATCCTCATAATAAAGCATTTCACCCGACATCAAAAGATTAACGACCTCATGCTTTAGGGGGCAACTGTTATAGGCATTTTTGGACACTACAACCCAAAGCATGAAATGTCCATAAACCAAGGGATCCTAAGTCCCTAAAAGTGTTGTTCTAACCCCTAAAGGAACAAGGTCAACATATTACAGCTTCTCCAAGAAGTTCTCCATGAAAAACTGCTCAGAATTGGTCAAAACAGGATCATTTCAGCTGCTCCACTGGCCAAGTGCGTTGCATCTCACCTAAGTACACTGTGTGGGTGCGTTGCATTTCAAAAAGCCCTTCTATGGGGTGATATGGGCGAGAAATGACAAATGGCAGTGTCATTCCACGAGGTGGAGAGGTAATGGAAGCTTCCAGAAACTTCTCCTGTGACACTTGCCTCTCTGAATTTGACCAAGGATGAGTAAGAGATCATCAATCTCCAAGTGGAAGCAAGAACTATCAGAGGGAAGACACTAATCAAATCATAAGCTGACTCATCTCCATTACAGATATCTATATATGGATCCCTCATCCCAGAGATCCATAGGCTGGAATTTTGCATATTGTAAGGAATTGCTGTTGGTTTCTTGAGACAAACATCAGATTGTTGGGTGATCTAAGCTTTGTATGAGGTGAAGAGGGGCTTCCTTTCTGAGAGGTTGATGCTGGGTCAAAAAAACAGGTTGTAACTCCTCTTGGCTCTTTCTTGTTTATCAATAAAAGCTATTCAAGTTTTCCTCCATACTCTTGTGTCATTGATGTTTGCTGCATTTGTATGGTCAATTTACATCTGATCCTAGATTGTTTATGATTATAGATCCATGTCTTTGTATAGTGCTATGCTACTGTGATCTTACAGGTACTTTGTGAAGCTGGGCGTGCAAGGGAACAAGCAGCGAAAGACTATCAAGGAAGAGAGGAATCAAATCAGGAGATTAGCGCAAGACAGAGGTTGGTCTTTTTGTTCCTCTCTATCTATAATTCATAAAGGAAAAACGAAAGTAGATTTACTTTGTTTGTTTCTAAGGTAGCTGTCACACCTTAGTGGGATAAGCAGTTCTGAGTAGACACTTTTCCCTGTAACATTGTGCTTGAATCCTTACAAAGTATTGACACTCCCTGGGAATAAATTCCTGAAGATCCACTCTCTGAAGGTAATCCCTGGCTTGATTTGGGAAATCCTAATAAAGAACGCCTCCAAGAAACCTTCAACTAGAACATCCCTATCCACAATATGGCTAACGTTCCTCTTCCAGGTGGGAATCGGCTTCAACTAGGTGGAAACCAACTCTCACCTCCTCCGGGAGCACTCCCTCCCTGGCTCTCTCAGGATGTTGTAGAGGTACCCAGGCAGCAGCATCCCTTACCTAAGAATGTAGAAAGAGTACTCCCTAAATTCGACCTTGAGAAGGGAGACACTGTTGATAAGCATATTCACTCTTTCTTCCTAGCTGTGCACATGTTGGGGGTAGCTGATTAAGGCTCTCCCCCGGCTTCGGTTTCTTCTGGCTGTGATAGGTTATAATCTGCGCGCTTCTGGCTCTCCGAATCCAAAATCCAAAATTCTACGGGCAAGCATTCTGCTGTTCATGGGAGTTTAGTCGTGGGTGCTGGGGCTGCATTGAAAGGCTCTCCGATCTCGTTGTCCCGGCTTCGATGATATATAAACAGTTCTCGGTGATATATAAAGGCTCTCCGAATCACTCCAGTATAATTGCCCTAATGCCATCGGTGCTCAGTTTAATTCGGCTGGCTACTGCTGCCTCCGCTACGAGTCGTACTCATTTTAGTATCAACTATTCGACCGCACGGGCGCTTCTGGCCGTGAACGCAGCTTCTGGCTGCGATAGGTTATAATCTGCGCGCTTCTTTTCTGCGCGCTTCTGGCCGTGAACGCAGCTGCAGCTGGCCAGGGTTTTTTTCTGCGTGCTTTTGGCCAGGGTTTCTTCTACTCGTGGGTTTCTATCAAATCGCAGATTTAATATTCTAGGTTATTTCTTTGTGGCTGGTTTCTAATCTTCTATAGCTAGATCTAGATCTAATCTTTTCCGACTAGATCTAGATCTAATCTTTTGCCTTTTTCTTCTACAGCTGGGTTCTACAGAGAAGTAAAATATGGCTCCCAGCTTCGCGAAAATAGTTGCTCAGTGCCATCAGCACCTGGAGGGCAAGCTCCTGCCCATATTGTCAGTGAAGCCCCAGCACCCACTGTCCAGGTGGTCCAAGCCTCACTCGATGAGGCTTTGAAGTTTTCTGAAAGTGCCCTAATTTGTCGGTTTAATGGTTTTTGGCCGCGACTAACAGCTCTCCACAATTGGATCTCTGAGGTATGGAAGCCTGTAATTTCTGATGAAATTAATATTTACCCCTGTGCTAGGGGTTTCTTTATAGTAGATTTTGAAAATCCTGAAAGCAGACAATGTATTATGGATTCTGGCCCTTAGTTTTGGGAAAAATCAGGCTTATTCATGAAGCCATGGAACCCATCATTCGATCCCTCAACAGCAGTGATAACCTCAGCACCAGTTTGGGTGAGATTTCCAAGCCTACCCTTGCATCTCTGGAATCTCTCCTCGCTAAAAGCCATTGGAAATGCAATTGGGAAATTTTACTGCAGGTGTCCAGAAACAGAAGAATATGCCAGAACCACCTATGCACGCATTTGTGTGGAAATGGACTTCAGTGCTGGATTCCCAGCGGAAATAAACCTAACAAGTAAAGATTATGTGTGGAACCAGAAACTCGATTATGAAAGTGTCCTCTTCCGATGTTGATCCTGCTTTGAGACAGGTCATCTAGCCAAAAATTGCCCAAAATTCTCCCAGAAAAATCCTGGTAAAAAATGCCACCACAGATCTACTTGGTGGGAAGGAGCACAAAAAGAACACTACACTGTCATCAAAGAAGAATACTTTAGAGAAAACTCTGAATCGCAAGAAATTGGGCAAGACAGAAACAACTCTCAAGACAAGCATGGAGAAAGCCCTGCCCAACAACAAAAAAGTGCACTCGACAACCCCTCAAGTGTCAACAGTTATGAGGATTCGAATATCGTGCAAAATAAATCTTCATTTAACAGCAAAGCAGATCTCCTAGACCAAACCTCTTCTCCGACTATCTTCAAAAGGACGAACACAATTGATCGCGAAGCTAAGACACCGTTGTCTCAAGAACCAGAAGAGATGAAGGAGATGCAAGATAAAGGAAGTTGGAAGACCATAGAGAAAAAAAAGAGAGCTACAACACCAATCTCGCCAAGAAAGACGAGGAGCCAGACAATTAAAAATTAAAAATATTATAGGTCCGATAGACCAATTTGGTCTCAGTGGACGGTAACCACTATCATCATCATCATCATCACGATATAGTATGTCACCTATTCCATTTCACCCTGATTGGTGCAGCTTCCACATGGTACTTTAGCTTGAGAACAGGATCGATCACCTCGTGGGCTTCCTTTCAATAGGCTTTTTAGAAAAGTATGGCGATGACAAACCCCTGCAGCCTTAGTTCTAGAACTATCCCTTTTGAAAATGGAAACCAAAGAAAAGGTCAAGGATTTTAACATCCGGTTCAACACCCTGTTCAATAGAATCCCGGCTAACGCTAGACCTACTGAGGAGGTGCTCATGGAATTCTACATCACTACTTTCCCTGTCCCTACTATGATGTGGGTCAAAAGGAGTAACGCACAAACCTTGCAGGGTGCTATTGATGAAGCAGTAAAAGTCGAGAATGAAATGATCAGTCTCACAGCATGTCATCATACAACTGGAGAAAAGAAAGCCTCTCGAGCATCAAAGAAGAACAATGGGAGTGATAACAAAGTGGCTGAGGGAAAATAAAGGGACACCACAGATGTGGAAGGTTTGCATTAGATCATTAAGAAATTGAAAAACACAGTCATCGATATGAAAAGGAATTTTGGAGAGAGTACAAGTGGGAATGGAGGAAATTATAACAATAGAAAACCTTTTAAACCATTCTACCGCAAAAATACAAAAGGTGGTCATGGTCCACTTGCGTTTCCTACTCCACCCAATGAAGGGAATTTAAATACAGAAGAGTTGGCTCTTATCGGATCACTCCTTAACCATGAAGAACCTATAGTGGAGCTAGAGCTAGAACAATAAAATGAGTAAGAATACCAAGTAGAAGAGCCCTTGGACAAAGAATCTCAAATCAATGTACCGTGGTATTTCTACACAAATGAGAATGATGATGAAAAAGGAGATAGTATGGCAACAATATGCACTAATGAAATCCATACACAAAGTAAAGGGCCACTTACGGGCGTGATGAAGCCTGTAGACTAGACAAAGAAAGATGTTCACCCTGTGAAGGCATCCACTCCCAAAGTTCTTGTGGAGAAGGGTAGACCTAGTAGTGAGTCCAAGAATACTCCTATTACAAACTATCCATAGAAAGAGAATACATCTCTGACTACAATGAAGGTGAATCAAAATGGTAAACCCCCACCTAAGTATGGAAAAACTGTTATGTTTACTTTGCCCTACCCTGTTTATAACATTGATTACAACATTGTGGATGATCTTAAGAAATCTAAGGCTAATATCACATAATTTGATTTGCTAAAATTAACGCAGTAAAGAGATTTGCTCTTGAAAGCTATGAATGAGTGGAACTGCAAAACTCCCACCATCTCAAGTAGCCAAACCAAGAAGTCGGTGTCCAGACCTATTATTACCCTCAGTACAACCCAAATACCATTAGCTATGGAAGCCACTCTATCTAAAATGAATCGAAACCTCCAAGATGTCAGTGTAGCCATGATAGGGAGGAAATCAAAATCCATGACTCCCCCTTTCCTTATCACATTTTAAATCTTCAACATGAATGTACACAATTTCTTGGTAGACTCAGGTGCCTCGTCCACTGTGATGCCTTACACTGTTGCTAAAAGACATTATGCGATACCTGAGAAAACTAGAACTCGAATCATGCAATTAGACATGACAAATGTGAAAGTAATTGGGGAATTGAAAGATGTACTGATTCAGATGACTACTAAACCATAGTACACCCAAGTCATTGATATAGTTGTAGTCAAAATACCTGAGGCTTATGGAATGCTGTTTAGTAGGGACTGGTCTGCAAAACTGAATGGATATTTCTCAATTGGTTGGTCCCATCTCTTGCTGCCTCAGAAGGGGAAGGGTGATATGCTAAGAGTTGATCATGAAAGATACATGTTAGTCGGATAAATTGATCTTGTGGACAAGACCGATCTCCCTAGTATCAGAAGATAGTCTAGTAACAAACAGACAAACAAATCTATCTTTCTCTAGACATATGTGATTTATAAACAAATACTATAGAGGCCTTAAGACCCTACCTTAGATCCAATGCTTGTTCATAGTAGCCATCCTTCAATCGTTCGAAAGAGTTACCTCTGAGAACCTGCAATCACAAACAAGCAACATCAAATAGCACCTACATAGCAAATATCATAAATCATATCTATTATGGTGATCAAGGAATCCATAAAATAAACCATAAATCAACAACTTATTAAGAAAAACAAACTTATTTGTATTAAATTTGAAGTAGAAGAACCTTACATGCTTTTCAGCCTTGATGTTGAACAAGCTCTTCCTGGGGTCTGAAACAAGAATTTCCTTTATTTTGACAAGCCTTGCACTCCTCCAAATTAAATCTTAGAGGTATGTAATATCTCCTCATAAAAACTCAACTAAAGAAGACTAAGTTCCAACAACATTTCACCTCAAAAATATTCAGCTTCTAACCTCTCCAGTAACTAGCCCAATGCTTCATTTTATAGTGCATAAGAGGAGGTTACAGGTCCACCTATGAAGGGATAGAATCCTCCTTTAAAGGGATAACCTCCTCACATAAAAGGGTTAGCTCCTTAAGGTAAGGGATGCATGAACCTTAAGAGAGCGAACTTTCCACCTCAAGATTCCTTCTAGAAGCTTCTAGAAATGACTGAAAGTGAGTTTATATACTCATGCCTTTTTAACTTTTACAGGGGTCTGCACCCATAACACAGAGATAGAGCGGTCAAGTGCATAGGAGACATGACCATTAGGTGCGGGACTGCAGGTAATGCAAAGAGAAAGTGTGGAACCAGAGTTTTAGAGACTTTTGAGGGCTTTCTATTATTTTCAAGGCTTGGTATGAGGAACTGAGGCTTAAGACTTAGAAAGGAGGAAAGTATGAGTGGTAGTGGACTCACACAGATTGCAGAATGTCAAGGTGACAATTTTTAGTGCAACAGATTGCCCCCTAAAGTGTGAAGTCTGTAATAGATGAAGATAGAGTTTGTCATCTATGAAGAGTGAAGTACTTTATCATTTCAAGGATCATCCTGTGGAAACCCTAGTCGGAACTTGTAAGAACATTCAATGCAAAATATATATATGTGAACATATCATCGCTGAGGTAGGCCTTCCCATACTCAGATCAAAATTGACTAGAAAACTGACTAAATTGTTATGATACAGGAATGATTTCGTAATACATCAAGAGTATAGACATGTGTAGACACAGTATGGGCACAACCATCTGTTTATGAGTAGTTCACTGTATAATGAATAAAAAAATTCCTCGCAACCTAGATGGTAGAAACTAGATCCGGGGTCTTGATTTTTGCTTCCCGAACTAGTACGATTCTATCCATGTGAATGAATGTGTCGAAGTCGAACATGGTAGAAACCACTTGATTACCAGTCAATGATGTTAACTATTAACAAGTGTGAGAGAAACCACCAGTAATGTCAATGGATCTCAAAGTACTTAGTACAATCCATGAAATGTGAATAAATGAGCTGATGTCAAACATGTCATAGAATCCTTTGATCGAAGGTCAATGATGCAACCTATTGTCGAAGGCGAGAAACGTGCCATTAGGGCATGCAGATTTCAAGGTACTGACGATTTATATATCATCTTTATAGATAATGAGCTGAAGTCGATAGAAAGCGATCTATCATAGGCAAGCCCACAACACAAAATCATAGATCAAGTTTTGAAGAAATATATTGGCAAGGACTGACTCAGGGATGGTCAAAATGGATGACAAATATTTTGCAAATGAATGGTTTTTTTGAACTAACCTCTTGAACACATAACGACACTACAGATGGTTTGGTGACAATTGACCCAAAGCTAATACCTAGAAACCGGCTGAAGAATTTCGATATGGTTTGATTAACTACGAGGCAAAGGATTTCCCAACCCAGGTGAACAAAAAGTGCCGCGTTCAAGAGTGGTTAGTGGCTTTTCTAAAATAAAAAGTGTAACAAATAGGTTCATTTTCTCTCTTTTTTCCCACTATTTTTGGCAAGTACCTCTTTATTTTTGACAAGCTTTAGGAGGATAACAATTGCTTGTTTATAAGCTCATCCTTCGGATGAGTCCAACTTAGTTTAAAATTCAAACCCTAAGAAGGAGTGGTTCGTTCCTGTTTAAAATTGAATAGGTCCTTTACTGTTAAATTTTAATGAGTCCAGTATAGGGAAAACTTGGTGTTTTTCAATTTTAGGGAGTCAGAAGAAAAACTTAAGAAAACTCCATGGGGGTCCTTTTTCATAAATTTGTGTCCCCCAAGCTCGAAAAGGTATAAAACAATACTTGAGAGAACTGCTTGACCACTACGATGAAGGAATACTTTTCATAATTAGTGACTTTGATCCGAAAAAGTAAAAAAGTGATCGAAGGCACGTAGTTTCATAACTAGTATTGAACTTGAAACGACAAAAATCCGACGATCTTTTCATGTTTATACGGTCAGAAAAGAGTTGTAAGTGGATTGCCCTTTTAATTTCGTTTAACGAGTTAAAAAGGAAAATACTCGGCAATCTTTTCATATCTTATGAGTCAGAAAAGAGCTTAAAGAGGACTCCAATGTTTCGCTTTTTCGTAAATTTTTGAAAGAGTCTGAAAAAGTGACAAAAGTATACTCTTTGTTGAAAAAAGATCAATTTTCCCAAAAAATCCAATATTCTTCACAAAAACTAAAAACATTACTCATACCTCTTTAAGATAAATAAAAATGTATTTAAAAACTTACCTTTTTAAAGTGAAAAATAAATAAACAAAAAAATCATTTATTTAAAAAATCTTATAAAAAGGGCTTTTATAAGTTCATTTTTACCATTTGATTTTAAAGTGAGAAGTGAGAGCTTTTGGGTAAGAAAGTTCCTGTGAAGATTCTGGAAAATCCGTCTATTGGAATAAAAAACCGTCAGCTCCAGGTAATCCACATCCTCTTTATCTTGCATTTCAACCATTTACATTTCATTTTTAGGCTTTAATTTTGATTTTTGAAGGAGAATTTAGTTTAGAAAATCGCTCGCGAGGGTCCGCAGGTGCAACATGCGGCCCTTGCAGACCCAAACCTTTTTCTACAAAGAAAAAAGTCATGGGTCCACACTTGTTGCTTGCCACACATGCGGACCTACACAATGTTTGTAAGAAGCTGGTGCAGATCCCTCGAAATGGATTTTAAAAAGAAAAACTTTTCCAATCTTGCCCAAATTTTTTTGAACTAAATTGTTATAATATGTCTTTTTTGCATTATAGGGCACTCAAAATTCTTATTTGGCGAGAACACGAGCATGAGGATGTGGATCTTTCCATAATAAATCATCTACCCAGATTGCAGGCATTACGAGCATGCAGACTATTTAAGTTCTGGGCCATTCCAAGCATGAGGGCCCAAGTAGACTTCTTGCAATGGCTGGTAGACATGTGGAACATACAGGACCAGTGTTTTGTGATTGGTGGCCACTGGCTCGAAATCGAGCTAGAGGACATATATTTTTTGACTGGTTTTCCCAAGAGAGGTGAACGATTATCTCTTTTTGGGACTAGGCCAGGTGGCCAGTCTGTCACTAGTCTCTGATTGGAGTTTTGCAATGATCAAACAAAGGACAAAGGGATCGATATTATAACTATCGACTGTCCTGAAATTAAGGTTATTTCATTCACTGTTACCAGGCTATGCGGGAGTGCAACATTGCATGTGGCTACTATATCCCAGATGTAGATGGCTGTAGATTGTTATCGAGGCACCATATTCAATTGGTGCGAGGCTGTGTTGGCAAATGTAAAAGGCCAACTAACCAGAGAAAAGAACGGACAACTGAAAAAAATTGGATACAGTTTCATCGTTGTTAGCTTTTCTCTGGAGAGGGTCCCTATGCTAGTCCCATAGTAGCTTTCTGTTGATGCTGGTCTTCCTCGAGAGCCTAGGATAATGCGTTGGGTTGCTTTGATGGCCCGTCACCCTGAGGAGGGTTAAGAGGTTGTTCGATTTCTGCTTGAGTATTTTCGTTGGTTGAGTAACCAACTTTTTGTGATTCAGGATTTTCCATATTCCAGAATGGATTATCGTGGTGATTCAAACATGATTCTTCCACCAGGAGAGCAGTGGGATGATTCAGGTAAAATCATTTTCAACACTTTCTAAGTTTTAACTAATTTTTTTATTTTTTTAAATCCTCTAAAACTCACAATTAAAAGTTTTAAATGTAGATGTGGGTCCACGACGACCAGCCGCTCTCCAGCCTTACGAAAGGAGACACCTAGCTACAACAGTACTAGTCCCACAGTACCAATCTACAGAGATCCTGACCGATTTGAAGAATCATCTAGAGCGTTTGATAGTAGATATTCCAGAGATTGGCATAGATGATATTCCACTTAGGTTACATCGATATGTGATTAGGGTCCCAGGACCTTTTAGGAGGTTCCTTTGTAGGGTGGCCCGAGCAGTGGTTTCTTATTGTGATCATCATGAGGGATAGGATGATCACTTTTGTAGACTCACACGACATTTTTGTGTTTTTGTACTATCATTTTTGCCGATCATAAGGTGTTTTTCAACCTATGATCGAAGACAATGCATATTTTGACAAACTTCTTCTATGCTATGATATATCATTATTACCGACTATCTTGTGTAACATGTTACTGAATGTTTTTAAATTTATTGTTTTGATTATTGCAAATGTCTATTTATCATACGAGAAGCAACTGCATCTACTAATGTATTTAAATGTCTCAAAATATGTTGATATTCAATGTAATCAAATTCACGTTCCAAGAGACGAACTCTCAAAAATAATCTTAATAACACTCGATTTATAATGGCATAAACCCTGTTAAGTTGTAATACAATGAGTTTAGAATCTAACCTAACAATCAAACTATGAATCCCAAATGAGATGGATTCAGATAATAACTCAATCACTGCACTATACTCTGCAATGTTATTCGTTGTTTGACTGAGGCTTACCCCATGCATAGATACTAATTCATCAGAGGGTGAATAGATAACCCATGCTGCGGAAGAAATGTTCCATGTACTATGATAAGCACCATTAGCAAAACCAATGTATATTTGAAGAGATGTCGATATCTGCAATATCAAGAGTAAAATCAAGATAAGAAGGAATAGTGATAAAAGCACTCTCTAAACTAGGCACACTTTTCTAATCTAAAACACACCAGCTATAAAGAAAGTAATCTAACAAAAAACCTCCACACCAAAATTTAAGCATAATATCTCTTCAGATAAAACCCATTTTTGGGTTTACCCAAAGAGACACCATCGAAATCTACCAATTCATAGGCCCCTTTTGCCAGCTTTCGCTTAACAATATAAGGACCATGCCACATAGGTACAAATTTTCCAGCCCCTAGCTTATCGTTTGCTTGATCATATAGTAAAACTAGGTCTCCTTCTGAAAAATTATGAGGTGTAACATTTTGGTCATACTGAGCTTTTATTTGTTTGGCATGAGTCTCTTTTGCTATGGCAGCAGTGTGTCGATTCTCATCTAGCTGAGCTATGTACAAAAAACGTTTCTCCTCTTCAGAAGTGGCTGGGAGTAATTCTATGGCTAATTGTAATGATGGAATTTCACATTCAATAGGTAACACTACTTCCAAACCGTAGACCAGTTGAAAAGGAGTGAAACCAATTGATGTCTTCACTGAGGCCCGATATGCCCAAAGTGCTGAAAATAACATGTTATGCCAATTTGACTTATGGATACCAATGATTCGTTGGATCATAGTGACTAGAAATTTATTGATAGATTCAACTAGACCATTAGCCTGTGGGTAATATGGAGTAGAACTATCGTGATTCAGGCCAAGTTGATTTGTGAGTTCAGTCATCATGATGTTTCGAAAGTGACTTCCATGATCAGTAATAATAGCTTGAGGAACACCGAATCTAGCAATTATATGATTGAATACGAAAGTTGCAGCAGTCTTTTCGTCTTTTGAAAATGTAGGCATCGCCTCGACCCACTTAGTAAAATAATCTATCTCTAGGATGATATACACATGCCCCCCGGCCGAGTGAGGGTTACATGTAATAAAGTCAATACCCCACTTTGCGAAAGGACTGACAACAATTATAGGGTGGAGAGGAGCGGGTGGAGCACGCATCTTATGATAAAAAATTTGACAATTGTGGCATTTCCAGACTGCATAGATTCAATCTTTGAATAAGGATGGCCAAAAATAACCAGCGCGTAATATCTTTTGGGCTATGGTATACCCAGACATATGACCTCCACATGCTCCAGAGTGACAACCATTCAGAACCTTTTCATCTTCTTCATGAGTTAGACAACGTCAGAAAATAGAATCCGCCCCACGACGATAGAGTGTATCACCAATAATATTGTATTGTTGGGATTGGAAACATATTTTCCATTGCTGAGATCATGAGATTTCACATTGAAAAGGTTGGGTTTGGAGATAAACAATAATATCTCCATACCATGGATCAAGAGTACTGATAATAAACAAGGATTCATCCGTAATGGGCTGCTCCGCCACTGTTTCAGTATCAGTACGCGGGAAATCACACATCATTTCCGCAAAAACCAAAGATTTCTTTGCCTTGGATTTTTCAAATTCCAAGTAAAATTCCTGCAAGATAGCTATCCATTTGGAATACTTGCCCCCTATAAATTGTTTGGTCAAGATATATATCATAGGGTTATAGTCAGAAATTACCGTGGTTTTGCATAATAAGATGTAGTGACGAAATCTTTGGACAACTTGGATAGCTGCCAAGGCCAATTTCTCCACATGTGAATATTTAAGCTCAGTCGGATGCAGAGTTCGACTAAGATAGTAAATCACATGTTCATTGTTGAATTCATCTTCCTGAACTAAAACCATGCCAATGGTGGAATGAGAAGCGGTGAGATACAAAAAGTAATCCTAGTTGTAATTGGGAGGATGCAGTAACGACGCATGGGTTAACACGTGTTTAAGTGCATCAAAAGATTTGTCAGTGATCTCATCCCAAAAGAATGGAGTATTCTATTTCAACAACCTTGTAAAACCTTTCGTTATCTCGGCGTAGTTAGGAATGAAATGATGTAAAAAATTTGCTTTCCCTTGCAAACTTTGGAGTTGGCGAAGAGTCGAAGGAGGAGGTAGATTGACAATAGCTTCAACCTTTGAGGGATCGACATGAATGACAGCTTTTAAAATGAAAAATCCCAGTAAACGACACGTTTCTACACAGAATACACATTTGTGTGGATTCAGCCTAATGCGATAATGCCTACATCTCATAAAGATAGCTCATAAATGAGTGAGATGATCAGTTCTACGTAATGAATGGGCAAGTAAATCATCGAGATAAGGCTGAACAATGTGATTGATGTCATGAAATGCGTAAGCCATAGCCCTTTGAAAAGTTGCTCTAATTTTTTTCAATCCAAAAGGTAATTTGCAATAAGCAAATGTCCCCCATGGACAAATGAAGCCATTTTAGGTTAATCAACAGGGAGTATGTTGATTTGATTATAACCGGAAAATACATCCATAAAGGAGTACATTTCACTGCCGGCACAATCATCAATTATTTGATCGATATAGAGGGTTGGATAATTGTCTTTAGGACAAGCTCGATTAATATCCCTATAATTGATACATATTCTTATCGTTCCTTTCTTTTTGTTAACAGGAACAATATTTGATACCCAATCGGTTAAAGGAATTGGATAAATGAAACCTACTCGGAGTAATTTCTCAACTTCAACTTTAATAGCAATGCTTTTCTTGGATGTATCTGACGCAAACGTTGCCGAACAGGTTTAGCCTCCGGGTAAGTTTTAATTTCATGGACAACAATTGATGGATCGATTCCTGGCATTTCTTCATATGATCAGGCAAACATGTCACGAAATTCTTGAAATATGGCTTTATAAGTTTGGATTTCATCGTCCATACAGGAAGCACCTATATGAATGTTTTCAATAATTCTGGGTTTAACCGAAATGTCAATAGGAACCATTCGAGAAATATTTCCCAAATTTAACTTAGAATTAGGATGTTGCAATGGATACTGCACGGTTCTTTGACATAGTCAATAGTAAAAATAGATGAAAAATAATTTTCAAAATGATCAAGCTCAGGTAAAAACGAAGATCGATGATGAAGATCTTCCCATGGTAGATCATCAATAGACAAAAGTTCACGAATATTCTCATCAGTATGAATAGGATCAGAAAATGTTGTTGAAGCTGAGGTTGATATCGAAAGTGATTCCCCATGGACCACATTAATTGGATCAATTTTGGTTGAACAAGAGTCAGAAAACGACTGTACAACCTGATAAGCAATTTCAAAGGGACTCAAAGGCATCGCGCCATCAAATGAATCCACCTTAGAATCAGAAGGTATGATCCAATGATCATCAAAACCAATAGTGCTCGATGAAATCATATGAATAGTTGCAATAGAAGGTGATATGTTAGGAGGAGGGAAAGAAAAAGTTCCTAGTAAACCAAAATCTTTAATCAAACCTACTCCAACATCCTTGTAAGGGATAGTTGTTTTACCGACGTGCTGAATACTATCTGAAGAGGCTGGGTCGAATGAGAAATAAGTCAGCTGGTCTATCGTAACAACCTTTCCATTATGAGGAAACTTGATAAGCTGAAAGATCGATGAAACAATAGCAGTCATAGCATAAGACCAACTGTGACCCAAGAGAAGGTTGTAATCTAGAGGGGCATCAACCACTTCCACATCTAGATTTATGGTTTTTCCTTCGACCCCTATAGGTAAATCCTACAAAATACCAAAAGGATGGAACCCTTGGCCATCGAAAGCCTTTAGAATCATCAGAGACTGATTGAGTGTGGGAGAACCAAGCGATCTCCAACACTGGATCGACATAATACACGTAGAAGCTCCTTCATCAATCACAGTCCGAAAGCAAGGTCTGTTTTTTACTAACACTGGAATTTGGAAAGCCATTTGATGAGGTAGGTGGGGTGTACTATTCTCTAAATCGAATATTATTAGGTTCGAATCCTGAATATCAAAAGATCCTATAGTAGACAATAGTCAGGGTTGGGTTTCTCGATCTATAGCGGATCAGAACCAGGAGGAGTTGTAGTTGTTGTGTTTGAATTAGAAGATTCTGCTGCTTTACCACCAACAAGATTTTTACTACCATAATCTTGCGATCGCGTCGCAATCCTGACATGAGACATCATCATAATGGGTTCTTCTGAGGCATTCGAGGAATAACCAATCATCTTACTATCTTGATTAGGAAAAGGATCCTTCAAGACAGTAGGTGTTTGAGAACTTTTAACGATTTTCGAAACCTTTGATCGATGTGGGCAGTATTTGGTAAAATGATCCTCATCACAAATGAAACAAGGATAGTGAGGTTTACATTTTTCGTCAGTAGATTCATTTTTATCCGTTTTTTCTTTTTAGTTTTGTTTGTTTTTCTTCTTCCCCTTCTTTTTACCACCAGATTTTGATTTGGCCGTAGACGATTCTACGACATGGATATCAGTGGGAATTTCAGTGGAAGAATATCCTATCAGTGAATCAGGTAAAGTTATAATAGGAGAAGAATTATTTGAAGATTTCTTCATGCTTTTAGTACTAACTGAACCAATCATACCGTCAGCAGCATGAGACCTTGAAGGAGCTGTAGTTATTTGACCGTGTTTTGGAAGATCAGGGATTTTTTCATGTAAAGTACCTGAATGCGTATAAATGAGGTCAAGGTACTGAGCCTAAGCAATGACTTGCTCTTCAGTAACAACTCCTACCTTAGCTACATCTTCAGTGATTTTAGGTAACAATGATTTAAAGAACCATTCTGCTAAAATTTGATCTGGAATGAAAACTTTCACCAAATGTCTTCTACATTGCCATTCATGAATATGATCATAAATATATGTGGACATGGATTGTTTTAGTGAAGTTAATAGTTCCGTGCCATTGTTGTATCTGACAGGAAACTGAAAATGAGTTAAGAAAGAAGTGGCTAAGTAACTGAAATTATAAAAGGAGCCTTGTGGTAACTCAATGTACCATTTGGCGGCAAGTCCAATTAGAGTTCATTGAAAAAGACGTAATCGAATTGAATCATAAATGATTGAATTAGATGCACACCAGAGGTGATAAGTCATAACATGATTTGATGGATCCTCTCTTGACTTACCCTTGAACTTCGTGATATCACTGGGCAAATTATTAGGCATTGGCAGCCAATACGGAAGATAGTAAATCAGATCATTCGTAAGGCGTGACAAATTAGGTAAATCCAAAGTTGCATAAATGGTAACTGACAGTTAGGGTCATGAAAACCTTGGGTAACAAGACCAGCTCCAGGAGGAGGATATCCAGGATAACTTGGAATTGGGTTTGCATTAGGAATATTATAACCTCCTGGGAAACCAGGATTAACCGAACCAAAATGGAGTTGTTAAGGCTGTTAATTAAGTGGTACATTTCCATATCCTTGTAAAAATGGTTGACCAGAAGGTGGTTGGAAACCTTGAGTTGGGTACTGACCTTGAGGTTGATAACCCTGAGGCACGTACTGAAACTGGGGTTGACCTTGAGGTATGTATTGAAACTGGGGTTAACCTTAAGGTATGTACTGAGTCTAGGGTTGACCTTGAGGTATGAACTATCCTAATGGTATGTATTGTCCTTGAGGTTGCCCTCCAGGCGGTAACTGACTACCTTGAGGTTGCCCCCCAGGCGATAATTGACTACTTTGAGGTTGCCCCCTAGGCGGTAACTGAATACCTTGAGGTTTCTCTCCAGGCGGTAACTAACTACCTTGGGGTTACCCCCCAGGCTGTAACTAACTACCTTGAGGTTGAGGATTTGAAATACTACTAGACATCATAAGGATTTCTTCTGCGCTCAACGCTTGAGCTCCATTATTACCAGTTGATAACTCATGTTTGATTGGTTGAAGAGATGCTCCTGAAAAGGTACTAGTGAGTGACTGGTACCCCGAAAGAATAGAAGGACCGCCATATAAAAATGTTTCCAGTGTTTGGGAAAACATAGATGACTGTCTTGACATATTCAATGGAGGATAACAACCTCTCGGTGTAGGATGAAAAGGATTTCAAAGTGGTGAAAAACTAAGACCCGGGTTTTCTAAAAAAAATTTCAATGATACATACCAAGCGTCACTTCTAAAAGGACTGTAGAATATTGATTCACGCTCCCTAATATTTAAAGTTGGTTGGTTTTTGGAGGCAATGAAAAAAAATAGATTAGGGCAAGCTGCTCCTCTACCGCGCGTGCAAGCCCTCTGCTGCGTTCCCCCTACGATCTCTGCGCTTGCCTGGGCGTTGGCCTCCAGCCATGGCCCCCTCAGATCCGCCTTTGGAGGGGGTCGACTCTCAGCGAGCTTTCTCTGAACTGGTGAAATCCCTACCTCCGCATCGCCCCAGGCCTGCTCTGTTAAGATTTGTCAAGAAGATAGATGTGCTCCAGGAAGTTCAACTGCCTCCGTCCTTGCCATGCATGGCGGCTTTGTCTCTTGTTGAAAAAGGTCTCATAGGACAATTTACAGGCCTCTGGCCTTCTCCTAGAACTGTACAAAGATGGGTTGAAAGAAACTGGGCCGACAAGATCCAAGGGAAAATATCCATCAGGTTTTGTGGGAAAGGGTACTTCACTTTTCACTTTGAATCCAAAGAGGATAAGGATTTAATCTTTAGAAACGGGCCTTATTTTATGGACTCCAGGGGCCTCTACCTCAACAAATGGACTCCAGACTTTGACCCTAAACTGGACGTCACCAGTGCTGTCCTGGTATGGGTCCGTCTCCCTCATTTCCCCATCCATTGCTGGGGAGATGAGTATTTATGTGCCATCGGGAATGCAATGGTCAAATACATCGATCGTAGTGAGCCAAAAGATAACATGCAGGCCTGCGCAAGGATCTGTGTCGAAGTGGATCTTGGCAGAGGTCTACCAGAAGCAATAAAACTGAAAGTGGATGAATGGAGCCATATCCAGCAGCTGGATTATGAGAATATTCCTTTTAAATGCAAGGTATGCCACGAATATGGACACTTCGCCAATAGATGCCCTAAACTTGTTGATGCAGAAAGCGGCGATCAAGAGGGCCAATGGGAATCAGTCAAAAAGAAGAAGTCTTCCCCTCCACCGAAACCCTCCCAGGAATCAGTTCCTCCAGCTCCCTCTACTTCTCGACCATCTTCATCCTCCCCTCCTTCATCTATCCACCCCTCTCTTGATCCACCGATCCCCTCTTCCTCTAATCCCTTCCTAGTCTTATCTTCCCCTGATCCATCCTCTATGGATCCTCCTCAACCCCCCCTGAACCTTTCCGAGCCCTATGATGCCCCTCCTTTTCTGATCACCTCATCACAAGCCTCTCTAGAACCCTCTTTTCCTAGACATACCAGAAGTAGCACTAAATAACATGGAACTGCCAGCGATACCCATAAGAAACCTGGACTTGGTAGAAAATTAGCTAAGAAACATAGGGACGAGAACGCTCAGAAAGATATAGCCATGGGAACTCAAACCCCGATAGAGTCTTTCATTCAGGGACATCAAGAAAAAGAAACAAACCACAAAGAGCAAGAGAGGCGAGCACCTCTCTGCACGCCAAGTATCTAATGATGAAAATACTGTCTTGGAATAGTAGGGGGTTAGGGCACCCCTCCAAAATCTCTGCCCTCAGAGATTTAATCCACAGTGAAAAGCCATAAATATTACTGATTCAGGAAACAAAACAGGATCAGCAGGTAATGAGAGGCATTATAGACTATCAGAATCAATACAAAGGGTGTGTCAGCGATGTAAGAGGAGCTTCGGGAGGCATAGCCACCCTCTGGGATCACAACAAGTGGAACTGCATCTCAGTAAATCTATAACAGCATTGGATCAGAAAAATGTTTGATAGCAGAACAAATAACCAAACTGCAATTATCTACAACGTGTATGCCCCCAACCACTATAGAGAAAAGGAAACATGTTGGGGTGACCTTTAGGCTAGTGTCGATGGTGAGCTAAGCTCAAATATCATAGTGGCAGGTGACTGCAATCTCATACTGCATGCTAATGAAAAAAGGGGAGGCACCTTTTCTCTAGATCCCTTCAGAGGCAAGCTGGAGGCTATCATTCAAGACCACAATCTAGTGGACGTGGCCCCAAAAAACCGTAGGTACACTTGGAGCAACCACAAACTTGGCTCGGGTAACATAATGGAAAAACTGGACAGGTTTCTCATCAATATTTCTTTCCTTTCCTCTTTCTCCGTGAGATATGCTAATGCTCTCACCTCATCTACCTCTGATCATTATCCCATTACCCTCACGCTGGAAACTCATTGTCCCCTTGGGCCCATTCCATTTAAATATATCCCCCTCTGGAATGAGGTTCCAGCTGTTAGAGAAATTGTCCAGAAAACGTGGAATCAAGATGTAGAAGGATCACCAGGTTTCATTTGGGAAACCAAACAAAGAAAAGTCAAGCAGGCTGTCAAAGAATGGGCAAGAGTTAATTATAAGGAACCCGAGGAGACCAAAAAGAAAGTTAAGAGTGATCTAGAGAATATGCAGAGAATGATAGAAGAACAAGGACTCTCCCAAGAGAGTATGGAGCAAGAAAGGAACCTCTACACTCAACTGAGTCATATAAGCAAGGAAGAAGAATCCAAATGGCGGCTAAAATCTAGGCAACTCTGGGTCCAAGGTGGAGATAAAAGTACAACATTTTGTCATAAGCAGGCCAGAGCTCAAAAACTCAAGAATAATGTTTATTCAATCTTGGATAAGGAGGGAAATCAGCAAAACACTCAAGAGACCATTAGAAATGCTGCTACATAATGCTACAGAGGTTTTCTTACTAAAACCAAAGGAGAAGAGGATTATGATGACATTCTTCAACACCTCCCCAAAGGTCTCATCAAGGACATGAATGATAGCCTGAATAAAGAAATCGAAGAGGAGGAAATAAGAAGTGCAATTTGGACGCTAAATCCTGATAAGGTGCCCGGGCCTGATGGATTCCCCATATTTTTCTACAGGGCATTCTGAGGTTTAATAAAAAAGGATCTAATCAAGATGATCAAGTGCATTCAGCAGAAGGGTAAGATAGGTGGTTACACTAATGTAACTTTCCTTGCCCTCATCCCTAAAGAAAAACAACCTTCTTCCTTCTCTTGGTTTAGGCCCATATCCCTCTGTAATTCCTCTTACAAAATCTTGTCCAAAATCCTAGCATCTCGACTCAAACCTCTCCTTCCCTCTTTGATTTCTAAAAATCAAGGAGGGTTCTTGCCCAACAGACAAATCATTGACTCTATTCTGCGTGTGCAAGAAGCCATTCACTCGAGTCTATCCACGAAGGAGAAAGGATTCATCCTCAAACTTGACCTGGCCAACGCATTTGATAGAGTTAGGCACTCCTTCCTCTTTGTTGTTTTAAAGAAGATGGGGTTTGAGTCGCCGTTCCTCAGTCTTATCTCTGCTTGAATCTCTGAACCATGGATCTCCCCTCTCGTCAGTGGAAGGCCGGGTGATGCCTTTCAATCCTCTAGTGGTCTTAGATAGGGCTGCCCCCTCTCCCCTTATCTCTTCATTCTCATGGAGGAATCCTTCAGTCAAACTCTGAACCACAACAGAAGAGTGGGTCTCATTACCGATATAAAATTTGGAAATGGAGCCAAGAATATCAACCACTCACAGTTCGCTGATGACACCTTTCTCATTGGAGGAGCCTCCAACACCATAGCACGAAGGTTCAAGTCTCTTCTTGCCCAATTTATGGGTTACTCCAGAGGCCTGATCAACCAGAAAAAAAGTTGTATCTATGGAGGGAACGCTTCAAATCAGGTCATTCACAACATTACAAATATTTTTGGAGTCTCTTGCAATCTAGACTGGATTGATTTCTCTTACCTGGGCATGCCAGTGAGCCTAGGACCATTGAAAGCAGGAACTTGGGGCACCATCATTGACAAGATGAAGAGGAAAGTCCAGTAATGGGGTTCAATGTGGCTCAACCCAGCAGGCCATCTCACCCTTCTTAAATCAGGTATTTCTTCTTTACCCCTCTATCGCTTTTCTCTCTTCCAAGCCCCAGTTTCTTTCCTTCACAAAATGGAAGTTGTCCTATGACATTTTCTCTGGCAAGGGGGGAAAAACGAAAAGAAGAAATTCAACCTTGTCAGTTGGAAACAAGTCATTCAGGCACAGGATAGAGGGGGTCTCGGTGTTAGGTTACCCACTTTCACTAATCTTACCTTCGGAGGAAAGATAGTTTGGAGGCTCATCACTTGTCCTCCGACATAGTGGAAATGGGTTCTAGAAAGCAAATATCTGAACTTCCCCAGATAGCAGCTTCTATGCTTTGATATCCCCAATAGGGACTCCTCAAACATTTGGCAACTATGCAAAAAAGCTATTCCTATGATGACTTATAATATTCCTAAAGTCTCTAGGGGAGGATCTAGCATAAACATTGGGGCTGATAAAATCTTGGGACAACAGCCAATAAACAGGCATGATGAAGATATCCCTATCTTGACTTTCCTCAACAACAGAGGGATCTTTCATCTTGATCAAATCTCTAGATAGGACCCTTTGTCTCACATCTGGCTTGGATGGACTTTCCCTGCTATCCCCAGTGATATTAATTTCAGTCTATCCGCTCTTTTGTCTCTGCTCCATAGTAAAGCACCTATTAAAAAAAATGAGAAGGACGACTTCCATTGGGACCCCTCAGGATCAGACTACTCTATTCAAGCAGGACATCAGCATATCAACTATAACACCTTCCACATGCCATTATGGAATCAATGGAGAATCGTTTGGAAATCAGAGGCGCTGCCTAAAATCAAATTCTTTACATGGACCCTTCTAAAAGGGAAATTCTTAACAGCAGAGAACCTGCAAAACAGGGTTATTAACGGTCCATCTAGCTGCCCCAATTGCTGTGGCGCTGAAGAAACCATGCATCATCTTTTTGTCGACTGTTCCTATGCTATGGACTGTTGGAAAAATTTAGACCTCGTTGATAAGTTACCATGGACTTCCCAACAATCAATAGGGGAAGTGATCCTTTCCTGGAAAAAAGCTGTCCCTGGGGAAATAAGGGAAGCAGCCTAGTGAAGAGAGTATGGAATATCCTCCCCTACACCATGCTGTGGAGTATCTGGCTAGCAAGAAACCGGAGAATTTTTAAGGATAAAAATACGACATCAAGAAATTTTAGCAACAAAGCAAATAATCTTGCTCTCGAAACCATTTCAGTCAAAACACATAGCAACATCGATGTAAAAAAGTACAACGTTGAGGAAATAAGCTTCATCAGTTACATCCTAGATAAAAACAACAACATTCAGAAAGGTAATACAGGGAAGGTCCAGCGCAATCAGGAAATCCATCCTTTGAAAATCAGGTTAAAAGAGGAGGAGTTTGCCAACTGGTTACAAAACTGTAACAGCTATTACCTGTTCTTTGACAGAGCATCTAAGTCAAACCCAGGTATAGCTGGAGCAGGAGGCTTGATCCTTAATGCTAATGGAGAATGCGTTCTCTATTATGAATGGGGTCTTGGGAAATTATCCAACAATCGGGCAGAAGCATTGGCTCTTTATCAGGGGTTAACACAACTCAACAGGATTGGAATAAGAACAACAAAGATTTTTGGAGATTCCTCGGTGGTCATAAGCCTTATGATCCAACAAAAAGAGTCTCCCAACATCCTCCTTCAGCAGGTCATCCAGAGATGCCAGCTCTTGAATCAAACATTGGGCAACTTGCAGTATCATCACATTCTCCGTAATCTCAATAAGCATGCTGACAGGCACGCAAACAAGGCTTGCGAAAGGACTATGGACAACTTATGTTGCAATTCTGTGGTGAGTCATCAATTTCTACCATGAACCGATTATGTTCACCTTGTATCAATCCAACCTTCCCTAACACAAAGAAGTGGTCTCAACTCTCCTAGACATCCATCAATTACCTTAAATGCAACATGATTTGGTGCAGATCCGACTCTCCCAAAGCTTTGTTCCTTTTGCGTTCTATCATTACCTTCTCTCTTCACAATATCGCCTTTATGAATCTTATGAGATGTCTCCAAGTCATCCTTTGTCTCTCTTAGGATTCCCTTTCTTTCCCCGAGGTCGACTTTCTTCCAACCTGCCCTTCTCATCGTTACCACTCAGCGTCCTTGATTTCATTAGACCATTTGATTGCTATCACGCCGAACTCTGGTGACCGAGAGGATTTATTTGTATCCCTGTTTGTTAATGCTCATAGGTAGTTTTCCAATACCTTCTATCTTATCCAGCCTAAGATCATTCCCCTCCCTCATCAGCTCAATCATTGGTCTATAAGAGGCAGCCAGGCTAAAGAGCTCATCGTGGCCCTGAATTTTATGAAGAATATCTCCAACAACGAAATCTCAAATCCCTCAAGCGCCAGTCATAAGGAATGTGAAGAAATGTTGGAGGAATATACAACACAACATCACAACCACATTAGCATAGATTAGAAATGATTTGTCAATGTCAATTCCTGTTGTTCCAATTTGTAAGAATCTACTCCTGTCGAGAATTTCTTAAAACTAGAACAAGTAGGATTAAGAGAACTTTCTGCTATGTAACTCCTCAGATCCTGAATTCCTTCGACATCTATTGTATTTTAGGAGTCCTGACTCCCTCTTTTTTTTCAGAGATTAATATAGCAACCGAATTTGTAAAAAAAAAAAAAGTTGGTTGGTTTTCGGGAAGAATTACGTCTTCGTCTGGACTAACAAGTTCTTCAATAGAAATGAGGCCAGAAGGAAGATTTTGGGTAATGATATTTCCTACCCTGGGTGAACTAGGACCACTAGAAGTTGGAGAAGCAAATCCTGAAGTTGGAGTAGCAGCAGGTTCAATTTCAGGCTCAGAAATTTCAGGTTCTTTAGCTAATTCACTGGTAGGAGAAATTCTACCAGTAACTTTGGAAAATGAAATTGGCTCTTGAATATACTCTATTGTTTGTATTTGATAATCAATATGAACAATTAAAGATGACTCTCTGGCTTCTGGTGATCCAACTCTACTGTCACTAGGTGATACAAGAGCTCATAGCCCTTCAAGCTGACTTGGTGTGTACTCAGGAGGTTTCCCCTGAAGTCTATCATATTTTCTCGGTAATTTAGCCACGATTAAATATTAAATTAATCACATGCAAACAAAGAAAATTTCAATAAAAACACCTAAATTCTCTAAAGAAACAAACAACTGAATCACATGCCTAAAAAATCTAAGAGTTCAAACCACACACAAACAGTAACTTCCCGTACTAAAAACACTAGTTGGTGATGAAATCCAACATCGTAGAATTTTAATACAGAAAGGGAAGTTGGAATAGTTACCTTGACAACCTGCTTAATGAAACAGACTGGCACAAGTTTCTTCACAAAACCATCTCGAGTGAAGAGAATCCCCCAGAGAGTCCAAGTGAGTCTAGTCGACGTCTGCTCCAAGTACAATGAGACCCGTCCTTCATCGTCACCTTAGGAAACAATCTTAAGTTTATGGACACTAAGGTTACCAATAGCAACAAATACAACTGGGGGAACAGTCTACGATCCGATCTACGTGCAAGGGAAAAGTAACAAAGCTCAATCCCCTTGAAGGCTCCTCGACATGATCAATCCGAGGTTTACCAACAAGTGACCCCAGGCTCCTCGACAATGGTTAATCCGAGGTTTACCATTTATAATACATGAAAATCTTCTATCTTTCCCAATGAAATAGACTTGATTGTCTTAAAGGTTCGGACATGATATCGTGATTGACTCCTTTAATAGAAGCTTCCTAGAATGTATCAATTACAATTAGATTTATTTCCTACTGCAAGATGTAGCTACTTGTTTTTTTAACTATCTTGGAGAGTTAATTACTCCCTACTCCAAGATACTAGCCTAAGCTATATTGGTGATAATATCCCTAGAAATAAAAATATTACTAAATCAATTTTAATTGAGTGTTGCTTTTATGGGTTGTTATTTAAGTCAATATGTATGGAAATGAAATTTTGATGGTGTGAAGACTCGACTCCAAAAACACTAAAAAAAATGCACCTAAGATGATAAGCAATTCATTTTTCCTTCAATGAATTTCTAGCTAAAAGAAAGAGTTTGAGAATGCAATTCTTTAAGAAACAATTCCTTCTTTTAACATAGAAATAGAAAAAAAAAAATCTTTTTGTCTTTTTAAATAAGAACTCAAAACGAGACTACTAATCAATGCTTACAATAAATCCCTTTCCTTTTTCAAAACTTGAAACTACAAAAAACAATTTACTTCAAAAGAGATCTACAAGTTCTAGAAAACACTCAAAACTACAAAAACTAATCTTGAGATCTAAAAACTTTTAAAAACCTAATTGAATAAAAGCTTCAATTCTTTTTGAGGATGTTTTACTTAGTTGTTCAGTAAACTAAGGATTCATTCGTTCAGAATAACAAATCAATAAAAAAATGTCAAGATATGTTTTCTTTTATAAAAATGAAATTCAAAACTTATGACAAAGCTTGTTCAAAGATTTGCAAGGAGAAAACTAAATCTATTTCTCACAAAGGATAGATTTCACAAGCAAGTCAGACTCATCAAGAAGACTAAAAGACACCAGGGTAATCTATGGTTTCTCAAGCTTCTGATCTTTGAGTCACTACAGAGACCATGTGAAAACCACTCCAAACATGCAAAACTTCTAGAAAATCATCTAAACCAAAAATACCGTCGGAACTCACTCACAAGAGACTTTTGATAGGACAAATGCAGATTTGGGTAGACACTAAAAACCTTCAATGAAACCTAAACTTAACTGGAAGAAAACATTTTAGGTTTTTCAAAAAAATTTACAGGGTCTTCAGGCTTCCAGAAGAACCAGGTGCGGTACTGCTCTGTTTACTAAAGGAAGAGTCCGGAGATGCCCGCACTATCTGTAAAGAGAAAGTGCGGTCCCTTGAAAAATTCGAAGAAAACAAAAAAATAATCCAGATTCTAAAAACTACCCAAGCCAACATACATCAATCAAAAACTAGAAACAAAAACAAGTTTCTCAAGTCAAAGACAAAGGAAAACCAAAAACCAAATTCAGTTCCCCAGCGGAGTCGCCAATTTGTTGGCCAGATAAATCGATCTTACGGACAAGACTGATCTCCCTAGTATCAGAAGATAGTGTAGCAACAAACAGACAAACAAATCTATCTTTCTCTAGACATATGTGATTTATAAACAAATACTATAGAGGTGTTAAGACGCTACCTTAGATCCAACACTTGTTTGTAGTAGCCATGCTTCAATCATTCGAAAGAGTAACCTTTGAGAACCTGCAATCACAAACTAGCAACATCAAATAGCGCCTGAATAGAAAATATCATAAATCATATCTATTATGGTGATCAAGGAATCCATAAAATAAACCATAAATCAACAACTTATTGAGAAAAACAAACTTATTTGTATTAACTTTGAAGTAGAAGAACCTTACAACCTTTTTAGCCTTGATGTTGGACAAGCTCTTCCCAGGGTCCGAAACATGAATTTCCTTTACTTTGAAAAGCCTTGCACTCCTCCAAATGAGATCTTAGAGGTATGTAATCTCTCCTCATAAAAACTCAACTAAAGAAGACTAAGTTCCAACAGCATTTCACCTCAAAAAATATTCATCTTCTAACCTCTCCAGTAACCAACCCAATGCTTCATTTTATAGTGTAGAAGAGGAGGTTACAGGTCCACCTATGAAGGGATAGAATCCTCCTTCAAAGGGATAATCTCCTCACATCAAGGGGTTAGCTCCTTAATTTAAGGGATGCATGAACCTTAAGAGAGTGAACTTGCCACCTCAAGATTCCTTCCAGAAGCTTCTAGAAATGACTGAAAGTGAGTTTTCTAGAATATACTCACGCCTTTTTAACTTTTACAAAGGTCCGCACCCATAACGCAGAGACAGAGAGGTCAGGTGTGTAGGATCCATGACCATTAGGTGCAGGACCACAGGTAATGCAAAGAGAAAGTGCGGAACCAGAGTTTTAGAGTCTTTTTAGGGCTTTCTCTTATTTTAAAGGCTTGATATGAGGAACTGAGGCTTAAGACTTGCAAAGGAGGAAAGTATGAGTGGTAATGGACTCACAAAGATTGTAGAATGTCAAGGTGACAATTTTTAGTGCAACAATACATGAAGTATGTGGTGACGGAATTAAACAACCCTAATGAACCTATAATGTTTACCAACTATATCGTTGGGAATTATAGTTTCAATGTTTGTGCCACGGAAACTTGTTTTGGAGATTTCCATGCAGAAATAATTGAAGGAACTGCAATAAACACACAGTTGGAAGCTCTCCCCTGTAGTCCAACTGATGAACCACCTTGTAATATAGTAGATGATAGAACTAGTTTCGTAGGAAGCAATTCAATTGATGTAACACTAGACTCTATATTTTGGAAACTTTATTTTGATGGCTCTAACTGACTTGGAGGTGCAGGTGCTGGGAGCGTTCTCATTGATCCACAAGGGAACCAACATCTGGTGGCCAGCTGGTTGGAATTCACGTGCACCAACGACATGGCAGAATACGAAGGCTTGCTACAGGGCCTGAAAAGGGACATTGATATGAAGGTAAAAAATCTTAAATTTTTTGGTGACTCGCACATAATTGTGGACCAGGTAAGGAAGAGGATACACTGCAATTCGCCATACCTGGTAAGATACCAACATGAGGTATGGAACTTAATTGACAGTTTTGATTCTTTTAATATCACATACATACCTCGAGAACAAAACCAAGATGCCGATCTGATGGTTCGTATGGATGCAAAACGTTTGCCTGATTTTAGATTAAAGAAGAATAAATGTTATGTTGAATTGATTTTCAGACCATCCGTGCCTGATAACATCTCAAATTGGTAGGTGTTCGAAGATGACAAGCAAATCCTTGAGTTCTTGCACTGCGAGAAGACATTCAAGAATGCAATCATTGATGAAAAGGAGCACAACAGGCTTATGAATGAGAGGGAAGATGAGGAAAAGGATTAGTCCAATATGATTCCCAAGTTAGTTGTCAAGATGGAGCACTTGTTTGACCTGCATGGTAAATTCAAGAAGCCAACTAACTGCAAAATGCATAGCTGATCCATGAAGTATGAATCGGTCAACCTTGGAACCAAAGAAGACCCAAAAAATGTCAATTTGGGCTTGGGGTGCTCTCCACAAGAAAAGGCTGCATTTGTCAAGCTACTTAAAGAATACAAGAACATCTTTGCATGGACATATGGTGACCTAAAAAAATTTGATACCAACGTTATGCAGCATGTAATTCCTCTAGAAAAGGAGGCTAAGCCCTACCAACAAAAGCTTCTCAAGCTGCATCCAAGCCTAGAACCGTTGGTGAAGAAAGAATTAAACAAAATGATGGATGCTAAAATCATTTTTCCAGTCAGACACACCCACTGGGTAGCCAATCTTGTGCCAGTAAGAAAGAAAAATGGAGACATCAGGCTATGTATCGATTTCAGAAACCTGAACACATCATCGCAGAAGGATAACTATCCTATCCCTTCTATGGAACACATTCTTCAGTGCGTTTCTGGGTCTGAAATTTTGACCCTATTAGATGGGTTTTCAGGATATAACCAAGTGTTTGTATCTAATTGGGATCAGCTAAAGACAACCTTCAACACTAAATGGGGCACTTATGCATATCGTAAAATGCCTTTTGTACTTATTAATGCAGGCACCACATTCCAGAGAGCCATGGACATAACTTTCCAAGGATTGATCAACAGATCAGTAGTTGTGTACATGGATGACATTACCGTGTATTAATGTTAGGCCCCTATACTACTAGTGTAACCCCTTATCATTATTAGTACAACCCCCTTATTATATTGTTGTGCCCATGTAGTCCCCATATTGTTATTATTGTGCCCCATAGAAGCCCACTATTGTTATTATTGTGCCCTTACATTATTATTTTTATGTTGGCTCTGATTATATTATGACCCCTTAGACTCCTATATATAGAAAGGAGGTATTTTCATTTGTATCATCCAAGAATTTTTCATTTGTGTAATGTAAAGGAGGTTGCCCCTCAAAAAGGCTGAATTATAAGGCGTTCAACTATCTTTTCTATCTTTTTGTGAGCTGGTTTCATAACATTTGGTATCAGAGCTTTGGATTCTAGGGTTTTGCTGCTCCAAATAGGTCATCATGGCATTTTCGCTATAACTTTTTTTCTGTGATGTTTCAAAAGCAAAAAAAAACCCATTTGATATGAAATTTCACTGAACCTCAGGTCCAAATTTCAGAGATTTTCGCACTATATTCCCAGAGATATGATCTGAGAAAGTTGGCCTTTTTGCAGACTCTTGAATTACATTCCAAACAGGTGACCTGGGGAAAATCATCATAAATTTCTCTTTGAGCATCGGATTGAAATTTCGTAAGAAGGTACAGAAAGAGGATGGACTGTAGTGTCTTGGGTACATTTTTCAGATCCAAAGGTCGAAACAATGACACATGGCATGTTGTACAATTTTGCTCTACTGAAATAGTGTATAATTAGGTCACCGTGGGAGATTCAACATAACTCTTCCTTGGAGAATCCAATTTGGATTAGACTGGTGGCATTGGAAAGAGGATACAGAGAGCTACTATAGATCATGATTTCAAAACTGGAAGATTTGAAATTACAAAGTTACAGTCATTTCAAGATCGAGCTCCTAAAATCAAGAAAAAGCGAGATGAGGAAGTTTGATGGCAAGGATCTGGTAAATTGGATACTACATATGGAGAAATATTTTGATCTACATGGTGTACCGCTATTACAAAAGGTATGTATTGCATCTAATTATTTAGAACCGAATCAATTTTTATGGTATAAAGGGCTTTGTTCTCGTAAACCACTTGTGAGGTGGTCAATTTTCACGAAGGAAATGATAGCACATTATGAGGATACAAAGAGACACTCCTTCTTTAGCCAATTGATAAATCTCAAACAAAAGGGTTCAATGGAAGAGGACATTGAGGACTCTCAAAAATTGAAAGAAGGATAAATTATATTCCAGAGAAGCAAAGGATTGATGTCTTCATAGGGACTTTAAAGGATAACGTTCAACATGAGGTTCGTTTTTGGGAACCTAATTCATTGGAGGAGGCATTCGAGTTGGAAAGAAAAATTGAAAGCGAAATTATGGAAACAAGGAATCCCACCACTCATGACTATAATTATGGAAGTGTTTCTTCTCGTAGCCTTCCACAACCTACAAGGCTTACACCACAACAATTGGAAGAAAAAAGAGAAAAAGGGCTTTGTTACAATTGTGATAGCGAATTCACTAAAGGTCATAAGTGTGCTCAGAAGAAATTATTTTTCATAGAGTATGAAGAGGATGACGAAAAGGATCAAGAAACATCAAAAGAAGAGGATATACACCAGGACCCAACCCCAGAGAAAGAAGAAATGAATCTGACCATATCTTGTAAAGCATTGGAAAGAATTACCACTCCTCAAACTCTCAAAATAGAAGGACATATCAAGGAGGAAAAGGTTCAAGAAATGAAATATCACATGGATAAATAAGAAATGAATCCAACCATATCTTGTAATACATTGGTCAGAATTACCACTCCTAAAACTATCAAGATACAAGGACATATCAAGAATAAAAATGTTCAAGAAGTGAAAAATCACATCGAGCATCAAGAAATGAATCTGACCATATCTTGTAAAGGATTGGAAGAAATTACCACACCTCAAACTCTAAAGATAGAAGGACATATCAAGAAGAAAAAGGTTTAAGTAGTGAAAGATCACATCGAGCATCATCAACAAGTTCTCCATCTTTTAAAGGATAACGCCACTTTGGTTCAGAATCGAAGGAAACAACAATTAGATCAACATCGCAGTGAAAAATGTTTTGATGTAGGTGATTGGGTATTTTTATGGCTACATCTTAAGCAAGCTATTTATGAGAAGGAAATGTTGGCAATACTACATGCACTTAAGAAATGGTTACCTTACCTAATGGGAAGACACTTCAAGGTAAAAATGGATCATGATAGTCTTAAATACTTTTTAGAACAAATATTATCTTTAGAAGAACAGAAAAAATGGGTCACAAATATGTTGGGTTATGACTTTGACATCATCTATAGAAAAGGGAAGCAAAATTTTGTTGCAGATGCACTCTCAAGAAAGCATGAGGATGTGTAAGCATTGTTTTGTACTATTTCTATTATCCAACTATATTGGATAAACAAAGCAAGGGATGAATGGAAGAAGGATGAAGAAGTGTGGCCACTCATTCAAAAGTTGCAGAAGATCCCAATTCAAATAATATTACCAGAACTTGAAGAGGGAGAAAAAATCATCTTGGAACCTGGAGAAGTCACAGAAACAAGAACCAGGCAGCTACAAAATTGATAAATTTTAGAGTATTTGATTAAGTGGCAGAACTTACCAGCTGAAGATTCCACATGGGAGGATAAGAATTTTATACAGAAGCATCAAGAACTACTCAAGCATTGAGGACAACACTTTTTGAAGGAGAGGGGAATGTTAGGCCCCTATGCTACTAGTGTAACCCCTTATTGTTATTAGTACAACCCCCTTATTATATTGTTGTGCCCATTTAGTCCCTATATTGTTATTATTGTGCCCCATAGAAGCCCACTATTGTTATTATTGTGCCCTTACATTATTATTGTTATGTTAGCTCTGATTATATTATGACCCCTTAGACTCCTATATATAGAAAGGAGGTCTTTTCATTTGTATCATCCAAGAATTGTTCATTTGTGTAATGTAAAGGAGGTTGCCCCTCAAAGAGGCTGAATTATAAGGTGTTCAACTATCTTTTCTATCTTTTTGTGAGCTAGTTTCATAACAATTAATATCACAAAAGGGATCATATGTATCACCTGAAACAAATTTTCGAAAGATGCCGAAGATACGGAATATTGTTGAATCCCAAGAAGAGGATCTTCGAAGTCACAGAAGGGAAAATATTGGGTCATATCCTCTCTAAAGAAGGGGTTGTTGATCCTGAAAGAATAGAAACCATCATGAGAATACAACCCCCAACAAATAAAAGGGCAATGTAATCTTTCTTCGGGAAGATCAATTTCGTTAGGAAATTTGTCTTAGGCTTCACAGAAAGAGTGTGTCCTATGTAGCTAATGATGAAAAAGGACGTTGTGTATAAATGGAGCGATGAAGCTAAGAAATTGTTTCAGTGAATCAAGGAGGCCATTGCAGAAGCTACTGCGTTGGTCAGACCCAATTTCGGCAAGGAATTCTTCTTGTACACTTTTGCTTCTGATGTTTCGTATGCCACAATTCTCACTCAAAAAAATGATGTTGGCAACAAAGTCCCTATTTCTTATATGAGCTCTAACCTTCAGGGAGCAGAACTAAACTACCCAAACGTGGAGAAACAAGGCTTTGTAGTTTTCAAAGCTGTAAAACACTTCTGCCCTTATTTATTAAAGGCCAGGACTAAAGTAATCATTCCCCATCCTGTTGTAAGATCCCTCTTCATGCAGAAAGAAATGGGTGAATGGAGAGGGAATTGGATCACTGCACTTCAAGAATTCGACCTCGAGATTAAGCTGGCAAAGATAGTTTGAGGGCAGGGATTTTGCAGGCTAGCAGCAGAAGCCTTGGTAGATAGAGAAGGGGCATCCGAGGAACTAGAAGCGTAGAGCATGCAAAATGAACAAGTAGAATTCAGGGAGGAGCTCCTATGGATTAATGAGACGTTGATGTGTGAGCGTGAAATATCGGAAGCCCTTTTGGATCCCGAGTCACGATATTACGACATACGGTTTTATCTCACACAGGGAGAGTACCCTAAACACATGGATGCATCACAGAGGAGAGTGCTCAGATCGAAATCTAATCAGTCTCACTTGGCCAATGACACATTATACAGAAAAAACTATGATGGAATCTGGCTAAGGTGTTTGGAAAAGTATGATGCTGACCATGTCTTGAAATAAATGCACAACGGCCCAGGAGGTGGTCACTATGGCAGAGAGACCACTATTCACAAAATATTAAGAGCCAGATACCATTGGCCCACAATTTTTAAAGACTCACATGCCTATGCTTGGAAATGGAAGGTATGTCAAATTGTCGCAGGACGAGAAATAAAGCCAGCCATTCTCCTCAAGCCCGTTATGATTTATCTCCCATTCCAGCAATGGGGCCTGGATGTCATAGGCGAGATCACCCCAAACTCTTCACAACAGCATAAGTATATACTCACAACGACCGATTACTTCACCAGATTGACCAAAGCCATCCCACTTTGAAAGGTGAATGAAGATGAGGTAATATCATTTATTGAGAAATTCATTATCAATAGGTATGGCATTCTTGATGCTCTCATATTTGATAATGCTTCTTAATTTTCATCACTGAAATTGACTGAATTTGCTATTGATAAATAAATTCTTATAAGGTATGCATCGAACTATTACCCCTAGGGAAATGGAGTTGCAGAGTCCTCAAACAAGAACCTCATATGCATAATCTGTAAATCTATCGCTGACAACTAGAGGAACTGGCACAACACTCTAACAAATTCCCTTTGGGCTGATAGGGTCACCCCAAAAGTAGCCTTGGGAAACTCCCCATACTTCCTCGTCTATGGACAGGAAGCCATCTTGCCTCCCAACATTACCCTTCCCTCTCTACAACTCTCCCAAGCTTCAAGAGAGGATCAACCAACTGATGAGGTTGGAGGAATTGAGAGATAAAGCCAGAAATAAATTCAGAAATCACCAAATGACTGTGAAGAGATGGTTTGATCACCATCTGGCAGGAGATAAAGATTACCAAGTAGGAGAGCTAGTCCTGAAATGGGACAATTTGAATGAGCCAAAGGGTAGACACACAAAATTCCAACACTTATGGCTGGGCCCATTCCAAGTTGTGGAAAAATTGGTCAAGGAAGTTACAGGTTGAAAAATTTACAGGGAGAAGATGAAAAACTCCTTGTTAATGGCCAACATCTGAAGAGATACTTCCAGTAGCCACCACGTGGTGGTTACCTCCTGAGTAGGTTAGAATTCATTTTATTTTTTCTGTTAGTTTAGTTACATTTCCATCTTTCCCTTTATTGTTTTTATGAAAAGTTTATTTTCCTTCTATTTTGAATTACAATCCTTTTCAGCCAACTGATTTCGGTCCTCTAGTCTCATTTTTACCTTTCTTAGATTGCCCCTATTCTCCACCTTCAGCTTTTGCCTCCTTCATTAACCTACTGATGAGTTTGCTGATCCTAAATCCATCATTACCTTGCAAGTCAAACAAATTTTCAATGAGCCCATGAGGACTGGAAAATCAGAGGTGGAATTCAAACCGAAGCCACTCATTAGCATCTGTTGGGAACTAGGCAAGATCTGTTGATAACATGGATACCTGGAGCATGTAGGGGCATCTTTATAAAACAAAAAATGTGTAACTACAGCTGGACTGGCATGGAGGAACGCTGCATTTTAAATAAATCCTACTCAGACCTAGCCTATGCTTGCCTGCAAGGCTTGAAGTTATTATCCATTGGTCCTATCCACCACACTAAATTCTCCAATACCTGAGATCTACAAGTAAATCTCCTTTCATGGGCTAAACTCATTGTCATATACCATGTGGAAAATCCAATTGTGCTCTAGTCCTTGTGCCTGAAACTGGAAGGACTTATTTAAAAGAAAATGAAATGTCAAGTCCTTGTGCCAATCTGGAAGGACAGGTGGTTTGTGAAGCTAGTTAGAGTAAGGACTATCGCTGGGCTCAGAGTACCGGTTGACATAGCAAGCCCAACCTTGCTTAAGTGGTTTAAAAGTATGGCATGATCCATGACTCCACCCCATTCAATCGTATGAAAATATAGCACTGAAATTCTCATATAAAGTGCAGAAAAACATATTTACATCAAGTTTGATGAGCAATAAAGAGTACACACCTAAACAGGTATTGACAGACCAATGATGGCATCGAACGGATTTTTGAAAGTAGGAAACAGGTAAAGGAAGGTTAATAAATTCCATAATATTACCATTGGAGAATGCTTGTCAAAACCCTATCAGTAAGTAGAAGCTATTTGTCTTTATCCCACCTAAAGTAATTAATGTTGAAGTGGAACCCATGCCTATCCCTTTGTACAGTTTTCATTTCAATTTTATCTTAACACCTTTATGTTCTATTGATCCAAGGTTTATTTGGAAACAGAGATAACTGGTTCACCCAGCAGTTCGCCATTTGTTGTGGCCAGAACAAATCACCCTATTAAAATTTGCCCTGGTAGAAATTTTGAATGGGTCCCTAGAAGTTGATCTTGCACCCCTCCAAATGATATGTTTTATCCCAGGGATTTTAACTCTTTGCCAAGTCAAATCTTCAATTTTTAAATGATTAAGGCCTCCTCTTCAAATATCTGCTTCATGGTTCATCTCTAACCCTTTCTAGCCCCTCATTCATACCCTCCATCAGGAACTTTTCAACCCTCAAAAACCTTGTATCACACCTTATTCCCATTATAATTCTTTATAATAGAAATACTCAAAAAAATTCCCAACTTACCCTTTTTTTTCACTTAACCGTAATCAACATTAAAACACAACGCTTACCGTAATGCATCGGACTCGATGGTTTTATTAACCAAAATGTTTATATTTTGGGTTCGGAGCCCCCTCGCATATCGCAATCGGCGGGATTCCTAGGCTATATATATATAAGGTGCACCTGGCTTTCGGACCCGATGGCATTATTAACCACAATATATATATATATATATATATATATATATATATATATACATATATACATATATACATATATACATATATACATATATACATATATATATATATATATATATATATATATGGGTCCGGAGCCCCATCGCATATCACAATCGGCAAGGTCTAGTGCCTTTATATAAGACACACCACTACCGCTCGGACCTAAAGATGATTATAGACCAGGATGCATATTATTTCAAGTTCGGCCTTATGGCTAGAAAAAGGTTTTCCCGTATATTCCTGTGCTCTTCGAAAAGTATTGAGGTTGGGGTTTTTCAAAGGGAAGTCTAACATTACAAACCCGTTGGTGGTATTAACATATATCTATATATATATATATATATATATATATATATATATATACATATATATATATACGTCAGGTTCGGAGCCCTATCGTGTATCATAATCAGCGGGTTCCAGGGCTTATATATAAGGGACACCACTATATACCGGACCCACCGATCACTATCAATTTAGGTGCATAATTTTTCAAGTTCGATCCTATGGCTCAGTCACGGGGTTTTCCCATGTTTTCCAATGTTTTTTGATAATATTCTAGGGTCAGGGTTTTTCAAAGGGAAGTCTTATGCAGTGGACCGGAAGGATTATGAACCACGAAATATATGTGTTTCAGGTCCAGTGAATCACAAGTCGCAATCGATAGAGCTTTGAGCTGAACCACATAGCGCGATGTGATGCGATAGTATTTCCTAGACACGATAGGGTATGGGTTCCCGCCTATAATATTTCAAGTCCAGATTTTGGATCTGGTTCGGTGTTATGCACTGATTTTTAATGTAAATTGGATTTTCGCTTTCAAGACTTCATCAAGGCATGGGTTAAAAACCAGGGGGAAATTCTTTCACTCTTGTACCTTTTGATGTTATAAACGCTTCATGAAGGCAAGATTCATGTTTTTAAGCATTTCTGTTATATTTTTTATATCCATAGCTAATGATTAAATATATTTGCAAGCAGGGATCAAGAGATGAGAGGAAAAATTGAAGCACTCAAGGTAGTGCTAATCGCATCAAGATGTCAGTTCCTCCAGATACATGTCAAAGCATGCCAGATGTGGGATGATGAGTGCAATATCTTCAGTTTCCTTCAGGAAATGATAAGAAATAATATCCACTCCACACAGTTGCATAGAAATGATACGCAGTCATTCTCTATTCGATCAACATCCATTTCATTCCCCCAAGAAGTAGAATGCTCCAGCAAAGGTGACCTCGACGTGTCAGTAGTTTCACTGACCGTTCTCATCTATATATTTTGACCTGTGTAATGAAAAGAGGGGAGGTGAAAAGTCAGGGAAGAGTGAGGGTCATTTCCTGCTGCATAAGTATTACCTCCGGATAGGAGAGGAGGTATTTTTGTTTACAAAGAAAAACTTTGATTTATTATGAATAAAGAAGACTATTTGGTTGAGTGAGGAGCCTTTTGTTTCAGATTTAAGGTCCTTTTCTTTTCTATGTTTTTAAATGGGGTGTTGTTGCTAGCATAGATACAAATGTGTTTTGTTTTTGTGCATATTAATAACAATACAACTTATTATTAGCCTTGGTTGTTTGAATGTAATTCTTCATCACAGTTAATTCAGAAGTAGTCCCTGATTTGAAATTGTGTTAGACATCAGTTGCAAGCTTTATTTGTATAAAAAGGAATGTGTATTCCTGTAAGGATGATTTGATTTCAATTATGATTTAATACAACCTTGTTCTTATTGAACCAGTAATTGATTCATTTGGACTTGGAATCTATATGTGATGTTTGACCTCTTTTGGTATGCTCTTGCAGGATAGATTAGGACAGTTAGGACTAGCTTAAGTAGTGAGAAGTAGTGTAGATAGGATTTGATACATATAGGTTAGCTGTTTCTTTTTTTGATTTAATTGAAGTCTTCCTCAAGGAAGAAATCTCTCAACACCTTTAACAGTTTACGGGATACTTTAAAACCCGTTGGAACTAGCCATTCCAGACGAAAGTAGATCTAACTGGGGTCTGCAATCGGGTTAGTTCCCCTTGTTAGCAAAGAAAAAATTCACCATGTCAACACACTTATGTGGCGAAGAGAGCATAGAGACCTTCCCACAGAGTTGGGTGATTTAATTGGACCAACTGGCCAGCGAAGGCAGACCTTGCAACTGGTCCGACATGTTGGCTCTTAGGTTGAAGGAATAGGTGACAAAAGTCCAACATTCGCCTAAAGGTCAGCAAGGGGATATATACATGTCTGCTTAAATACTGGATGTAGTCTATGCTCGTCATCGGTTCCCAAGCTTGGGTTGGGTATGGACACCTTTGGAAATCTCTTTGCACACTTATTGTAGATTGTTCTTCGAATGCAACTTCTATAGAGTTATCATACAGTTGTCAAACCAATTTGTCACCTCGGTGTACAAAATGATATTTGAGTAGGATCCACCTTGCATGTCACAGGCAACAATGGAGGCATTGATGGACATAGTCAATTGGTATGCCTCACCCCTTGGCACCTTCATACGGATGTACAACGTGGAGAAGGCTCTGCATGTTTTACCGAAGTTTGTCATGGAAAAGTGCATCATGCAAGAGGTGTCATATCACATCTCGACAGGGTTATCAGCGAGACTAGACAGGTAGAATAAGGCACCTTGGCCCGCTCTTCCTTTGTGGATCGGGTTGTATGAGATTCAGAATCTCAAGCTTGCTGAGGTCAAGATGAAGGAGTTCAAGAGATTCACCTTTGGCACCAGAATTTTCAATCCATTTGACTCACGTTGCTTGGTAAAGGACCACTATGCGAGAGTGTAATTTTCTTGGATCCACGGGGTGTGTCATTGACCTAAGGAAGAACTGTGGAGATATTTTTATGACTCCTCCAAGCTCATTGAACTAGTTGACATAGATGTAGAGTGGTTAGCAAAGTAGAGGGAATCGACATCTCAGAGAGCAACATCATTAACAATGGAATAGGGTAGTAGACCTATGCATGACAAAGGTAAGATAGGTTGTTGACAGCGTAGAGGAAGAAAAAAGCTGCAAGTTAAAAGAATATCCACTTGTGTTGAAAGTAGCTTTGGAGATTGAGGCCAAGAGGTGACAGTGCGACAACAAGATCAGGCAAAGTCTAAGAGAGAAATAGAAGATGGGGGAAACATAAAAGGAGTTATAGGAGTTGAAGCAGCAACTCAAGGAAGAACATGAGTTGCATAGAGGAGAGAAGGAAGCGCAACAGATACAAGCACAGTAGGAGGTGAAACATGCACATATTGATGAAACTGCACCCATACAGGTTATAGACTCACTCGAGAATCTGACACAAAGCAAACAAGGTGAGGAGTTACAGGAGCATGAATTAGCTAAGAGATTGAATAGATTCTAGAGTAGATGGATACAGATATGGTCCAGCTAGAGTCAAATCAAGATATCAGCCTCATGCCTCGGTACTAAGAGGTCACCACACCAGCTTCACCAGATCCAGAAGTAGAGCAAGTCCCAAGTGATCAAGGAGACACAGAGATACTTGAAGAAAATTTGGAGGTAGAGATGCACAACATATCTTTCGATGAGTCACAATATAGAGTTGTGCAGTCGCACAGAATGACCACTCCATATGTTCACATATCTCCTATACAGTTTGAAGAATAAGTGATTATACCTGATGTGCACAAGAACCCAACAAAATTGGTCGATGCTACTAGAGCATATGCCAAAGCCACCACCTCGAGTGTTCGATTCTTGATAGTTGAGAACGAATGAATGGATAAGGAGTTACAAGCAGCCAAGCAGGGAGGAGAAGAAGTTACATCATCTGCCAGAGCAAAGTTGAAGAGAGTGATACTGGATGAAGTATCGTCCTCGAGATAGCCATGTGGATGTTGTATTCCAGATTTGTCACCATGCATAAGTGAGTTATCCATCTCAACGGTTGGCAGCAACACTGTGCTAGGAGAGCACACATCTTATCAAATCTGCACATTGTTATCGATCACATGAAAACATGGACAATGAGGTACAAAGGAGCCCCATTCCACTTGCCAAAGATGATTAAGCCAAAGGCGATAGATTTGAAGGCACACATCTAGGGTCAGATTAGGAACTATGAGGAACTCCCACAGCTCATCACCAGTTTGTAGGATTCACATGCATGGGTGTTTAGAAGCATGGATGTCATTTTGTGCATGCACGTGATCCCATATATTAGCACGCTCACTGAGGTGAAGTCAAAGAACCAAGTTTGACTAGAGCTGGACATGTACTTTGATGAGTTGATGCACGTAGCCACCAATGGAGACTTAGAGATCAACACAGACACTATGCATCAATATGTTGTTGGTACGGCTGCACTCAAGACTATGATGCACATGTTATCAAATGAGTTGGATAGAGGTGCCAAATCAGTGTCCACAGATGCAACAGAGGCAAGATTTTTCTTTCAGTAGGACGTCACCATTGAGCACGCGGACACCATAATGGACTACCAATCTTGGCATCAGTTCGCCACTGTTGATTATCACGAGGATATCAAAGAGTTGGTCTTCCCACATCTGTTTGAGTCTTACTAATGTCTTTCATGGATTTCTCGAGCCCATTTTATCTCACATAGGTACATGTGTAGTTTTTAATGTAACATCTTGTAAAAGTGAAAGACCAAGTGTTGATAATAGAATGTAACAGTCATGTAGTAGTTGAAGAGTCATGAGGGTAGGTGAAGAGTCACAGAGGGGAATGTCAAGGGTCACCCCACCCTTTTCTATTTATAGAACCTCGTAACTAATTCTACAAGATTTTGGGAGCCAAGCTTCCTATAGGTGTATCTTAGAGAAAGCATGGAGTGTATTGTAATGAGCCTTGGCTTCTCCACAGTGTAGAGTTATTATATCTCTTTGGAGGAGTAGGTGGTAATGACTGTATTGTTCCATTGTCGGGACTAGTGGTTGGTCATAGTTGTATGTATGATTGGATCTTTCACTTTCTTAATATAATAGAGCCAACATATTTCATGCATATGTTGTTATTGTATTTTAGTTATCTTAGTTACTCTAATGATATATGTAGTTGTTGTTTACGCATGTATGTATGGAATTTTCTCTATATGTTTCTAAGAATCTTGTCGAGATGTGTTGTTGGTTTAATCATCACTTTGGATTGTTGGTTGACCTTATTTCTAGCTTGTGATGTATATTTGCTCAATTGTTCCCTTTCAAGCTACGTGCTATCACAGGTTTCTAAGTGGCGCACTCATTCCCCGTTCTGTGTGTTAGAGACATTCATGCACCTTCCTTGACTTGTTGCATATGCCACATCCTTGCTACCAACAAGGACATCTTACTCACCTCTGTGCACAACTGCGGTCAAGGCGATACCATACTACCCACTGCTAGGACTCCTACACCAAATGGTATAAGGTCTAGTTGGGACTTCTTACCGGGTAGAACCCTTGACATGTTGGTGGGTCTAGCACTGTCAACATTTCTTGCGCTAGAAGGAGGGCCAAATGACAAGATGAGTCCTCACATCATGTTTTGAATCTTTGCATATCTATCATGGATATCATTAAACTCCTCCCTCAGCTATGTTTGTCTAATGTTGAACCTGTTGACATCATGAGGGAGTTTTATGATCTCTTGTCAGAATTCACATACAATGGTGAGGGTGTAGTGGCCTGGCCTGAATACTTGCATGACTTCCTTGCATTCCTTGAGGATGCAAATGAGTTCGATGAAGTGGAGGTCAGCTTGCTGCTTTCGTACACACTTCACGAATCCCCGCAACGATGGTGTCACAACCTGCCTCACAGTTGTGTGCACTCACTTAAGCAGTTCTATGATCTAATTACATCCACTTTCCATCATTTTGATCTTGAACATATTGAAAAAAAACTGTTAAAACAAAAGAAGATTCCGCATGAATCGCTTATGGATTTTTGGCAGCAGTTCCGTGTGCTTTAGTTTGAAGCTTCGAAAAACCAGATGAAATTCCAATATCTTTGGGATAGATTCAAATATTTCCTTCACAAATAATTCTATCTCAAGATGAAGTTGAAGTTAAAACCCCGCTCAACATACTTTGGTGATGGAGCTACAAAATCACAAGCATACATAGTCATTGTCATAGGTGACTATCCGCCTTCCTGTCATTGAACAGATCCACCACTGTAGAGTGATGTGGGAGAACATGCACACATGTCTGTTCAACTATCTTATCCTCCCAGCATCACTTCTCTCAATTTTCGCACAGATTTGGTTGTGAAGCCCATGGGTTGTCACATGATTTTGTTACCTCAGCCTTTGTCTTCATGTCCTGTTGATCCTTTGAACTTCATTGTCTTGTGTTCTTCCATTCTAAAATCTACACGCATTGTGAACGAGGATCAAGCCATCGACAGAGTTGGTGGTGCACACCTGCGCTTTCATTAATGATGAGTATGACTAGGAACCTCAACATCAATCTGTGATGAAGGATGATCTCCTTTCGTCTGTACCTCCTCCTATTTTTCCTAACACCTTTGGTGATTCTGATATCTCTGATTTTTCTTGTGTAAATCCATTCATGGATGCAGCCATTGCTGATCATTCGCAGAACACACCCGATGTTAGTCCATCATTGGAAAACAGAGATGACAAATTCTTAAATGAAAACCACTTGATTTTTCATCTTATTTTTCTAGAAATGTAGAGGGTGAACATTCTTGCTTCTCATCTACCCCTCTGTTTAATTTATCTGATCATGAGGATGTCTATGAAATCATTGATTTTTTTGATCGTAGCCATCATGATCCATTTACTCCTGTATTCTATCATGATGAGGATTCTATCGTTCTTAATTTTTCAAAGCCACCCGTTTATGATGATCTATCTGTCGACAAAGTCAAAACCTCGCAAACTGTCGAGGCACTTCAGCTAGAGTTGATGGTTATGTCAAGCCCTCGCTATCCTGAGATTGGTTTCACTTCTGATTAGGAAATTTTTGAAACACCCAAGGCTCCTCATCACTCATCTGTATGCAATGAATATCAATACCACACACATATTTCGCTTCCTCCACTTGAACTACATGATCCCATCGCTCATGCATTGGAGGAATCTTACACAACAAGAACACTTATGCAACATAATTTGTCTATGTTTCTCACATTTTCTTGCATGTCATAGTAAAGAGAGTGCATATGCTTAACATCTGCACACAATGTAGCAGAACACCATGGTAAGTCTATGGATTGCATGTCATGCTCTTTCACTTTTTTCCTTTCTATTGATGCATTTAAACTCAGAGTATGTTTGTCTTCATTGTTATATATTTCATGTTTGCTGGTTCACTTGAATATGTTGTTCGCGAACCATTCCTTCACCAACATGGGTCGACTAATGTGCTGGTGGCTGCATTGGGAGTATCACTTTACGTTATTAGACCCATGCACCGTTAGCTTAGGAGTAGGAGTAGTGTTTTCTTTTGTCTTGTTTTCTTGCATGCATGTTTGATTTCTTGATTTTTGTTTGTTTTCTTGATTGCTTGCTTTTCTTACTCACTTTTCTTGCACATTTACTTATGCTTATGTTCCTTGTTTTGTTGTTTGTTTGCTTGTTTATGTTTGTAGGATATTTTTGCATGAAACTGTGTGCGACTCTTGAAACAAGCAAGGTAAAGTACAAGAGGACTTGTGTAATTATCAATACTTGGTTATCTATTGTCTTGTCTCTTTATGTAGAACTTTTTGTCTTTGGTCCATGATACACCAATGGAAAATACGTTCTGTTCGAAGTGAGCCTTGATGAAAACACACTGCTTGCGCGCTAACTAGTATCACTTACTTTAGTCGGTTGTTTTTGGGTTAAACCTTGTCAGCTCAGTCAAGTAGAGTCAGGTGACGGGGAAAACATTAACAAGCATGTTAGAGGCATATACAAAATACTTCTCTAATGGAAGAACCTCTTCTACTCTCAATAAGTCGGGATCCCTCTTCTATATTTGAAATGAATAAGTGCTTATGCACAATTATGAAAATGAAAAATGAAAAAATGAAAACATGAAAATTTTTGAGAAATGAAAAATGAATAAGGCAAAAGAAGAGAAAGGCTTGTTGCGCAGAGAGGTGATGAAAGTAAATCCGTCAGGGTGCTGGCCAAGCTCGGTGGCAGTGGAGCAATGCTTGTGTTCTCGCGTGACTCCACCAGGGTACTGTTTAGGACTACTGGCCATGGAGCAACACCAGAAGTGAAACTTAAACTATGACTATCATGATTCTTGTGCACCAATATACCTCTCATCCCAATCGAAACAACTATGTTCACTTGGCTTGGAATGTGTGCTAACTGACCAAGAGCATGGCAGGTGCTACATCTTTCAATCAAGTTAGTGTGGAAACCAATATGATCTAAGAACTAAGCAATACTTTCGGAGGAGTTAGACTTGATTTTCATGAAACAAGATCCATTGAAAGAACTGGAGTTATACCAGTGTGTTGCCAAATGTTGTAGCGATTATTGTTGTTCTGTATTTTTGAGGTTGAGGGAATAAACACACAGGACAACATCAAAACCACTTTGGAAGCCAGGATCTAGCCTTGCCAGCTTCAAAGAGGGATCTCTCTGTAAAATTTAGCTATGTTTTATGTGAATTTTAGGCTAGTTATTACTGTATTGATTGTTTTTTATTGAATTTCTTGGATGATTAAATTGTTATAATTCCATTGGACTATGGATTCTAAAGATTATCTGGATCTACGTCAAACTTTGAAGGAGTTTCATAGGGCAAGCTAGGTTGCAGTAGTTGGATATTTCAAAATTTTAAATGGATTATGAAATAGAAGAAATGTAAGATTTAGTAAAAATTAAGGAGAAATAAAGGATTCCTTAATTTGACTTCAGCAGAAAACATATAAATTACTAACAGCCAAAATGGGATGCTCTGTATAACATATCCTATTTGTCACAATTTATGTTATGTAATTAAGCTTTTCAGAAATGATAGAGAAAGAAGACAATGATTAAACATATGAATAGAAGAAAAACATCACCAATTTGTACGCCACATGAATCTTGTGAAGAATTTCCTTGTGTTATTGATGCTTCCAACAACTAGAAAATTACAATTCACAGAGGAAATTATATTCAATAATCAACCTGTAATACTTCAAACTATGTATTTATAGATTAATTACAAAATGATTTACAAAATCGTTTTCTCAATTGATAGTGTATTATCAGAATTATACTAAACAATAAAATCGATCTTCTACAGAAGCATAGGAAAGGTGAAAAACTTATGGAAGAGGTGGTTCTATTTTGGAGGCTTTGGTTGTTGAATTAGACTATAACTGTGCTACACTGGCTGATGTTCTTACTGTATTTGAGTTGCTTTTTACTCCAATAAATCACATAGTTGGTCCCACATTTCTTCATCTGGAATGGTTAACTTGATTACGCTTCGGTAAATCTCATCAACCTCAGTATAGTTTGCAAATTTTGGCTTTACTGTCAAGATATGTTTCACCTCATGCTGGATAAAGAATTCATTTCTCATTGCCTCTAAGAATGCTCTACCTGTCAGGTTGCCTTTTATAACAATGAATTTAGTATTGTTTGTGGCCACTTCCTTCATTTTTATAACATAATATTCTTGAGTAATCAATTTTTCATTAATCACATATATGTTGGGCAATCCTTTTTTATTTAATGCTTCAATCCTATTGAAGAATCTATTCACTTCCAACTCCAGTGTTTCCAATTTCTCCTCCAATGGAGTAATGTGATTTCTTTAAGTTAAAACCTTCTTAACTTTCAAGATGGTTACAATCCTGTCATCAATTCCTAACCCTTTAAGTTCATACTTATTCTTTGAATTAAGGAATTTAATCATGTTGGAAGCTTCTATAGGCATGTCTCCTAGCTTCTCCCTTACTTCAATAATGGTTTCAGTGGCCTTTTGTATCAGTTATTTATGTTCAAATATGATTTGGATGCATGGCCAAGTTTCATTCATGGAGTTCAAAGTATATATCCATATGATTTCCTTGGCTTGGGCCAAGGTTTGACTAATTGATGTATTCTTCTCCATCCTCTGTATCATCTCTAACATCCTTTGTGACCTCTGTACTTCAGCCAGATGAGACTCTTCAATTATGGCTTTTTGTTCTTGTAGAGCTTTGAGCTCCCCACACAACTTCTTAATCTCTTCTGGCTGGATTGACATATTTTCCAGTGTCTTTGTCACTTGCTCAACACTTGTAGCTTGAGTTGAAGAAGTTGTTGTAGTTGCAGTTCCTGTAGCTGGATTTCTGTGATGGGTATAACATCCAGGGGGACTGTGGCTACCTTTGACTCTATTCTTTCTCTTTGATCATTTTGTCCATTTATACCTCATCTGTCTGATCTAAACATTTTTCTCCATGATTAACTTCATCACACCCTTCTGTGTCTCATTTTATTCAATATCTTTAGTCGAGGGATCCTCTGTGGCTGGAAGTTTCAATTATTTTCTCAATGTTGCAATGTCAATATTTTTCTTCTTGATGATCTCCTCTACAACATTTATCTCTTTAGGATCATATCCTATTTTGACTACCAAATATTCCAAAGATCGGATTCCATTGTCCTTTACCAAAGAAGATATCTTCTCCATTTTTAACTAGGACTAAATGTTTGCATGTGAAACCTGCAGCTTTGACAATGACATAGTAGTATTAGATAAGGTAGAGGAAATCATCTCATCCGTTTGTTTATACATCTCCATTTGATCAATGGGATGGATATCTTTGGTGCTAAATTCAAATGTTTTTCTCTTGTAATATGCTACTGTCTTAGGATGTGGAATTTGGGAATCAAGGAAGACCATCTGCATCCTTCCCAGTTTTGTATCAAAAAATAACAATAGTCTGCTCTGTGAACTGGAAGTCTACTTCCAAAACTGAGTGTAGGTGTTGTTCTTAAGAATTTCATTCTTACGTTTGATCTCCCGGTACCTATCAAAATAACTTTTTCCCTTTTCTCTTTGGACATTCTATGAAGCTAACTCTATATCTTTTTGACCTTGTGATAGTGAAGGTCCAGTAGGAGATGTAACAAACTTGTTGCTTGTAGATGGTGTTTCCCTAATTATGATGGCAACTCGATCTTGTACCTCCTTTTCTGCATCTGTCCTATGAGTCATCTTAGTTCTTTTCCTGTAAATAATTCTGAACTCCTTGGCCTCATTACCTGTTGTTGATGATGATTCCTCCTTTCTTTGCTTTTTACTTGTTTTCTCTTGAGGAGCGAGAGTCTATAAATTTGAAGTAGAAAATAATTTCTCTTCAACTTCCTGTAATGTATTCTCTGCCCATAATAATTGGTTCACATATTTCTCTATCTCAGGCCTTGGGGTATAGATATATGGAGTAGTTTTGTTTTCTACTCTTAGCTTAGAAATGATTCCCAAAGGGTCATAAGACCTTGTGAAATTTAGACTGAATTTCATCTCCTTAAGGATTTTATCTTCCTCTTCTCCTGCTGACCTGGTGTTGCATATGAAAGGGGCCACCTGTGTTTTTATCCGAAACTAGGAATTCTTCTTTGCCACCACAAAGTAAATATCATCTGAATTTAGAATTTGTCTGATATATTCAAGGGAAGAAATCTCATGGGGAGGTATTTTGAGAGCTTGTATGGTGCTAAGTCACATCCATAAACTCTAATTTCCATGTAATTCTAGTATAAATAATAGTCTCCAGTCTTGGCCTGGTCTGTCAAATGTAGAATCCTCTTGATGTCTTCACTGATTCTGGGTTCTATTGAGATGTTTAGGATACTCATAGTTGGGTGAACAAACTCTTCAATGAACTATTTATAGGAGAATTCTTACTGCTCTTTCATCACTAAATATGTCCAAAATATTACAGATTGTTAGTTTCTCTCTTCATCTAGCTTCTACATGGAAAAGTTGAACTTGTCTACTTGATAATATAGAAACATATAAACTAAAATTACGATGTACTTAAACATTTCTTCTGTTGGAAAATTAAGAAACTTCTCATGGATGTTATCAGCCAGGAATTGATTGAAATTAAACAAAATAGATGGTTTTCTATCTGTGGAAAGGATGGAAAGGAAGCCTAGAATGGGCTCATCTACCCACTGATCAGAATAATAACCCAGAATGTATGAAATTATGGTTATGATATGTTTAGCTTAGTCAAGGAAGATTGGGAAGGGTATGGAGTACTTTTCTTTGGCAATTGGGCATTTTCTAGTAAGAATATATCAAAAATATTGGCTCTTATGGAAAAATCAAGCTTTTGATAGAGTTTTGTTAGGGCTTCTAAGGAAAATGGTGCACTGTTTTTCACAGGGGGAGCTAGCATCATCTGGTTTAGAGATTGGGTAGTGAGTGAAAAAATGATTTCACCATATGGAGTTGTAATGGCTCTTTGGCTGGGAACATAGCAAGCTTGGCATATCCTGGTGAATTCAAGGGCATGGAAGGTCAGAGGGAAAATATAGTGAGGAAGATTGGACTCCCATAGTCATATTTCATCTGTTTTATCAACATTTTTATCCTCCAGCCAACAATAAGTTCCAACAATTCATAGTCTCATTGTGTCTCACTGATCTTGTAATCCCTATCAACTAATGGAATATAGTCTAAGTCTATAGGTGGAGGGACTAATGGATTCACAGGGTCCTCCTAGTTCTTCCTTTTTGGAGGCATAGTTGATCAGTGAATGATAACTATGAATTTGGTAATAAATTCTTGCTAGGAAACGAATGACAGGTCGTGAGTCATTAGGGGAGGGGGACAGAATGCTGATAATTCATTTGCTTTAGCAAATATATGGAAGCTAGTTGCTTGCAGAAAAAACCTGTGAATTGTAGAGAATAAGTAGGTGAAAAGGCCTGATGAAGATTGGTTCAGGGTTTTTAAAGGAGGGAGTGGTAGGTTCTGTTGGAGGATTGGCACAGGATTGTTGAATTGAAACAGTTACTCGGAAGGGAAAACATTAAGTACTTAACGATAATTTTTCTGGGAAGGAATTTAATTGGGCAATGACTAGGAGACATGGCAGAATGGGAGTGGTAGAGGTGTCAGGTAGGGACAACAGTAAAGGAATGAGGGGGAAGTGGTTTTCGAAGGGGATAGGGAGCAGTATGTGGTATAGGCTGGGGGGGTGCGAAATGCAGAGAGGAGGCCACATGGTGATGGGGCCAGGTGGGGAATATCGTTTTTTTGGACCGCCTCGATGGTAAAGCTAGGATGGAGAGGGGGGGACGAAAAAAAATAAGTTTCGTCGATTTGAAGAGCTAGAGAATCTTGCCGCTCTTAATTGCAACCTTTTTAACCATATACGACATTTTTTTTTGTCCAGATGTGCCTCTTTATAATGCCTTTGAAACTTAGGATAAAGGGAAAATAAATACATTTATAAAATCAAACTATTTCTTCCTACCCTTTAACTATTTTTCTAAGCTAACTTTTTTTAATTTTCTCTCAAGGGGTGCATTTTGACTAGCAAACCCATAATTACTTTATTTTATGGAAAATCAAAAAACTACTTAAATCATATCACTTATTTTTCCTATTGATTCATATTAAATAGTTGAACCAATGTCATTTTTTACCTAACTACTAATTTACCAAGCTTAAACTATTTCGGAAATATTTGTTCTCTAATTGTTGGCTTGTTAGGGCCTGACCCATGTTCAGAGGTGATTTAGCCAAACAAATCCTAGTACTATTGGCCCTTTAGACAATAGTCCACAGAGTGCGGAATGAGGTCTCACCCGAAGTAGTATGGGAGGGTACTAGAACCAGGTTTCCGCACCCTGGAGATGTTTGAGAGTTCAAGTGGTTCGCGGTTCGGCCCTACACGCACATCGCTACACACACTTACCTGTACATTGCAGCCTGTGATGCGGCCTTCGCGCAACCCTACTCGGGGGCCGAACACTGTTATTACCCAAGTCGTTACTAGTATTCCACCGTTAGTTGATTAACATAGCTTATTTTCATGTGTAAAGTATACTTAGCAATACAAATCATTCATACAAGTGCATGCAGTAAATAAACAGTATATTTGCAATTGATATCCAACATGTAATAACTAAAGAAAAGATACATAGAATTTGGATAAAACTTCTCTTAATTATTCTCTTCTTCAGTTACAGACTCGACTCTGCCCTGCACACTCAGCTGCACAGCCTTCTCCTACCCTACGACCCAAGATACACTTAGACACTTGCTATGTGCTTCTACTTCCCTATCTCATACTCCGTTCTCCTCCCTTTTTACACATAGAGCCTCGCTCTATTTATACAATCCCATGGTCTGCGGACTCTTGGTAGGCTGAAATTACATTACAAACTAGGGCGGACAACCCTATGACTCTAACATACTTCCCCACTCACAATTCCCAGGGCTTTAAAACATCATTCGGTCAAAACATGGGCTTTGAGCCCCAAAACATGCTGCAGGGGGATTCCATGCCCAATAGGCCCCCAACACAAGCATCGTGACTCACCCTCGAGTTACTATGTCAGTATGGCGATCTTGGCAAGGAGTTCCTCCAAATGTCCTCGAACTGTGCTGATGTCGGTAATGAACTGTGCCACTGCTTGCTGAATCTGTTGCATCCGCTCCTTTGTGTTTGAACTATTTCCATACATATGTACTAGTGTCTGTGGCATGTGTTTAGAGTCCCGTGCCTTGGTTCTTCTCCTCAGAGCACAAAGACTGTGCTTCTGCCGGCTAGTCAGATAGCTGGTCCAGCTATGTAAGGCTTCAAATGACTACCATTCACTTTTCCTGGGAAAGGTTCTCCATTTAGTTTGACCAGTTGTACTACGCCTCCATCTGTGACCTCCTTAATCACGTATGGTCCCAACCAATTCAATTTGAATTTCCCTAGGAATTTTCAAACTTACTGTCATACAACAGCACTAAATCATTTACCTTGAAGGTGCACAACTTAATATTGTGATCGTGCCAAGCATTTTATCACTGCTTTTGTACCTACTGATGAAAACTAGCCAAGAATCGTTCCTCCTCAATTTCTTCTAATTGCATGAGCCTGTGTTCTAGAGCTTCGCAGTCCGTCATACCTATGTGCGAAAATATGGCTGGCACATTCTTTAATCCAAACGACATAACGGTGTACTGAAAGCAACCTCATTCAGTTGCGAAGGTTGTCTTGCTCCTTCCTTCTGGCGTGATTTTGATTTGGTGGTACCTTGAGAACCCATCTGTGAAAGAGTATGCTTCTCGTCTTCTAACATTTTCCAATACTTCATATGTGAACAAGATCGGGAATGGGTTGTGTACACAGGCATCATTCAATTTCCTAAGGTCCACGCATATTCTTATCTCACCCTTCTATTTCTTTTCCTATACAACCATAGGGATTACCCAGTTAGATTCTTCCGTTGGTTCAATAATTCTGGCCACGAGCATTTTTTAGGCCGAAAATACATTACAAACTAGGGCGGACAACCCTATGACTCTAACATACTTCCGCACTCGCAATTCGTGGGGCTTTACAACATCATTCGGTCAAAACATGGGCTTTGAGCCCTAAAACATGTTGAGGGGGATTCCATGTCCAACACTAATCTAGTTTACAGAAATTCAAACATTTTTAACCATGATTATACTGTATGATTAAACAAATAACTAGTCGTTGTGGAATTTTAAACAAGCTGCACACAACCTTTCTTTATCTATCAGGAATAAAACTATCTATCAGTAGTGGCATTTGAATTTGAAACACTTTCCATATTATTTTCTTTTTGTTTTTTCTTTCTTTGATGGGGTTATATCTTTTATTCTTTTTTTAATGTTTTTTTTTTTTTATACCCTCTTTTCATTTTTATTATATTTTTCTTTTGGAAATCATTTGTAGAGGAACAATTATTTACAATATGATATTTCTGAGATAAAATACTCAATGAACTTTAGATCCTATAAATTATAGGACCTTAACAGTGGCTCCAGCTAGGGATGGAACTCTGCATGTGAGGTGCAAAGAACATTTGATTAGTAGCCTTGAGTGCTCCATTTTAGCAATATCTACACTTGATTTCTTTTGTTGTTGGAGCAATTATGGTAATATATCAATAGAATCTTTGGGCCTTATCTGTGGGCTTCAACTTCTGTCAATAGGTTACCCAATTAAAATAATAAAGACAATGATATTTACAATGGTTTTATGTAACAAAAACCTCTATTGCTAAGAGAAATAATGCTTCAACATTGCCATTCACAGGTCCACTAGGCATTTCTGTTCCATCTAGGCGTTCGAGAAAAAATGCATTGTGTCCTCTGAAAGCATCAATGATATAAGGTCATGTCTATAGATTATCAAGTTTCCCATGCTTTCCTTTGTCCTCCCTTCCGGAATCCCACTTTGAAACTATGTCACCCAAGTTGAAATCATCTGCTTTAGTTCTTCTATCAAAAATATTTTTGATATTGTCCTGGATGACTTGAGTTTTATTATAGACTTCTTCCTCTGGGTGTCATTAGGCTCAACCAAAATTTCCTGAATTATATTCATGACTGGAACTCCTAAAGAAGATGGAAAAACAACATCCATCCCATAAACCAATCGGTATGGTGACATGCAAATTGATTTCTTTGTTGTGAGTCTATAAGCCCAAAGTGCATTTATTAACTTGTTGTGCCATGACTTTTTGTTATCTTCTAACAACTTTTTAATAATGTTGACCATACTCTTATTTGAGGGTTCAACCAACCCATTACCCTGTGGGTAATAAGCATTTGAATGTCTGAAAGTAATATGATACTTGTTGCAAAAATATATCATTTTATTGGACTTAAAAGCTATAACATTATCTATAATGAGCTTGTTGGGACAACTAGATCTAGAAAAGATATTGGTTTCCAGAAATTTGATAATAACAACATGATCCAGATTTAAATAGGAACACAACAAATTACAGATATAACCATACATATAGAGATGCAACAGAAATAATACTTCATTTCATTACTGTAAAATACTTAAATATGCTTACAAACAGAAATGGAAATAAACTAGCTAGGGCGATGGTAGCTTATCTCTAAGAAGAGATGTGGTGGCTACATGCCACTAAATTGTTTTACAATGAGGCTCAAAGGCCTATTTATTGTTGGGAAATAATGGAAAACCCTAAACATCCAAAAACCTAACCCTAGAAGATGAAACTCCAAACTGTAGGCCCCGTTTGGGTAAATTGGTACATCAACTTCCCGGGGTCGTAACTTTGGTATACGATCTTTGTTTGACATGCACAATATCTCATTAGAAATATATATATATATATATATATATATATATATATATATATATATATATATATATATATATATATATATATATATATATATATAGATATATATATCTGAGAACTACAACTTTGGGAATAGAAACATCAGTCCATAGACCCATGTTGCTCCCAGTTTTCCCAAAAAACATCATTTAGGGCCTCAAAACGACTCCAGAAGTTCAGGACCCAAAAAACTGCTAAAAATAGTAAATTGTGCTACAATTAAGGAAATTGAAAAGATGAAAGAAAAAATGGTGAGGGTACAAGTGGACTTGGCAGGTTGCCACCAATATCCACCTAGATCATTCCTCCCCCCTTAGGAAGCAATGGTCCCCATTGCATTGAGTTCCTCCATGAGATGAGGAAACTTCTGCTGGACTTGGTCCCTGGTGAGCCACTTGCCCTGGTGAAGGAGTTGGCCTGCTTTGAAAATTCGATACTTTTGGATATTCTGCTGGCAAGTGTGCTTGATCTATGTGTACATGATCCGATCAGTTGCATCTTGTTCCATGCAATCTGGATTTAACTCTGTGGCTGTTAGCTATTCTTCAATGTCAGATGCGTCTAATAATGGTGGAAAGTATGGCCGAAGGTGGTCCATATTGAACACTAGGTGCAGGCCAAGGAATGGGGGAATTCTAAGCTCAAATGCATTGTCTCCCATAGCCTTGGTAATGGTGTAAGGACCATATCAGAGTGGTCTGAGTTTTCGATAGGCTCCGGTAAGGCGTTCCTTTTGCAAATGCAACCCGACTTTGTTGCCCACCTGAAACTTGTGTGGCACCCGATGTTGATCATGTCTCTGCTTGTACTTGGCATTTGATTTCTCCAGAATGTCATGAACCTGCTCGTGAATATGTTGGATTTCCTCAATGAAGCTGTTTGCCTTATATGTTTCAGATTGGACATGAGCCAAATCTGCGTGAGTAGCTGCAAATTGCATGGCCACATCAATGGGACACAGTGGCTAGAATCCCAAGCCCACTTGAAAAGGGATGTGGTCAGTCGAGTTATGGAGAGCTCGGTTGTAGTTGTGCTGAACATAGGGGAGGCTCTCATCTCATGTTCATGGATGGTTTGAGTTGTACATGTGCAGAATGTGTACGATCGTCTTGTTGACAACCTCTGTCTTGCCATTAGTTTGAGGATGGAAGGCTGTGGAATTAGTGAGTTTGGTGTTGAGCATCGACTAGAGGTTGGACCAAAATGTACTGAGGAACCTGCTGTCCTGATCTGAGATGATAGACTGTAGGATCCCAAAGTGTACCCACACTCGTTCAAAGAAGAGTTTAGCAGTGGCTTTTGCTGTGATATTCTTCTTGCAGGCTGCCATAATGGCTATCTTCGAGAACTTGTCGATGACAAAAAAAACACAGTCATTTCCATGCTTAGTAGAAGGAAGTCTCGACATGTAATCCACGGAGATGGATTCCCAAGGTTGACTAGAGGTAGGCAGTGGGGTATAGAGGCCTTTCTTCTAGATGGTCGATTTGGAAATGGCACAAGCAGTGCATGATCTGATGTACTTCTTGACATCTTGTCAAAGATTCGACCAATAGAAATACTTTTGCAGTACTGCCACCATTTTCTCAATCACGAAATTCCCAATAGCTCGATTGTAGTGTGCTTCCCAAATCATATTGGCATGCTCGCTTGAAGGAACACAAAGGTGACCTAAGTGGCATAACAAGGCATCCTGGAGGTGAAAATCTTAAACATGTTGACCCTCCAAGAGTGTTTAGAATGTGTGGCCAAATTCTGGGTCACTCTTGTAGAGAAGTGGCCAATCAGAAGTCTCATGCCCACAATAGTTGAGCACGGTGGTTAACGCCATGGTCGGTGGTCGACTGAGGTAAGTTGCAACATTATTGGTGCTTCCCTTTTTATACTTGATATTCAAATGGAACTGTTGTAGGTATGTGGACCACTTTTGATGGTGATCATTCTTCAATTTCCCTTGGGTCTGCATGAACTGCAGGGGTTGATGGTTTGTGTGGATGGCCGTTTCCTTCCCCAAAATGTAATGCTTCCATTGTTAGCAGGCCTGCACAATGGAATACATATCTTTGTCATAAGTGGGATACTTCCAGATTGTGTCTGAAAGTATCTCACTATGATATGCCATTGGATGCCCATGTTGTGTAAGGATTGCCCGAATAGCATAGTCAGAGGCGTCTATCTCGACTTCAAATTGTTGTTGCAAGTCTAGTAATGTGAGGACTGGTGCCAAGAAGAGGCGATCTTTCAACTCTGCAAATGCCTTTTATTGAGATTCATACCAAAAGAATTTTTCCTTTGCTCCTCCCTTGGTGACTTGACTCAAGGGCCAAGTGATATGAGAAAATCCCAACACAAACATGCGGTAGAAGTTGGTGAGACCTAGAAACCTATGGAGCTCTGTCAGAGTGGTTAGAGATGGCCAATCCCAAATGACTTGGATCTTGGCTAGATCCACATGCACACCCCATTAATCAATAATGTATCCCAGATACTAAACCTGGGTCATTTCAAAAGTTCATTTCTCCAAATTGGCACATAACTTGCATTGCCACATTTTTTGGAGAACCCGTTAGATGTGGTGGAGGTGCTCCTCCCAACTCTAGTTGAAGATCAGGATGTAATCCAAGTATACCACTACAAATGAGTTGGTGAATGGATGCAAGAAGTCATCCATTAGCCTCATGAAGGTTGTAGGATCATTCGTCAATTTGAAAGGAATAACCAACCATTCGAAAAGGCCCTCCTTGGCTTTGAAGGCAGTCTTCCACACATCGAAGGGTTTGATTGGTACCTGGTGATATCCTGACTTCAAAGCAAACTTGCTGAAATATTTTGTCCCCTTCAGTTGGTCCAGGAGGTCATCAATTCATGGGATTGGGTACCTACAGACAGTGATCTTATTCAGCACCCGATAGTCAATACAGAGTCTCCAAGTCCCATCCTTCTTTTGTACCAACATGATCGGGCTCCCATAGGGCGATGAACTCAGACGGATGTGACCTTTCTGCAGCAGCTCCTGAATCTACCTCTTGATTTCATCGTTCTCTAGAACAGAGCGTCGATAGATTGGTCCATTGGGTAGCGACGCACCTGGGGTCAGATCGATGGAGTGCTTGACCTGACAGTGAAGAGGAACCCCTACGAGGGAGCTGAAGATGTCCTCGTACTCCTCCATGACCTTGTCCATCTGTAGTTGTCATTCGGAGGGGCCTCGTTTGGAGGTCATGGCCACTATATTATTCTTTCCTTAAGGGCGTATCATCAGGAAAAAAAAATTCCTGATTTTGGAAATGAGCTTACTGCATTGTTTTGCAATAACTAAATAGAGGGCAGCAGGCAGTGCTACGTCCAATATCCTGTACAAATTATTTCCCAAAGTAACAATAACAGCACGGGGCCTTTATTCATAGACAACATGTCACTTCCACAAGTATGGTTGTCCTAATAATACATCACAAACATCAAGGGTAGCAACGTCACACAATACCTCATCCGTGAAGGGTTTGATTTTGTATGGAAGGCAACACTACTGGCTCACGCGGAGATCTCATCCTTGGTGAAGCCAGCTGATGGTGTACGGTTGTGGATATGCTGTGGTCGATAAGCCCAACTGCTTCACAACCTCTGCCAAAATGAGGTTCTTTTGGCCCCTGCTGTTGACAATGAACTATAGCGGGGAGCCCTTTACCCACATCTAGGAGTGGAAGAGATGCTCCTCCTCCTTTGGATCTTCGGGTTCCTCCTTTTGGATCTTCATGGTGGCAATGGTGGCGTTGGGTTCCACATTGATAATCTACTTCCCTTTGTCATTCCCCTTGTTAGGTTCTGACTCAGAGTCATAACATGCATATGCTTTTAAAACCTTTAGCTCGGCCACCAGTCACTGCTTGGCCCAACACTCACTTGTGTTGTGAGTGGAGCTCTTATGGAACTCACATCACTTTCCCGAGTCCATTTTCGGCTTCGTGACACTGTTATTTGCTTTTAGCTTTGGCAGGTTGTCATAGATTGCCTCGCCTTGGCTTTTTCCTTTGTTCTGCAGTTTGGGGGCACCTTTCCCTTGCTTCAGATTCATAGATCCAAAGTCTCTCTTCTTTTGTTTAAACTTTTTCTCGATCTTGATGGCATATCAGTATGCCATGTTGAGCGAGGAGATGTTCAGGCATTCTATTTCTTCCTGGATGTACTTGCATACGCAGCCATGGTATTGAGTACCAAATGCTGCTTTGAATCCTTGATACCCAACTTTGTGCGAAGGGTATAGAAAATATTGGTAAATTGTGTAGAAATTTCACTTGTAGAAAAACTCGATATATGCAATGTCCTAAAGCATAATAATTGTTCTACTTCTACAAAACATTAAGCGGAACCATAATCAAATTCATGGGCAACATCAAGTAGAAACATGCATAACTGATCAAGAGAAATAATCACACATAACACAAGATATATCTAGGGGAAAGCACCAACATAAAACCCCAGCAATGTATTATCAATCAAGTGGAGATCCTCAACAACATACAAAAAGAATAAGCTCAATAGCTATCCTACTCTCTCTATAATCAGAAGATATGAAGATATGTCTCATGAACCAACAAGCCTTGTATATAAAGGCTTTACCTATGGTCCAGTCCCTATTTCCTTGTGCAGTTTGCTTAGGAAATAATATCAAAAGCATATGCAATTAATTCCAAACATACCAAGTTAACCAATGGTCCAACTACGCAATCCTTGAGGACACTAGTTCCTCAACCATGTAAAAACTACTTACTAGAAATAGTCAAGCATCTGATAGTACACTGTCCCACATCTGATCTCAACTGGGTCTCTGAAAGAACTGACATGCAACAGTTATCCATGAGTGAATTCTCAATTATCTAAAATGATAGTTGTCACATGCATGCAAGCATTAAAAAATTATATTTTATTATTTTAACAACTTGTTAAAATAATCTAACTGGACTTGACTAGTTAGAACTAAGTCAATTGATTCTCTCATTGTAGAACTCATACTTATTCCCTCAATCAGTGGAGGAAATTAAGGATAAATTCCTCAATCAGTGGGACAACTCATGTGCATGCTCACAAAGACTTCAAATTCGAATTTCCTTAACTATTTAACTCAACTGAATTAATTAATTAATATTTCCAACTGTTGTTAACACCAAAATTAATTTTACTTCCTATAGATAGACTAGGGACTGCTATAAATAGGAAGGGACCTGGAAATTCTATTTTTAGAAGATTCTATTTTTAGCAGTTTCACCTCTCACCTAATGTGGCTAATGAGCTCACTGGCCAAACTGCTATTTTTAGACATGCTATTTTTAGCAGGTCTATTTTTAGCACATTCTAAATTTAGAATTTCTTGTTGCACACTTTTCAACACTCCCTCTCAACAAGAAAGGCTTTCTCTTGAACCCGATCCTGTAAATCTGGAATATTCTGCATGCAAGACATCTACTCAGTCTACTTGCTCCAACAACACTTGGAACAAAATGATCCGAATGGGATCCATAAAGGACTGTTAAAGAACCATGATTGTATTAGGTTAGGAAAAATATCTAAATAATTCAAAACCGCAATCAAAACATCCATGAACTAGTGGCAATGGCAGCCAGCATAGAACGACGAGGACCTCGGTCAAAGCACGCTAACCGAGGCCCATGGAGACTGCGTAGGAGGTCAAAGTAGCCCCTGGGAGCCCCGGATCGGGAAAGGAGGTGGATTTTGATGCGTGATTAGTGCTAATCTTGCATCGCTGGGCGAACAGGGCCAAAATGGAGGGGCCTCAAGCACTCAGTCGCATTGGGAGCTGGAGAACGCAGGTGAAAAGTGAAAAAGCGCTAAGGGACAAGGCGGGAGCCACGCTCCGAAAAATTGGGGGTATTTATCGGGGTACCCTCAAACGGTAAGTGGTTCTGGATAAATTGGAGTGATCCCATACATCAATTGATGTGTGGCAAGCGGAGGTGAGAGAAAACCACCATTGATCGCGTGCTATCGACCGAGCAAGTCAATCGCGTGGAATGTGTGTATGACATTGGATCTAGGGGACCTAGATTGGACGGCTGAGATCGCGCCCGATGGAGGAAGCAGAATCGACAAAGGAAAACGCTGTGTTTCAGAAGGATTTGGAATCTATTTGACTGCCATAGTGGAGGAAAGACTTCATCCATGACATAACTGAAGAAACGAATCGATGAAGCAGGCTGGCATTGTTTAGAGGAGGACATGTGGCCACTCCTTGAGCATTGATGATGACGCCGAATCGGGAACTCCAAGCGCAGCTGCTGAAGGTGAATCAACAGAGGCAGAAGAGGAATCGAATAGGCATGGGAACGAATGGCTAAAAGCCATGAACAGAGACAGAATACACAGTTTTGGAGTCAGTCAGAGTGAACCCCGAGAGGAGGACTGAATATTGAGAGACAAGAACTAGAGAAGAAGGCAGTAAAGCAAAAGCAGAAAGAGACAGAGGGCCGAGCTGACCAGCGGCAGCTTCGAGCACCAAAGAGCTTGAGAGATTCAAGCCATCCCATAGAGGAATCTATCTGAACTGAGCACCACATTTGGCTCTTTCCAATGTAGACTAGAAGGTCACAGAGCTGGTAGGAAGAATAAGAGTCTGTGTACTCCAGTGGCTTGGGGAATCCAAGAACCACCCTGCGAAGTAAACCTGCTTCAGGAGAACTCACATTGAGTCCCTGCATTGTAATTCTCTGCTTAAAGACACAGTAAAACAAGGCCACCACTGAAAGCTAGACTGGACATGTAGCCCTGGAGAATAGGGTGAATTCCTTATTAAAATTCTTGTGTCTTTGCGTTTTCTTACTGTATTTCTCTGTTGTCTTTCCATTTAAATGTCTGTGTGTTGGCAATCTGATCGATCCATAGCTTAAATAACACAGATCACACACCAGCACATGAGTATGTAATACCTTTGTTTAATAAATCTTCAACTGATGTCACTCATAGGGTGATTATCAGATTAAGTGGTATCAAAGCTTTAGGTTGTAAGGTTAGACAAGCTTGTGTTGGTTTAGCTGTGAATGTTCACTAGATCAAAGCTCAAATTAGGAGAAGGAGAGTTGGTGGAAACTAATCCTGAAATTGGGAGAGTCTATTCTCGGAAGACAATGTCAGAGGAAGGTTCTATGGGGCCAGAGCCTCAATTCATAAAGAGTTTCCTAGCTATAAAGTCTATGGTAGAAGAAATGTATAGGGACTTTAGAAAGCACAAGGATGAATATTCATTAGGTTCTAAACAAGATAAAGAAGAAGATGAGTCTCATTCCCATGACCACTCAAAAGGAAAAGGGAAAGAGGAAAGCTTTCTCACACCTCCTAATAGCCGCGTGCATAATAAGAAAGCATCTTTAATTAAACTAGATGTTAAATTTGATTTTCCTATATATGATGGAGAGCTAAATGCTGAAAAGTTGGACAATTGGATTAGACAAATTGATGTGTATTGCAAGGTAAAAAACATAGACTCAGACAAGAGTAAGATTCAGCTAGCAAGCCTACGCCTAGGAGGCACTACTTTGGTTTGGTGGGAAGGTAGAACCCAAGCTGATATGAAAAGACATGGTAAGACCATCTCTGTCTGGAGTGAATTTGTTGATGCAATCAAAAAGCAGTTCTATCCATTGGCCTACATGCAACAAGCCATGATGAGTTGGAAAACTCTTCAGCAGTTGAAAGGGAAAAGTGTGCAAGGGTATACTAAAGAGTTCAGAAAGAGAGCATTGATGTTGGGTATCTCATTAGACTCACTAGAGACTCTTTTGAAGCACATTGGTGGTCTACACAGCTACATGAGGCATACCATCCTCATGTTTAATCTCACTAGTATAGATGAGGTATCTATACAAGCTACTCATCTAGAGGCTAGAGGAAAGAATGGAAATCCAAAAGTTGGGGGACCATCCCAACTCACTACAAGCAAGAGCAAGGGGAAAGGAAAGAAGAAGTGGAAAGTAAGGAAGGCTAACACTGTACAGAAAGGAAAAGCTTCATGCACTCACTATAAAAAGGAGGGGCATGATGATGAGCACTGTTGGATTCTGCATCCAGAGCTGAGACCTAAGAAGTCCGAGGGCAAGAAGAAGAAGACTGTTGTAGCTATTCAGAAAGATTTTGGGTTGGACTAGGGAGATGAAACAACCATTGCAGCCACAGGTATAAAAGGTAAGAATTCTGAAGCATCTACTAGTAATTTTGCTCAATATGTTATTGATGAAGAAAATGAGAGAAAAAGACATGAGCTTTTCCATATTCGAGTTATTTCCAAAAATCAAAAGATTGATACTTTGTTTGATAGTGGCTCACAAGTAAATCTAATTTCTGAAGCAATTGTAAAGAAATTGGGATTATCAACTACACCTCATAAGAAACCATACCTATTAGGATGGTTGAATGATAAAGCACAACTACAAGTGACTAGACAGTGCAAACTCAAGTTTTCTTTTGGGTTAGCATTTGTAGATGAAGTTGAGTTAGACATAATTCCTTTGGATATATGTGGAATTGTTTTAGGAAGCCCTTACTTGTATGATAGAAAGGCTATTTTCTATAGAGCTGAGAACAAGTATCTACTTGTTAAAGATGGAATCGAATACTTTGTAAGAGCTCATAAGCTCAAGAATAATTATACTCTCATAAACTCAGGACAGATGACAAGAATGATAAATTCATGCAAACAGTTCTTAATGATGGTTGTAAAGGAAAAGAAACCTGATAAAACCAATTTATTTGAGGGCTATAATGCTCAGCAGCAAGCTAATATAGAAAAGGTTGTTTTAGAGTATGATGTCTTGTTTCAAGAACCTAAAGGTCTACCACCCAAAAAGGGAATATTACATGATATTATTTTGCAACAAGATGCTCCATTGCCTAACATTGGAATGTACAGGTTTTCTTCTTTAGAGAATGTTGAAATCAAGAAGCAGGTGCAGGATTTGCTCGAGAAAGGGTTCATCAGGCCTAGCACATCACCATGTGGGTCACCAATTGTTTTGGTGAGAAAGAAAGATGGCTCATGGAGAATGTGCATTGACTACCGAGCACTGAATAAGATAATAATAAAAAAATGTTGTCCCCTTCCTCGCATACATGATCTTTTAGATCAATTAAAAGAAGTTGTTTATTTCACCAAGTTGGATTTTCACAGTGGATACCATTAGGTCAGAGTTGCAGAGCAAGATGCATGGAATACTACTTTCAAAACAAAGCAGGGATTGTATGAATGGCTGGTTATGCCTTTTGGCTTAACTAATGCTCATGCTACTTTCATGAGATTAATGAATGATGTACTCAGACCTTTTCTTGATGATTTTGTTATTGTGTATTTGGATGACATTCTGATTGTTAGTAAAACGTGGGAAGAACATTTAAAGCATGTTAAGCAGACATTAGATGTTTTGAAAAGAGAAAAACTTTATGTTAAACTCTCAAAGTGTGAGTTTGGCAAAACATTTCTAAAATAATTGGGTCATATAGTAGGGGGAGGTGAATTGAAAATAGATCCCTCTAAAGTGGCAGTCATTATAAACTGGCCTAAACCCAAGTCCGCTACAGAAGTGAGAAGCTTCTTAGGAGTAGCACAATATTGGAGGAAGTTCATTTCTAACTTTTCCTCAATTGCATCTCCCTTAGATGCTTTAACAGGATTGAATAAGGTGTTTCAGTGGGGAGGCAAACATCAGAAAGCCTTCGACACCTTGAAAGAGAAGATTAGTACAACACCTGTATTAGCACTGCCAGATCTACAAATACCATTTGAGATCCAAACTGATGCCAGTGACTATGACATGGGAGCAATGTTGACACAACACGGTAAACCCATATGTTATCATTCTGAGACTTTTAATCCTGCAATAGTTAACTATCCTACATATGATAAATAATTATATGCATTAGTTCAGAGTGTGAAAAAGTGGAAACATTACTTAATGGGCAAAGAGACAGTGATACATACTGATCATCAACCACTTCAATACCTATACTCCCAAACTAAGTTGCAACAATCAAGACATTACAGATGGATGGGTTTTCTACAACAGTTTCATTTAGTCATCAGATATAAAAAGGGCATACATAACAAGGTTGTAGACATGTTATCTATACCCATTATAAATGCATCTACCATACTTAAGCATAATTCTGTGCTACATGAAAGCTACATAGAATAATATGCTCAGGATATGAACTTTAAAGATGTATATGCAACTTTGAGTCAAGGAAAAAGAGTAGAAGAATTGGACTATCATGTGAAGGACCGACTCTTATACCATTGTGGGAAACTATGCATTCCACAAACTGAGAGGGTAAAGATAATTAGGGAAGCACACACTTCTCTGATATTAGGTCACTTTGGGGTAAGTAAAACAGTTGCACAGCTGCAAAGGTTCTGCTATTTGCCAAAAATGAATGAGACAGTTTCTAGATATGTAAGAGGGTGTGCCATGTATGCCAAAAGAAAGCCCATCAATAGAAAATTAGGCTTGTACACTCCATTGCTAGTTCCTTCTCACCCTTGGGAAAGTGTTTCCACGGATTTTGTTGGAACACTGCCTAAATCTAGGAAAGTCATGATTATCTATATGTTATTTTGGATAGGTTCAACAAAATGTGTATTTTGATACCTTTTAGTAAACAGATTACAGCTGAACAAACTGTAAAATTGTTCTTTGAACATGTATGGGTTCATTTTGGATTTCCCACTTCCATTATATCTGATCGAGACACCCAATTTGTGGGGAAGTTTTGGTCGAGTATGTGGAAACTTATGGACACCAAATTAAAGAAAAGCACAAATTTTCATCCACAAACAGATGGCCAGACAGAAGTATTTAACATGACAGTGATCCAGTTACTGAGAGGATATTGCAGCAAACATCCTAAGCTTTGGGATGAACACTTCTGTTATGTGCATCATGCTTACAATAGAGCCAAACGCTCTTGTACACAGAGATCTCCTTTTGAGACCTGTTTTAGTTTCACACCAAGGTCTCCTTTGGATTTTGTCTTTGGTAAAGATACCATAGTTGATGGACACAATGATGTGGACAAGGCAACTAGGTTCATTGAATAGATATAGGAGATCCACCAGGCAGTACAGGAACAACTGGAAAGTTATGAGTTAATGATGGAGAGAATGCCCACGTATCAGATGCAAACATAAACTCAGCCTCAGAATCAAGGCACTAGGGGAGTGTGAGGAGGATATTAGGGGCATGACGAGGCCGATGCAGAGGAGAACTTACGAGAGGTCGGCGACAAGCTATTTGCTACAATTTTGGAGGACTAGGACACTACGCATGAGAATGTACAAACCTGACGCACTTGTTGTGACAATACTGTACTCAGTTTGACGATGCAACAGAAGCTTGTCCTGTATTAATAGCTAAGATGAATGAAAAGGGGATGCAACCTCAGCAATCTACCTAGAACTTGTAGATGATTAGGGTTGAACCCCGCGAAGAGGATCCTAATGTGAATATCATGATGTAAAGTAGAATGATGACTGACGAAGATAAGGGAAAGTAGCCTGAAGAAAGTGAATGGGTCTGCAAAGCTCCAAAGAAGGAGGTGGGCTTTGATCTAGAGTGCACGAAAGAAACCTTCATGGAAGCGAAGAAAAGATTTGCTAAGGCTTCTACCTTAGGATTTCAGGATAAGTAGTCTGAAGAAATGGACCCATCCATGCTTACTATGTATGTCAATAAACTAGGTCTCATCAAGCCCTAAAAGAGTTGTTTCATACCCTAAAAGAACATGGTCATCTGATTACATCATTCCCCAAAAGTTCCAACTGAAAAACCATCCAGAAATGGCCTAAACTGAACCATATTGACTGCTACACTGGCCAGGTGTGATGCATATTGAGTGGTACACTGCTCAGGTGTAATGCATATTGATTAGGCCTTATGTAGGGTCCAATGGGCGAGGATGGACAAATGTCCAAGACAGTTTGCTAAGTGGATGCTCATGGGATATTCTAGAAACTTCTCCTATGACACTTGCCTCTCTAAATTCGCGCAGGGATGAGTAAGAGATCTAAGAAATCTCCAAGTGGAACCAAATGCAACAAGTGGAATGACACTATTCAAAACCCTAGAGATGACTCACACCCTTGCACACCTCTATAAATGGATCCATCATCTAAGAGATCTAAAAGGCTGGAATTTTGTGAATTGCAAGGAAGTGTTGATAGTTTGTATTTGAGGAAAGAGCATTGTAATGTTGGTGTTATCTTGCTATTTCATGAGGTGAAGAAGGATTGATGCTAGATCAGACAATTGGGTTGTAATTCTCCCTTATATTTAATAAAGTTCTTCAAGTTTTCTTCCATATGAATGTGCAATGGTGAATGTTATCATTTGTGAATGCTATTGTATGTTCATTATATATCTTATTTGGTAATGTTTATGATATAATAGATCAATATTCTTTGATGGTTCTTTGTTACTATGTTTCTACAGGTACTCTCTAAGTGAGATAAGTATGGGGAAGAGTTGCAAGCTCTGTCAAGGGGGAGAGAGATCAAGCAAGGGATTAAGCGGAAGTTGTAGGTTGGTTCCATTGTCTTTCTTTTATCTATTATACATAGAAGAAATCGTGAATTGCTTTAAACTGTTGTTTCTAAGGTAGCTACCAAACCTAAAGGGCTAGTCATTCGAAAAGAAACTAGTTTTCCCAGAAACAAATTGGAGACTCCACTGAGGATCAAATAGATGTTTGTTTGTTGTTATTGTTTGTTTTATAAAATATGTACAAAGCTTGAAGTCAGCCAGGTAGCCTTTGAACTGCTCTTTCTCTGCAATTGCATAGTAGATGAATGTTGCTTTAGTCAATCTCTAGTTTAGTTTATGAATTAAACATTTGACTTACAAGCATTCTAGATGCCCTTTTGGTAGCTCGGTAACCTCTCAAGACATTCCTCTGTACTTTTCTCTTTACTGTCCATCATAGCTCAGTTTAACTCACTAAAAACAGTTGCAAATCTAAGCCAAAACCCATTTCACTTTCGCTCCTTGGCTCATCGCACTATCTATCACTGTAAACCAGTATGCATTGCACCTCCTGAGTCTGTAAAGTGCGATGCATCCTTGTTTCTGTGAAGCCTAGGTGCAATGAATGAATGAACCTTTTTCCATTCTAGAAATTTGGGGTTTTTGTCCTTGTTTTTAGTTTTGTTTAGTTGATTTGCTGCTTATGAGAAGTGCCTCCTTACTGAAGCCTGCTTAAGTCACATAGATCAGCCTCCATTGATTAGGATTAGCGAATGTTTTTTTGTATTTTTTCATCATTTGCAATCCTTTGAAAAGTTTTTTAAATCGATTTGTCGCTTTGATGCAAAAAGTGTCGTAACTATCGTTTTGTGTCGAAAAGAGAAGTGTCGTGGATTCTTCCTTCCCTGAATAATCGATTGAACCTTTTGTCATGTGTTTGGTTTGATTTGTTGATATTTGAAGTGTCTAAAGAATTTTTTATCCAAAATTGAAAAGTGTTGTTTAGCCTTCCTTTCTATTTTGAAAAAGAAATTGTCGAAAATATCGCTTTGAGTAAAATATTTCAGATCTTTGCTACACTTATTTTTCCTTTTTGGAAATTTTCACATTAAGGGGAATGAAAAAAATTGCATGCATTTGCATTTGCATTTAGTTTGTGTGTGAAAGATGATTTAGGAAAATGCACTAGTGTGTGCTCTTTGCTCTTTGTTTGAAAGAATTGTAATCTTCTTTCGCTAGTAACTAGGATTTTCATTGCTCAAAATAAACAACGATTGTTTGTCATTGTAGATTGCATTTTAGGAATTTCAAAATCATCATCACACGATGAAACATTGAAAGGAAAGCTTTAAACAAGATCAAATTTAGAATAAATTTCAATGAACTTAACAACGCTTTGGAACTTAATGCAACACATCTAAAGGTCTAGGCTAGAGACGTGTTCTGGCATTGTAAAAGCTAGTAACTATTGTTTTCATTGAAGGTTGGGTGATTCCTCCTCCTTGATACGACAAGTGCTACCATGAACTTGTGCTCCCCATGCCATCGCGTATATATTGCGAGACCACAATAGGCTTATATCCTTTATCCATAGGAAGCCATGTCCGCCGCCCTATTGATCGCAATGCACTAAACACAGCATTTGGGAAGATTGACTGCCATACATAAGTCCTTGGTAATTTCTCTTTAATTTACCACTAAGATGTATATTGTAGTTTTGTGATTGGTTTCGTAATCCCTCTGTCTAGATTTTCTAGAGTAGTCACTTTCATTCCTTTTTTACTCTTTAAAAGAAAAGGTCCATCTAAGCACTTGTCACTTTAGGCTCATTAAAAATTGAAGGGGACTAGAGCCATCTTTAGCTTTTTCTCCACTCTCAAAAACTGAAAAAGCAAATTTGTGTCAAAGCATCATTAAAATTAGTTGAATCGGAATAAAATCCCTATTCCTTAGTTGATCTTAGGTTGAGATATATGGAGACAAATCAAAGATCCACCAATCAAGGAATCCCTTTTGAGGAGAATCCTAGTCCTTTTTCTTCTTGGGGAAATATTGGTTCTTCGTATATGGCCACATTGTCCCTTCTGGAAATTACCATTGGCCTACCAGTATGGCTATTCTCAACCTCTGTGGTTCAAAATACTGTGATTCCTTCGCAATCGAATCAGCATCCACTTGATACTGAAGTTGACCCTTCACCTTCTTTTTCGTTCGTTTCTCCCTCCCATTCTTCCTCTTCACTTGGTGAAAGTAGTGATGCTAGTAACCAGGTGGCTGAGAAGAAGAAGAAAGGGAAGGAGAAGAAGAAGAATTCAATTCATCAAGTGGGCAACGAAGCAACCATTGCTTTGAATGCATCATCTGGTGAAAATCCACCCATTAAATCTCCTAAACCTAAATTTCCTTGCATAATTTGTAGAGGAGACCATTTTCATCGAGATTGTCCCTACTTTCCTCGAATCTTGGGAGAATGGTCTCCCCATTCACACCATCCAGTGTCATCAACCTCTGGTGATCATGTTGGTAACACTCCTTCGACTAGTGATAGCAAAATTCATGGACAGAAGGGAAATGTCAAGGTTCCATGTAGGTTATGTGAAGGTAACCATTCCCTTCACCGTTGTCCTTTTTTGGATGAAGCCAAAAGCGTGTTGAATAACTATCCTGCATCACCGCAACGACTCCCATCTGGTTACCAAAAACTCTCCCTGAGTCCTTTACTAGTTGGAAAAATGACTGACTTAAATCAACCGTCTGTCGAAATCACTCTCTCTGAAAGGGAGTCTTATGAGTCTATACCTGACCAAAATCAACAGGTCGAGGTGATAGTTGACCCAGTTTTACCTTTAGAAGATCATACCCTTCCCGAAGAGAGTGAGAACGATACTATTCAAATTCTTTTTGTTACTTCAATGTTCGATGAACTTGGGGGCAATCCACCTGTTCCTTCAGAACAAGAGGAAAAACTCTAGTTCTTGTAACTCAAGGGGTTAATTCACCCATTTATTCGGTACCCCCTCCAAGTAGTCTAGTCACTTCCTTTGATTGGAATCGACTATCAAGATCCCTCCTTCCTTCTTATGTACCTTTCCGGATCATAGTACATGTTTACAAATTGATCGTGTATGGCACTATCATAGATGAAGGGGCATGAGTGAGTATCCTTTCCTCAACTGCTTGGAAAGTGCTTGGTTCACCATTGCTTATGCCTGTAACACAGAATTTGTTAGGCTTTAACAAAGGAACCAATTGGCCATTAGGGATCCTTCCTATGTTACCAATCAATTTGAGAAGGAAAACCATTCATTTGAACGTGATGGTAGTTCCAGGACCATTAGATTACAATCTACTCCTTGGACATGACTATGTTTATAACATGGAAGCTATTGTTTCAACACTCTTTTGAGTGATGTGTTTCCCGCATGAAGGCAAAATTTTCACCATTGAACAACCTTCATTTCCCGCTCCAAGCATATCTCCAAGTCAAACATCATCCCTAAATGGTGCTTTTGCATCGACGATATCTCTTCAACCTTCATTCCATCCACCTAATTGCCATGAGTAATCTAGTGAATGTAGCAAAGCTTAGGGGGCATGCACCCTTGCCTATTCTACGGATGAACCCAACTGAAGAGATAAGTTTCCCTGTAGGTTATGTGATTGGTCTGACACACCATTCACCTTTTTCTATTCTTTGAACGAAGCCAAGGAAGTGTTTTGTCTTTTGGACGAAACCATCCTACCTAACCTCAGTAGTTTCCATATGGTTACATGAGGCTCTCCTTTTCATCATGCTGGGGGCATGCAAACTTTTTATTTCCTTTTTCAAATTTTCATTTTCAATTTTTAGTTTTGTCATTTCTAGCTTTTTAGTTTTGTATTTTCTAGCTTGCATAAAAATAAAAAATTGAAAACCGAGCATAGTTGCCATTGTTCAAGCTCGTTAAAAAATGAACCCACCTTCGGTAATTAACCTTTGTGATTGCCATGTTATCAGCCTTTTGAGCCTTGGTTGTGTACCTCTCATCACCTCCATTATTTTGGCCGATCATATGCTTCCACTTGGTTGTTTACCCCTTTTGAGGAACAACTACGACGAGTGATCTTGTTAGCCAACCTCTTCCTAGAAACCACCATGTTTTGAGAAGTTCCAAGATTACCCAGAACCAGTTGCTACCCTAGACACCACTCAATCCCCAAAATCGAGTCTCCTTTAAACTATTTTCATTCTCATTAAATATGAAAATATTGTCGAGCAATTGACCTTTCCATCTCGTTAAAGTGATTGGAAGTGTCATCCCTCCTGTATATTTTAATCTTTCTCAGACCTGACGGATTATCTCACGAAAAAGTTTGAGCGCTTGTCTTTTTTGACTTGTTAAAGTGATTGGAAAAGTCATCCCATTTGTATTATTTTATCCTTTTTCAGACCTAAGGGATTATTCTACGAAAAATAACTTCTGGAGTTTCCTTTTTTTCACTTTTCAAACTCTCTAAACATGAAAAGGACCAAGTTATCCTTGTCGTTAAACTCGTTAAAACAATAGCGAAAAACTTGTCCATTCTACACAAGAACAAGTTTCACTGTCGCTAGACTCGTTAAAACATAGCGACAGGTTTGCCCGAAGGGAAAATTATAGAACAAGCATATGTTTTCCTCCTCAAGCTTGAAAAATGTAAGGAGGTACTGGTCAGCAATGACTGGGGAAAGTGGAAAAAACTTGAAGAAATTTATGGTAGCAGGTCACTCTTGAACATGACACTTTCACTCCATTTCCATTATCGAGTCGGGTTGGGTTATTCCGTTCACTGGACATCTCACCATTAGTCTTCCACACCATCCATATTTTGGGGTTAATGCTACCAATCCATCTTAGTGTTGCCAACATGTTCAAGAGAATTCATTCAGTTGAGAATCTGGTATCCAGTTAATGCCTCATCCACTGCAATACCTTCAAACTTCATTTTTCATGACTGCCATTCTTGAACCTTTTGTTGTCAGATCATTTTCACCTCCAGAAATCATTTGCTTTATTTCATGTCATAGATGTGGGATACATCAAGGCCCTCCTATGACGAGTCACTTCTTGTCGACAACAGCGCATTATCCAAGAAGTTGACTTAGAAACACCACTTTCAGTACTTTGAAGCTTGCATGCCTCAATGGCAAGTTTCTCACTTCCAGTGACAGGTTGACATCAATGGCCTTCGACTGAAAGATTTTGTGTGGTGTTCGACATCGGATCATATATTCACACCACGTGAATTGTACTGTAGTACCTTGAGGGTCATTATCATTATCGGTGATTCCTCTTGCGCCTGTTAATAGCTCACATTATTGGCTGGTAATTAGGTGATGTCTTTCCATGTTCAACTTCAGAACATCTCTTCAAATGGATTGACTTGTATATCGGGTGAATATTGAACGAGTTTGAAGACCCTGAATCTAGTTTCATCCATCTGGGTTGCGATATATTCAAGGATATGAAAACATCAAATGTAAAAAGGCCCTGCACAGATAGTCATCCGAACCAAGGATGATGACTCTACATCTGAAGAATCCCTAGTCTACATCTCAAACGACTATCTGATCTATGTACAAGAAATGAATTTATAAAGCTGAGCATGGGAATGCCCGCCTCATCTAGATCATGAAAATTATAGTATGATGATGTATTATATTGTATCTTATATAGGTCACCTTCCAGTTCGAAACCTCGGATCCTCATGATAAAGAATTTCACTTGACATCAAGATTTATGACTTCATGCTTTAGGGGGCACCTGTTATAGACATATTTGGGCACTTCAACCCCAAACTTGTATGTCAATAAACTAGGGCTCGTCAAGCCCTAAAAAAGTTGTTTCATACCCTAAAAGAACATGGTCATCTGATTACATCATTCCCCAAACGTTCCAGCTAAAAAACCATCCAGAAATGCCCTAAACTAAACCATACTGACTTCTACATTGGCCAGGTGAGATGCATACTGATTAGTCCTTCTGTAGGGTGCGATGGGTGAGGATGGAAAAATTTCCGAGACAGTTTGCTAAGTGGATGCTCATGGGATCTTCTAGAAACTTCTCCTATGACACTTGCTTCTCTGAATTCACCCAGGGATGAGTAAGAGATCCAAGAAATCTCCAAGTGGAACCAAATTCAACAAGTGGAATGACACTAATCAAAACCCCAGAGATGACTCACACCCTTGCACACATCTATAAATGGATCCCTCATCTAAGAGATCTAAAAGGATGGAATTTTGTGAATTGCAAGGAAGTGCTGATAGTTTGTATTTGAGGAAAGAGAATTGTATTGTTGGTGTGATCTTGCTATTTCATGAGGTGAAGATCGATTGATGCTAGGAGGATGATGCTGGATCAGACAATTGGGTTGTAATTGTCCCTTCTATTTAATAAAGTTCTTCAATTTTTCTTCTATATGATTGTGCAATGGTGAATGTTATCATTTGTGAATGCTATTGTATGTTCATTATATATCTGATTATGTAATGTTTATGATATAATAGATCAAGATGCTTTGAAGGTTCTTTGTTACTGTGTTTCTACAAGGTACTCTCTAGGCGGGATAAGTACGGGGAAGAGTTGCAAGCTCTGTCAAGGGGGAGAGAGATCAAGCAAGGGATTAAGCAGAAGTTCTAGGTTGGTTCCATTGTCTTTCTCTTATCGATTATACATAGAAGAAATCGTGAATTGATTTAAACTGTTGTTTCTAGGGTAGCTACCAAACCTAGAGGGCTAGTCGTTTGAAAAGACACAAGTTTTCCGAGAAACAGGAAGTTTCAGAGAAGCATTGCTTCCAAGCCATGGACTTGGTACTACATGTTATGCCTGTAAGATGGTTTGTTAGACACAAAGGAAATTTTTATGGATGGCGCGAATACAGAAGAATGATCAGGGTGCGGTTTGGTAAAAAAAAAGTGCGATTGATAGAGAAATATGATGGGAGGAGTGATTTGCGTGGTCATTTAGAAAAATGGACTAATGATTATGGAGCAAAACTGCAACTGGAGTGGGTGCATCTGTTCTGTCACACTTTGGATGTAATATCAATGAATTGGTACTTGGAAACAGAGCTCTGCCACGACACGGATGAATGGGATATTTTGGGACAAGGATTCTTTATGACATTTAGCTTTGAGGATGGATTCGAATGCATCGATGAAGTGTTGAAGGAGGTCAAGGCAACAATCTTCAGAATACCGCAGGATCCCTTGGATTTGATTCAACCATATTGGACCACCCATCTGCACCATGCACTAAAGTGCTATATTGTGACTGCTGAAGAAGAAGAGGAGGATCCAAGGAACATAATATCCCAGAGACAAAAGGTCACCGCGAAGTTGAGGGGTCGCAGATATAGAATCCAGATATCACCATGCTATTGAAAACTAGACAAGTGAATATTGGAACAGAGGCAGAGACAAAGTTTGCGAAGATAGGAGACTACTAGGATGATGCTACGATGGATAAGGTCGCTGATTTTCTCTGTGAATAATAAGATTTGTTCCCTACAAAGTTTTCAGACCTGAAGGGGATAATAGGTGATTTAGGAGTGATGAAGATAACTTTGAAACTAGATGCGAAGCCTGTGAAACAAAGGCCATATCTCCATAATCCTAAGTACAAGTATAATGTCTACTTGGAGTTGGAAAATATGTTGGTGGTGGGTATTATTGAACCAATGGAAGAGTCTGATTGGGTAAGTCCAATGGTTGTTCATTAAAAGAAGTAGAAGGATGAGACAAGGATTTATGTAGATCTCAAGAAGCTAAATGATGCTTGTGCTCATGATCCTTTCCCAACCCCATTCATATATTAGGTGTTGGATAATGTTGGTGGACAAGAATCATATTCGTTTACTGATGGGTTCTCTAGATACCATCAGATAAATATCGTGTCGGAAGATAGGAGTAAGACTACCTTCGTGACTGAGTGGGGATGTTTTTAGTATACTGTAATTCCTTTTGGACTTAAGAATGAGCCGACAATATTTTCGCACGTAGTCATTATGACATTCAAAAAGTTCATTCACAAGTTTTTGGAGGTATACTTTGATGATTGGACAGTGTTTGGACTCGTAAAGCGCCATGTAGTTAGTTTGCACTTGATGTTGGATATGTGTCGGAGGTATCAGATCATACTAAACTTAAAAAAGTGTTTATTTCACTTCCCTTTCAAAATTTGCTAGGTCATGTAGTGTGCAAACAAGGATTAATGGTGGACCCTACTAAGATTGTGGTCATAATTAACTTGGAGGTGCCAAGGAGTGTTAAACAGCTGCGTGCGACACTAGGTCATATTGGATACTATCTAAAGTTCATCAATAACTATGCCCAGATTACCACACCGATGGAAAAGCTATTAAAGAAGGATGCTACATTTGGTTGGAATGAAAAATGTGAGCAGAGCCTGGATGTGTTAAAGGAGAAAATGGTCACTGCACTGATCCTAGTCTTCCTAGATTGGAAGAAGGAATTTCATGTGCACGTAGATGCATTATGTATTGTGCTAGGGGTAGTGCTCATGCAGGCGGATGAAGGAGAATTGTATCACCCGATCGCCTTTGCAAGTAGGAAGTTGTCAAAGGCTGAAAAGAACTATTCAACGATAGAGCATGAAGGTTTGGCTATGGTGTACATGCTCCAGAAGTTAAGGAATTACTTGCTAGGTGAGAAATTTAAGATGTATACAGACCATTCTGCATTAAAGTACCTGGTCAACAAGCCTATGTTGGGGGAAAAAATATGCAGATGGCTGCTGCTATTCCAGGAGTACAATTTCAAAGTAATTTTGAAGCTAAGGACATTGAATGCAGGACCAGATCATCTATCGTGCATTGAAACAGGAGAGGAGCCTACTAATTTGGAGGAAAGACCTGACGCTGGACTCTTTGTGGTGTGCATTGTAGACAATAATTTTGTAGACGTCATCCACTTCCTAACTATGGGAACAGATATAAAAGGATACATAAGTTAATAGAAGAAGGAATTGGTGGTGCACATGGAATATTTTACTATTATTGCAGGTCACTTGTATAAAATTGGATTAGATGATATATTGTGATGATATGTGCCTGATTTTGAATGTAGCAGTATCCTAGTTGAAGCTCATGGAGGAGCTGCGAGAGACAACTTTGCTAGAAAAGCAACAACACAGAAGATTTTATGCGCTGGGTTGTGGTGGCCAAACTTGCATAAGGATTCCAAAGCATAGTGTAGGGCATGTGATGCATGTGAGAGAACTGGCAGGCCATTGCGTAGGGATGAGTTACCTTTGAATCTGCAAGTCTCATTATAGTCATTTGAAAAGTGGGCAATTGATTTTGTAGGACCGATTCATCCCCAAGGAAAGAAGACGGGTGCTCGGTATATCACAACCGTGACTGATTATCTGACCAAGTGGGCAGAGGCACAACCCATGAAAGACTATACATGGGCAACAACAGTAAAGTTCCTATTTGAGTATGTGCTGACCAGGTTCGATTTCTCGAAGATTTTTATGAGTGATCGTGGTACGCACTTCCTTAATGAAACGATTAGTACACTGATGGAAGATTTACAAGTTTATCATCAGAAATGGCACATAACAATGCTTCCACATCCTCAACATTTCTTGAGAGTGCATCTGGCACAACATTTTGCTTCCCTTTCTTGTAGATGATTTCAAAGTCATAACCCAACATATTTGTGAACCATTTTTGTTGCTCTTCAGAGGATAATCTTTTTTCTAAAAATTATTTAAGGCTATCATGATCAGTTTTTACCTTGAAGTGTTTTCCCATTAGGTAGGGTCGCCATTTCTTAAGTGCATGTAGTATTACCAACATTTCCTTCTCATAAATAGCTTTGTATAAATACTTTCCCTTGATTGGATGACTTTCGACAGCAATGGGTCTTTCATCTTGCATTAAAACAACACCATTTCCATTTCCCAAAGCATCACATTCCACTATAAAGGTTTTTGTGAAGTCCAGTGTAGCTAAGACCGGTGCTTGGCACATTGCCTCTTTAAGATGTTCGAAGGTCTTTGTTGCTTATGGAGTCCATAAAAATGCATCTTTCTTCAATAATGTTGTTAGAGGTGCTACTATTCTCCCATAATTATTAACAACCTTGTGTTAATACCTTGTCAACCCAAGAAATCCTCGCATATGCTTTATGGATGTGGTAATTTTCCATTCCTTAATGGCTTTAATTTTGCTACGGTCTACCTGTTAACACCCAGGTTGTTCCCTATGACTCCCACGGGAATACGGCCGGTGTAACCACTAACCAATCTTTGGATCACAGTTTCTAGCCAAACTGTGATCAGAGAGGGCTCTCTCTTTTTGATTTGTCTCTGTTTTGATAGTGTTTTAGGCTAGCTATTATGCTCAGGTTTTTTGGTTTATGTTTTGGTTGAAGGACTTCTTTCAGTGCATTAAGATGTAGTGTTTCAGAGAGTAGTATATCATTGGGCAATGGAGTCTAGAGCTGTGAACTGTTGAAATGCTGGAGTGATGATGTTCAGACTGCAGGGCCTATTGAGTATCTCAAACAAACAAACTTTAAACTTAAGTGGTGATGTATGGTCAGCCAACAGAAAGCAATTAAGAATTCTCCATTAAGCTGGTGATGTGAAAGTGAAACATGATGCTCAGGAGCAAACTTGAATTCCTGAAACAAAGGTCACTGTGAAAGATATATTCTGAAAGTGCAGCAATTAAGAATTACACTTATCAAGATTATAGCTGAAGAAAACATTCATTAACAACATAGATTGAACTCAGGGTATTGCATGAATAAGTCCTGAAGGTTATTCTTTTTCTTTGTTGCTAAACACTTAGAAGTTAGAAACATATATGGATTGTAAAAGATTGAAACACATAACAAAGAGAGTTACAGAAACTTATTGTATTATGAAGTACACAGGAATCCTGCAGTTTTCAACAGACACCAGAATGCATTCAACACTTCAGAACTCCGAGAAATTCCATCACTTTCTTTATTAAACTCTGAAAGGATTACAACATAAGAACTTCTTCAAGAGAAATCAACCACAACCCCTGCAAGCTTGTGCGAGGGGCAAATATATACAATCGGTTTACAAAATATCTGAGTGCTAAGTTATCTCAGAAATGAATGCGCTCACCAACTTTTCAAGATATTTAGATAAGAAAGTTATTACATCATTGAATACAAAGTAAATGCATCTTTATGCTTGTGAGAAGATATTTTGGCCTTTGGAGGCCACTGAGCTTCCTACCTTGATTTGTTGGCCGAAATTTCCGCTGAGTTGGCTGAACTTTTATCTTTAATGCATGCTGATTCTTTTTAAATTGTCCTGTGTATGACAATTTGCATTTTCTGTGAACAAAATTTACTGAATGGCTTCCTGTTTACAAAATCATCTGTATGACCTTAGTCCACCATTCTAGTGTAGGTAGTTGATGCCTGAGAATTGCATCCATAGTATCCTCTGCCTCTGTATATTTGTAAAAATTTGGAGGCACCTCAAACAGGTGTTTGATTTCATTCATTATAAAAAAAAAATTTTCTACTCTATTGTAGAGAGTCTGTCCTGTGGCTGGCCCTATTTCCTCTGAGGTGCTGGGCTTCTCATTGATCTGACTTGTGGCAAATGCATTAACCCTTTTGGCATACTGCTCATGAGTGAACAGTCTCCCTGCGCTGTTCAGTAAGCCAGGGAGCCCTCTGTTTTCTAATACCTGAAACTTCTCCAAAAACTTGTTTACCTCAGTCTGCATGTCCTGGGTTCTTCTCTCTAATGTCTGCACCAAGTTTCTCAGTGTAAGAACCCTCTTGATTAACTGAATGTGCTCAGTTCTGTTTGAAATTCCCATGGCAGCCAACTGAGTACTTGTTCTATTGTTAAGCACATTAATCATCCTGGTGGCTATTTCAGGCATATTGCTTAGAGCAGCTCTTGATCTCTGAATTTCAGCCTGTGCTTTTGGAATGAGCTCTAACTGCTCATGTATTGTTTCAATATACTGCCATTGGTCATTTATAGATTGGCCAATGTTAGCCCACAGCACTATTTTAAGCTCAGCCACAACCTTGTCTAGTTTGAGCTCATTCTCTAGCTCTTTGATCCTGTCTTTGAGGGCTTTTATCTCCCTGCCCTTTTCTGCCACTGTCTGCTTGGACTTGTCATATCTTTCATTGACTTTGGCTAGTTTCTCCCTGGCCTCATTCAATTCTGTCATTTGTGCTTCCAAGGCCTGGATCTCATTCCTTAGCTTTTGCATATCCAAGCTAGGGGCCTGCTCTGTTGTTGGTGGTGCAGAAGTAGATGGTGCTGCTTTTTCAGTCTGTTGAGGAGGAGGAGTAGTAATTGGAGGAGCTTCCTCAAGGTTAATGATTTGAGGAGGAGGCTGGGAGGTCCGACCTTCCTCTCTTTGTTTCAGAGTTGCTTGTAACGCTGCCTGTGCAGCCTCTGATTCTCCCAGCTTTTCTTGTGTCTGGATAAGCTATTTATAGAGAGACACCAGCAAAGTTGTGGCATATTTATCATGCCTTTATTGAGCTACTTCATCTGTTTTAGGGTGAGTTGTGGCTGGGAGTTTGATCTTTCTCCTTAAAGCTGCCATATATGCATCCCTCAATTTTAATATTTCTTGTATGCCCTTGATATCTTTGGGATCATGCCCAATCTCAATAATTATATCTTCTAAGGACCTTATTCTGTTGTCCTTTGCCTGTGAGGATGCCCTTTCCAGCTCAAGTTGGGCAGCTGTATTATTAAGGCTATTTTCTAGCATGTAGTTATCTAATGTCTTGTCTGCCAAGGAAGCATAGACCATCTCACCTGTTTGTTTGTGCAATTCAATTTTATCCATCGGGTGGATGTCCTTGGCGAGGACCTCAAGATTGGTCCTCAAGTAATCTGAAGGGGACTGTGGCTGCAATGTAGTTGGTATGAGGTGACTCATAATCATCTTGCCCTCCTGGACATCATATGCAGACATTAGTCGCTGCTGGTTGGTGGGAGCCATTTTTAACAAATGGTTATACATCTGTATCTTCATGGGTTCATTCCTTTTCTTTATTTCAAAGAACTGCTGCTTAATGCTCAGTTCACCCTCTTTCTGGTGGCTAGAGGAGCTGACTTCTCCTCCCACTGTCCTCTCTTGTTCCTGTTGGAAGGAACTTGCAGATGCCTCCAAACTGGGCGGGCCCATACCCAAAGATTGCCCTATGGGCATCTCTTCCTCTGAAAGGGGATTCATTCTGTGCCTCTTCTCACCATGACTTGTTGATGTAGTCAAGGGAGTTTCTCTATCCCTTTTCCTGCTTACATCCTCCTTTTGTGGAGTTTGGAGGAATGAGGTTTCATTAACTGCTTCTTACCTAGGAGGTACTGTGTTTTGAGCCTACTGCTCAGTGAGAATTGGGGCCTCAACTGCCCCTTCTTGATGTGTGGGCTGCTCTATGTCATGTTGCACAACTCTTTGCTGTGATTCCTGTTGTTGCTGTTGCTCTACCTGCTGCTGCACTTTTTCTTGCTGCTCCATCTCTTTATCTGCTTGCCCTTCAGTCATGGGAGGTGGTTGCTCTTGTTCCACCTGCTTTCCTTTGCCTTTGCTGCTTGTCTGTTGAGTGTCCATGGCAGCTTGTTGATGTGTTGTTGAAGAAGAGGCAGCTGCTCCAAGTTGCCTTTGATAGGATAAGGAAACCTGTCCACAAGTTTCGAAGTCAGCCTCCTTTTGCATATTCCTAGCCTCTCTCTCTAGTATCTGTTCTCTAGAGATTGCCTCTTCTAAAGTGCCTTCTTTCCAGCCTAAAGAATTTGCACACTTTTCAATATGAGGCAACCTAACATGTGAATAGTTACCCAATTTGTGTTTTATCCTCCTGAGGGAAATAAAATGATTACGGTCATAAGGTGACCATTTGAAACTAGTTTGCAATTTGAAACCCTCTAAGATCATATCTGCCTCCTTCCATCCCTCCTCTCTTTTGTTGTACAAAAAAGGGCCCAGCTGGCTCCTTACCTTCAGTTGTACCTTCTTGTTTTTGCTTTGGAAGTGGAGGAAGTCAGCATATCCAAACTGCCTGAAGTATTCTAGGGCAAACAGTCTCAAGGGGACATACCTTGGTAGCCTATAAGGGTCCAATTCACAGCCATATACTCTGATTACTGTGTGGTGTTGGTAAAAATACCAATCACCAATGCTGTAGGATTTGGAGAGATGGAGAATTCTCTGCATGTCATCGGTTAACCTTGGAGGAGGGACACCATACAACAATGTCATAGCTGGGTGAATGAACAGGTCTATAAATTCACAGTATGTGTATGGTGATTGAGAAACATCATGGAAAACTGCAGTCCAAAACACCACTGACCTTGGATTTCCCTGGGCATTAAGTTTCTTGAGGGGAATGGAGAAACTGCCTGGCTGATAAAACAAGAACAGGTGGTAGATGTATGAGGTGTATCTGAACACCCTTTCCCTTGGCAGATTCATCAGCTGTTCATGGATCTTGTCTGCAATATAGGTGGCATAGTCATAGTGTACAGCTGGAGGCTTTCCAGGAGAAAACATGGACAACATTGCCATTATAGTGCCATCAACATCCTCAATTCCCTTGTATCCCAGGACATAGATGATCAAATCTACTAGCATTCTGCCCAAGTCATTCAGGTAGTGATATCCAATAGGAGGAGTCCTTATAGTTTCAAAGCTAGGCTGTAGAAATAACTGGTTAATTTTGGTAATCTGGGCACTTGACAGATTATTTCCCTTCTTTATTAAATCCAACATGGAAAGAGGGGTTAATGGCCTTGCAGTATGGAAATGCAGCATCTCATTTATTAATTCTGGGGTGATGAAGAACAAAACAGAGCCTGTAGGACTGAGAACAGCTCTCTGGCAAGGATCATAGCATTCCTGGCACTTGTGGATCAAGTCTGGGAGGGCATTGACTTGAGGGAGGTTGTAGATGGGAAAATTTGAGTCCCAAATCCCTAAAATATCAGCTCCATTAAGGTGTTCGGCTTTTAGTTCATTGATCATGTGGATATTGAACTTGGAACCCATTGGAAACCAATCTAACATCTGATAATCTACATCTCCCAGGGCTTTCCATGTTATCTCCCTTTGAGGGGCATTCAGAGGCTGGACATTCAGGGCTATTGGTGTCTCCATGGCTACTGAAGCTTTTGAACTGTAGGTGAACCGGTTTCAATCGAGCAAAACAACAGAGAGGAATGTTTTCTTGCAATGGGAGTGAATTGTAAGAAACAGAAGGCAAATTGAATAAACAACAGTTGAAATACTGTCTAAAGGATTGATAAAACAGTTGCAGGATTGACCAGGAGTATTTTCTGTGGTGAATCTGGTCAATTGAAATTTCTAGTTCACGACTGCGCGAACTAGCTGTGAATTCAGCTTAATTTGTCAAATGCGGCTCTGCAGGAGGTTTATGATTTCACTGGTTAAAAATGGGTGCAAGTCACTGTGTATTTGATGGTGAAAACAGTGTTTTACAGCCTCTTAACAGTTTGCTTGAGGAAATACGGATAAAACCAGGCTCATGGAATGATTTTGAGGAATACCTGGTAATTTCGCCGGTAAGAGTTGCAAATGCAGGTGCAATGGAGGCGCCGACGGTCTTGGAATCAGCTTTAACAGGTTGGCGCTGGTTTGAACGTGAGCGGCATGCAGAAATAGCTAGAGTTTCTTTTGCCAAAAGTGGAAAAAACATGACATTTTGGCCTAAATATGGATTTTTGGCAATATTGGCGCGTTTTTGGGATGATGTCATCATGACGTCATCGGGTGGGGTCGGAGTCGGATGACGTCAGCATGACGTCACCGAGGTGATGTGGCAGGCTGCGATTGGTCCACGGGGATAGTGAGGTGGCGGCCATATGAGCGCGGGGGCGGACGAAGGAGTTGATGCGACGGCGAGGTGGCAGTGACGTGGCTCTGACGTGGGGATGATGCAAGCCCGGCAAAACAGGTGGTAAGCGGAACAGCGGTAATGGTTTTCTCGGACCGCTTACAATACGGCGACGGTTTTGTCAGAGGCCGACCCGAGAATCTGTGAGGGTGACGCGTGGAAGAGGCCTGACGTCACCCTCTGACAGTTTCTCGGGTGCTAAACGTCGGACCTCGGGCCCAACCCAATATTCATAATAGCCGTCCGATCAAAAGTGCCCGATCAGACGGTTGACGGGTTGATGAGATGATCGGTGGATACGACAAGGGGCAGGATTATTTTAATATTTATTTTCGGGATCAGTGCTTGGCGGAAACTCTTGGGATATGGCGGGTTTATAAAGGTTTTTCAATGCCCATTCAATATAAAAATGACCCGGCGCCCATACTTTGGATAAACGAGAAAAGTGGGTTTTTTGTTTATTTTTGCAAATTAAAGCGGGTATAGGTAGAACAAGGTCTTTTATCAAGTTTTCTTTAGCAAATGAAGGTTTTAAGGGGCCAAATGAATTCAGAAGAGGGGAGGGGGTTAGACTTAGGTTCATCAAAGTGACCAGATGCCATTTTGACCCTTGACAGAGAACATATGGCTATAATGCCAAGGGGAGGGATATTTATACAAAGTTTGGGGTTTATACACCATGGTGTTATAATACTAGGGAAAGGGTAACATAGGGGAATTATACAATAAAGTTAGAAATTAATATGGATGAAAGGAGTGAATGAGGGAAGATAATACTAAGTTTTTTTGAAAATAACTTAGCTTAGAGAGTAGATCAAAATGAAAAGAGTTTTAGACAAGAAATGTGGCTTCTAATAGAACTAAGAACCACCACAAAACCACCAATTCTTACATGAATCTCAACTGATGATGGGATGTTAGTTATGGATGTGAAAGGGGATAAGTGGGAAGTTAGACATGCTTATTTGCTTGCTGCAACCTGATAGAGAAGATTGACTTCTCAATCCATTGACTTTTCTTTTGTGAAATAGGTAAGCACACCTTCAATTGTAAGGAATGACACTTCTGCAACCCCATCTTCCTACACATGTACTTGCCTAGCATTTTTTATTTCTTCATGGAGGGTGCACTTAGGCTTGCAGACCCTTATCTGCCTTTTCTTTTCTTTGGCTTTCATCTTTTGATGGTCTATCTACTTCTACCCTTATTTCTTCCAAGGTCCCAGATTAAGCTGTTGGGAGCCTTTCTTCTCTACCTAAACTACTTGTCTGCCAAGTTTAAACAGTTTGGACATACTTCTTTCTCTATTCTACAACTGGAAATTTAAAACATGGCATGATCCAGATTAGGCTGTTGGACCATCCATCAAAATTGAGTCCACATCAAGCTATAAGCACAGATTGTATTCTCTTGGAAATATGTGATCTTTGCATCATCAAAGCAGAGCATATTTGGACCTTTTCATTGCCAATCATGAAATATGAAACCTATTGGTATAGGTAGCTAACAGTGGCTCCACATGGGGATTGTTTTTCATTTGAAAGACCAAGAACAGCAGGTCAGATTGCCTTGGCCCTTGACTGCTTTTATCAAAAATTTGAAGTTTGCTGCTTTGAAATGCCAAAATTTTGTACTTCCCTTCTTGGTAGACCTCTGAACCTATTTGCCTTTTGCTGATAGTTAATAAAGTTGGAAAACTGCATTTTTACATCCTTACAGAAAGTAATATATACACTTGGATATGTACAATGGAAACTCATGCTGCACTCATGGGTAGTTGTCAAAATAGTGCTTCAGCATCCTGCCATTCACAGGACCTTCATCCAAATCAGTTTCATTAAGACTTTTAAGGAAATAAGTGTTGTTTCCTTGTACTGCTTGGACAGCAAATGGTCCTCTCCAAAGGGAATCAAATTTTCCATGTTTTCCCTTATCCTCTCTTCTTGCATCCCACTTGAGGACTTTGTCACCAATGTTGAAATCTTCTGCCTTTGTCCTTCTGTCAAAGGCCTTCTTTAATTTCTCTTGTAGAACTTGAACTCTGCTGAAAACTTGATCTCTAGTTTGCTGTAAACATATTATTTGATTGATTCTTCTTTGCATATCATTTGGTTCAGCTTGGCTTTCTTGAAGAAGTTTCATAACAGGTACCCCTAGTGATGAAGGAAACTTGGCTTCTAATCCATACACCAACTCATATGGGCTGGTCCCAATTGATCTTTTGGTTGTTAGTCTATCTGCCCATAGAGCATTCACAAGCTTCTTATGCCAGTTCTTTTTGTTTTCTTCCAGCACCTTCTTTATAATGTTTACCAGGCTTTTATTTGATGACTCAGCAAGGTCATTTCCTTGGGGATAGTATGCAGTAGAATGGCCCAAAGTGATGTGAAATTTGTGGCAGAAATTCACCATTTTCTTGGATCTGAAAGCAGTAGCATTGTCTGTTATTATTTTGTCAGGGCAACCAAATCTAGCCAATATGTTGTTCTCCAAGAATTGAATGATAGTGGAATCATTTGCTTGTCTGCATGGAGCAGCTTCAATCCACATAGTGAAGTAGTCTGTGGCTGTTAAGATCCATCTATGTTGGCCTAAAGATGAGGGGTGAATTTCCCCAATGAAATCTAAGCCCCATTGTTGAAAAGGTCTTTCAGTTGCAATGGGCCTCAAGGGAAGTGGCAGCAACTGTCTCTTTCCCTCAAACACTTGACATTTATGACATGAGGTGGTGAATTTCTTGACATCAGAGAACATGGTTGGCCAGTAGTAACCATCCCTTAGTATTTTATCCACGGTGGACTTCCAGTACAAGTGTCCACCACAGTCACCTGCATGAAATTCTTTTATGATATTGTCAGTTTCATTCCCAATTAGGCAGTTTAGCAATATCCCTTCATGGTTTTTCCAAAATAAATTCCCATCCATAACACAGAATTTAGAAGCTTTCATTTTTAAGAACCTACATTTAGTTCTGGACAATCCTGGGGGAGCACACAGGTTTTGCAATACATAACATATATCAGAGTACCAAGGGGATTGTTCAAAGGCTGCATTGATCTTTGGAGTCGCCAGCTCCGGTTCACTGTCCAGCTGGTTAATGTCTAGGGCTTGGAAGTTTGCTTCTGTCATTAGTTTGGCCAAACCTTGCCCTTTTATTAGTTTTGTAGGTTTTATCTCAATATCAAATTCCAAAATGTTGGCAATCCATTTTCCTCTTCTGCCCTCTAGGTTCTCTTGGGTGAGAATGTCTTTGACAATAGGACTTGGTACATAAGCTATAACATGTGAATAAAGGATGTAAATCCTAAAGTCCTTAATGGCTTTAACCAAAGCATAAGATTGTTTTTCCATGATTTGATATTTTAAAGGTGCATCTCTAAGAGCTCTGCTAAAGAAAGCAATTGGCTTCTCATTTCCTTGGTCATCTTTCTGTAACAAAACAGCAGCAATAGTATGCTGGGAGGCAAAAGAGAAAATGATAAATTCTCTGTCAAATTGAGGATTGGTCAAGACCGGGGTTTGGGTAAGGGCCAACTTTATACCTTCAAAGGCTTGGTTTGCTTCAACTGTCCATTTTACTTTTGAATCTTTCTTTAGCATGTTATTTAATAATCTGATTAGTTCAGCTAAGTTTGGGATAAACCTTCTCAAGAAATTGATTTTTCCCAAAAATCCTTGCAATTCTTTGATATTTCTTGGGTGGGGCATTTGTAGGATAGCTTGTATCCTATCTAGATCAATTCTTATGCCATCCTTTGAAATGATATGTCCTAACAGCTTACCTTCTTCCAAACCAAATAGAGACTTCTTGGGATTCAAGGAAATTCCATATTTCCTGCATGTTAGGAAGATCTGTCTCAAATGTTTTAAATGTTCTTGGTCAGATTTTGAAAAAGGGGTGAGGTCATCTAAGTAAATGACTAAAAAGTCATGAATCTCTTTTGCAAAAGAAATATCCATTGCTCTTTGAAATGTTGCCCCTGCATTTTTCAATCCAAAAGGCATTTTTACATATTTGAAAGTTCCCCATGGGGTTGTGAATGCTGTTTTGTTTTGATCATCAGGGTGCACCAGGATTTGATTGAAGCCTGAGAATCCATCCAGTAATGAGATCCTTGAGGCCCCTACCACTCTTTGGAGAATGTGATCCATCTTGGGTAAGGGATAGTTGTCTTTGAGGGATACTTGGTTCAAATTTCTTAGATCCACACACAGCCTTATTTCACCAGTTTTCTTTCTTGTAGGGACTAAGTTTGAAATCCATTCAGAGAATCTGATAGGCGCTATGATGCCTGCCTTGAACATTTTCTGTACCTCTTGTTCCATTGCTGGGAGAAGCATAGGATTGATTCTCCTCAATTTTTGTTTAAAGGGTTTTTGATCAGGCTTAAGAGGGATTGTATGCTGGATAACAGAGGTGTCATAGGACTTTAGGTCCTCATAACTCCGTGCAAAGACATCCTGGAACTGTTTAAAGAGGTCAATGTATTTAGGCTTTTGGTCAGGAGGTAGAGATGCAGACAATTTTATTATTTTGGGTTTGTCAATGGTACCAATGTTGCATTCTTCAATAGCTGCATTTAAGGGCTGCATTTTTGGTTTTCTGGGAATATCATTTGAATCAAAGATGTCCTCTAGTGGAGTTAGGCCTGTTGGTAGGAAATTGTCTTTCAGCTCTATGATGTCAGTTTCAGCATTGGCCACTTCTTCACAACTAATTGGTTGAATTTGCTGAATATTTTCCTTGTTGAAAATAGTTGGATTTAGCATTTGTTTTGCTGTTCTAGGTGATATTGGGTGAGTAATCTGTTGAAACTGTATTTGCGATGGACTTGCTCCTTCAAGTATTTGTGATTGACTTGCTGTGTCAAGTATTTGTGATTGACTTGCTTTGTCAAGTATTTGTGATTGACTTGCTTTGTCAAGTATTTGTGATTGACTTGTTGTGTCAGTGTCAATATTTAATCCTGCAAACTCCTGTTGCAGCGTTAAAAAATTGTTTATTTGCATATCATCCTCAAATACTTGCCAATCTTTAACATTGTTTGGAATGGAGGGTCTGTGTTTTATCTCAGCTATGAAACAATTGTTAGGTTCCATTGGTAATTTGCAAGTACTAGAAAATGTGGCCAAACTATGAGCATGCAGATTATGGGTTCTAGGAATTTTAGTGATTTGAAATTCAGAGAAAAAGTTTAGTAATTCAGCAACAACAGACCTATAAGACCTTAGTCTTTTGTCATTGGTGACAAAATTTCCCTTCACTTGCTGGATAACTAAATCTGAATCTCCCATGATTGAAACCCTGGCGGCTTGTAAGAACTTTACTAACTCGAGGCCTAGCAAAAGAGCTTCATATTCTGCCATGTTATTAGTACATCTGAAGTTTAATCTATAGGCTCTGCCTTCTGCATGACTGTTTTCGTTATTGTGTACCCAAACTCTAGCTCCTGCCCCTAATTTGTTGACTGAGCCATCAAATTCAAGGAACCATAGAATATCCTGTTGTGAGGGAGGTTCAATGACCTGTTCATGGGCTGGCAGTGTAAGTTGAAGTTCTGGTTTTTGATCTGGCTTGTCTTCTAGGACAATCTCATCATTTGATTGAATATGCTTGACAACTAGGGCAGCAGCAGTGTCTAGTGTTTGATTAACTGTTGTTTCATGGGTGGTAATTCTCTCATTAGAGTCTTCCTGCTGTATGAGTATTTTGGTTTCAACATCATTTTTTGAGAGAGTTGTGCTGTCATTGAAGAGAATGTATGAGTCTATGTCTGAATGGACAGCATATATGGGAAAGTTTTGAGGCTTTTCTTCACTGCTGACCATGTATTTCATGAGTGTTTCTCTGTACAGTCTTTTTGGTTGCCCAAAAACAGAGATGGTGGCATATGACATGTCTAATTGTAGGGAACCTTGGAGTTTAGCTCCCCATGATCTTGATAACAGCATCCCATACTTAGGTGGGATATCAGCAACTACAACATCCATTAGAATTGTTTTGTTTGGGTATTGAACCAGAGACACACATAAATCTTTTATGAGACCTAAACACTTGACTTGGCTGGAGTCAAAGGAGAACAGGTCCTTGTATGGTCTTGTTATATCTAGATTCAATCTCTCCATGACTTCTTTTGGCATGAGATTGTGAGAGGCACCTGAGTCAAACATTGCATTATGTAATATTTTATCATGAATATGTAAGCTGACATAAAAAGGTAATACCCTTGTGACTATTGTTTTTCCATCCACTTCTGGGCCAAACAGTAATTCTGGGGTATCATCCAACACATTAACATCATCTTTGTTGCCAGTGAGTTGAAGGGACTTCTTGATCTGTAGTTTATAGATGTCATGCTTGGCTAGTTCTGAGAGAGGAATTGCTATCTTTAGTTTGCCAATTTCAGTTTCTAGGTCAAAGGGTTTTTCAGATTGGGTCTTAGGGTTATGGATAACAGTCCTTTCCTTGTTCATTAAATCTTCTTCTTGATTTTTATCTTGATTTTGGGACTTGTCCTTTTTACCCATCTCTTGAGGAGTAACATTTAAATTAAGGTGGGAGGATGAAGTAGCCACAGGCTGCTGTTTTGAGGAGAATGGTTCAGTAATCTCTTCAATAATTACTTCTTCTGCAGGTGAATTTGTTTTGTCACTAGGTTCTGTGACTATGGCTCTTTTAGGTTGCTGATTATCCTTTATCTTTTCAGGCTGATTTACATTCACAGTTTTGCTCCTTAGCTTGTATTGCTTATGGACTTCATAAACATCAGTGTCATAGCCTTGTTTAAAGTCAAAGGATTCACCTGATTTAGTTTGGAACAATTTGATTTCATCATCCTCATGATCTTCTTGTGTCAAAAAGACTTGACTTTCACCATCCAGACCCATTAAATTAATCTCAGGATCTTCATTGGGTTCAGTTGATGTGGAAGTTTCTGCATAATTTTCTTGGAAAGGGGGCCTTATGTCTTGATCAGCACTGGCCTTGCTAATGCCTGGGTTTTGAGTTCTCCTAAAATTTGGATTCCTAGGAGGGTTGTTTTGTGGTGCTTCCCATGATGATTTTCTTTCAACCGATTCCACTCTATCACCCAATCTTTTCATTCCAGTTAGTATTGCATCCAGCTTTTGATCAAAAGAAGAGGGTTCTTCTTTGAAGGTTGTTCTCTTTTCCAACCTTGCTCTATTTCTTTTTGCAATCAGGTTAGCTTCTATTCTGACAGCAACCCTTTGGGCCTCTGCAAGGGTTTGAGGGTCTCTTTCCTTTAACTGATAGGCCATGTCAGGGTCAAAACCATCAGGGAATTTGTACAAAGCTAAATCAGGAGGGGGTCTTAAATTTTGTGGGATTGCGTTATATACATTGTTGAATCTTGCACAATACTCCAAAACAGTCTCTTGGGGACCTCTTTTGATAGTGTCATATTCCCCAAGTATGTGCAGAGGATCCTTCTTCTTTTCCCATCTGCTAGTAAAGGCTTGATACAGTTCATCAGGAGTTGTGATGGAATTTGCATTCAGGGATCTAAACCAAGTTCTTACATCCCCAGTTAGGCTTTGAACAAACATCCTCATTCTCACACTGTCGTCATCTATTTCATATGTCTCAAAATGGTCTTACATCCTTTTTGCATGCTGGACAGCTGTCAAAGGGCCGTTGGAGTCAAAATATGAGATTTTGGTTTGGTAGTCTTGGGGTAGAGCTGCAGCATTAGCTTGTATTTGCAAGGGTGCATATCTGTTAGCCATATTCACAAGGTTTGGGGGATTTACAGGGGCAACTGGGATAAAAGGAACGGTGTGTACTACAGGGGTAACAGGTGTGGTAGCACCTAGAGTGTTGGTCAAGGGGATATGTGCAGTGGATGAAGATGTGAGAGGAGGACTTTGAGATGTGGATGGTGAACTAGGGGAACTAGGGGTAGACCGGAAAAGGACCTTGCATGGAGTAGAGAGGAGGCTGGGATTATCTGAATCTGAGGTTAAATCAGCAGGCTGCTCCTGCCTTTGCTGCCTCCTAATGTTTCTAGGGATAGTATTTGGATTATCAACAATGATGGGTGGATTAGGGTCAGGATTTGCCCTAGTATGCCGTGGATTTTTCTTGGGAGCCAACTTCTAACTGTTTTTAGGATTTTATAGGAAGTTTTTATATCTGCAAGGACTGGATAAAGATTTTGAAATGGCTATATATATTTCAAAGTTGAGATGAAGATTCACTGAAAAAAACTCTTCCCTAAAGCTGTCAATGTGACACAGAAACAACTTTGAAGGCCTCCTGAGTGATTTCAGGCTTGATTTGTAGCTTTGAGAGATGTATAGAAATTGGAAAATCCTAAGAGGTCCCCAGTGGAGTCGCCAATTATGTTAACACCCAGGTCGTTCCCTATGACTCCCAAGGGAATACGGCCGGGGTAACCACTAACCAATCCTTGGATCACAGTTTCTAGCCAAACTATGATCAGAGAGGGCTCTCTCTTTTTGATTTGTCTCTGTTTTGATAGTGTTTTAGGCTAGCTATTATGCTCAGGTTTTTTGGTTTATGTTTTGGTTGAAGGACTTCTTTCAGTGCATTAAGATGTAGTGTTTCAGAGAGTAGTATATCATTGGGCAATGGAGTCTAGAGCTGTGAACTGTTGAAATGCTGGAGTGATGATGTTCAGACTGCAGGGCCTATTGAGTATCTCAAGCAAACAAACTTTAAACTTAAGTGGTGATGTATGGTCAGCCAACAGAAAGCAATTAAGAATTCTCCATTAAGCTGGTGATGTGAAAGTGAAACATGATGCTCAGGAGCAAACTTGAATTCCTGAAACAAAGGTCACTGTGAAAGATATATTCTGAAAGTGCAGCAATTAAGAATTACACTTATTGCATGAATAAGTCCTGAAGGTTATTCTTTTTCTTTGTTGCTAAACACTTAGAAGTTAGAAACATATATGGATTGTAAAAGATTGAAACACATAACAAAGAGAGTTACAGAAACTTATTGTATTATGAAGTACACAGGAATCCTGCAGTTTTCAACAGACACCAGAACGCATTCAACACTTCAGAACTCCGAGAAATTCCATCACTTTCTTTATTAAACTCTGAAAGGATTACAGCATAAGAACTTCTTCAAGAGAAATCAACAACAACCCCTGCAAGCTTGTGCGAGGGGCAAATATATACAATCGGTTTACAAAATATCTGAGTGCTAAGTTATCTCAGAAATGAATGCGCTCACCAACTTTCAAGATATTTAGATAGAAAGTTATTACATCATTGAATACAAAGTAAATACATCTTTATGCTTGTGAGAAGATATTTTGGCCTTTGGAGGCCACTGAGCTTCCTACCTTGATTTGTTGGCCGAAATTTCCGCTGAGTTGGCTCAGCTTTTATCTTTAATGCATGCTGATTCTTTTTAAACTGTCCTGTGTATGACAATTTGCATTTTCTGTGAACAAAATTTACTGAATGGCTTCCTGTTTACAAAATCATCTGTATGGCCTTAGTCCACCATTCTAGTGTAGGTAGTTGATGCCTGAGAATTGCATCCATAGTCTCCTCTGCCTCTGTATATTTGTAAAAATTTGGAGGCACCTCAAACAGGTGTTTGATTTCATTCATTATAAAAAATAAATTTTCTACTCTATTGTAGAGAGTCTGTCCTGTGGCTGGCCCTGTTTCCTCTGAGGTGCTGGGCTTCTCATTGATCTGACTTGTGGCAAATGCATTAACCCTTTTGGCATACTGCTCATGAGTGAACAGTCTCCCTGCGCTGTTCAGTAAGCCAGGGAGCCCTCTGTTTTCTAATACCTGAAACTTCTCCAAAAACTTGTTTACCTCAGTCTGCATGTCCTGGGTTCTTCTCTCTAATGTCTGCACCAAGTTTCTCAGTGTAAGAACCCTCTTGATTAACTGAATGTGCTCAGTTCTGTTTGAAATTCCCATGGCAGCCAACTGAGTACTTGTTCTATTGTTAAGCACATTAATCATCCTGGTGGCTATTTCAGGCATATTGCTTAGAGCAGCTCTTGATCTCTGAATTTCAGCCTGTGCTTTTGGAATGAGCTCTAACTGCTCATGTATTATTTCAATATATTGCCATTGGTCATTTATAGATTGGCCAATGTTAGCCCACAGCACTATTTTAAGCTCAGCCACAACCTTGTCTAGTTTGAGCTCATTCTCTAGCTCTTTGATCCTGTCTTTGAGGGTTTTTATCTCCCTGCCATTTTCTGCCACTGTCTGCTTGGACTTGTCATATCTCTCATTGACTTTGGCTAGTTTCTCCGTGGCCTCATTCAATTCTGTCATTTGTGCTTCCAAGGCCTGGATCTCATTCCTTAGCTTTTGCATATCCAAGCTAGGGGTCTGCTCTGTTGTTGGTGGTGCAGAAGTAGATGGTGCTACTTTTTCAGTCTGTTGAGGAGGAGGAGTAGTAATTGGAGGAGCTCCCTCAAGGTTAATGATTTGAGGAGGAGGCTGGGAGGTCTGACCTTCCTCTCTTTGTTTCAGAGTTGCTTGTAACGCTGCCTGTGCAGCCTCTGATTCTCCCAGCTTTTCTTGTGTCTGGATAAGCTGTTTATAGAGAGACACCAGCAAAGCTGTGGCATCTTTATCATGCCTTTGTTGAGCTACTTAATCTGTTTGAGGGTGAATTGTGGCTGGGAGTTTGATCTTTCTCCTTAAAGCTGCCATATATGCATCCCTCAATTTTAATATTTCTTGTATGCCCTTGATATCTTTGGGATCATGCCCAATCTCAATAATTATATCTTCTAAGGACCTTGTTCTGTTGTCCTTTGCCTGTGAGGATGCCCTTTCCAGCTCAAGTTGGGCAGCTGTATTATTAAGGCTATTTTCTAGCCTGTAGTTATCTAATGTCTTGTCTGCCAAGGAAGCATAGACCATCTCACCTGTTTGTTTGTGCAATTCAATTTTATCCATCGGGTGGATGTCCTTGGCGAGGAACTCAAGATTGGTCCTCAAGTAATATGAAGGGGACTGTGGCTGCAATGTAGTTGGTATGAGGTGACTCATAATCATCTTGCCCTCCTGGACATCATATGCAGACAATAGTCGCTGCTGGTTGGTGGGAGCAGTTTTTAACAAATGGTTATACATCTATATCTTTATGGGCTCATTCCTTTTCTTTATTTCAATGAACTGCTGCTTAATGCTCAGTTCACCCTCTTTCTGCTGGCTAGAGGAGCTGACTTCTCCTCCCATTGTCCTCTCTTGTTCATGTTGGAAGGAACTTGCAGATGCCTCCAAACTGGGCGGGCCCATACCCAAAGATTGCCCTATGGGCATCTCTTCCTCTGAAAGGGGATTCATTCTGTGCCTCTTCTCACCATGAATTGTTGATGTAGTCAAGGGAGTTTCTCTATCCCTTTTCCTGCTTACATCCTCCTTTTGTGGAGTTTGTAGGACTGAGGTTTCATTAACTGCTTCTTGCCTAGGAGGTACTGTGTTTTGAGCCTGCTGCTCAGTGAGAATTGGGGCCTCAACTGCCCCTTCTTGATGTGTGGGCTGCTCTATGTCATGCTGCACAACTCTTTGCTGTGATTCCTGTTGTTGTTGTTGCTCTACCTGCTGCTGCACTTTTTCTTGCTGCTCCATCTCTTTATCTGCTTGCCCTTCAGTCATGGGAGGTGGTTGCTCTTGTTCCACCTGCTTTCCTTTGCCTTTGCTGCTTGTCTGTTGAGTGTCCATGGCAGCTTGCTGATGTGTTGTTGAAGAAGAGGCAGCTGCTCCAAGTTGCCTTTGATAGGATAAGGAAACCTGTCCACAAGTTTCCAAGTCAGCCTCCTTTTGCATATTCCTAGCCTCTCTCTCTAGTATCTGCTCTCTAGAGATTGGCTCTTCTAAAGTGCCTTCTTTCCAGCCTAAAGAATTTGCATACTTTTCAATATGAGGCAGCCTAACATGTGAATAGTTACCCAATTTGTGTTTTATCCTCCTGAGGGAAATAAAATGATTACGGTCATAAGGTGACCATTTGAAACTGGTTTGCAATTTGAAACCCTCTAAGATCATATCTGCCTCCTTCCATCCCTCCTCTCTTTTGTTGTACAAAAAAGGGCCCAGCTGGCTCCTTACCTTCAGTTGTACCTTCTTGTTTTTGCTTTGGAAATGGAGGTAGTCAGCATATCCAAACTTCCTGAAGTATTCTAGGGCAAACAGTCTCATGGGGACATACCTTGGCAGCCTGTAAGGGTCCAATTCACAGCCATATACTCTGATTACTGTGTGGTGTTGGTAAAAATACCAATCACCAATGCTGTAGGATTTGGAGAGATGGAGAATTCTCTGCATGTCATCGGTTAACCTTGGAGGAGGGACACCATACAACAATGTCATAGCTGGGTGAATGAACAGGTCTATAAATTCACAGTATGTGTATGGTGATTGAGAAACATCATGGAAAACTGCAGTCCAAAAAACCACTGACCTTGGATTTCCTTGGGCATTAAGTTTCTTGAGGGGAATGGAGAAACTGTCTGGCTGATAAAACAAGAACAGGTGGTAGATGTATGAGGTGTATCTGAACACCCTTTCCCTTGGCAGATTCATCAGCTGTTCATGGATCTTGTCTACAATGTAGGTGGCATAGTCATAGTGTACAACTGGAGGCTTTCCAGGAGAAAACATGGACAGCATTGCCATTATAGTGCCATCAACATCCTCAATTCCCTTGTATCCCAGGACATAGCTGATCAAATCTACTAGCATTCTGCCCAGGTCATTCAGGTAGTGATATCCAATAGGAGGAGTCCTTATAGTTTCAGAGCTAGGCTGTAGAAATAACTGGTTAATTTTGGTAATCTGGGCACTTGACAGATTATTTCCCTTCTTTATTAAATCCAACATGGAAAGAGGGGTTAATGGCCTTGCAGTATGGAAATGCAGCATCTCATTTATGGCTTCTGGGGTGATGAAGAACAAAACAGAGCCTGTAGGACTGAGAACAACTCTCTGGCAAGGATCATAGCATTCCTGGCACTTGTGGATCAAGTCTGGGAGGGCATTGACTTGAGGGAGGTTGTAGATGGGCAAATTTGAGTCCCAAATCCCTAAAATATCAGCTCCATTAAGGTGTTGGGCTTTTAGTTCATTGAGCATGTGGATATTGAACTTAGAACCCATTGGAAACCAATCTAACATCTGATAATCTACATCTCCCAGGGCTTTCCATGTTATCTCCCTTTGAGGGGCATTCAGAGGCTGGACATTCAGGGCTATTGGTGTCTCCATGGCTACTGAAGCTTTTGAACTGTAGGTGAACCGGTTTCAATCGAGCAGAACAACAGAGAGGAATGTTTTCTTGCAATGGGAGTGAATTGTAAGAAACAGAAGGCAAATTGAATAAACAGTAGTTGAAATACTGTCTAAAGGATTGATAAAACAGTTGCAGGATTGACCAAGAGTATTTTCTGTGGTGAATCTGGTCAATTGAAATTTCTAGTTCACGACTGCGCGAACTAGCTGTGAATTCAGCTTAATTTGTCAAATGCGGCTCTACAGGAGGTTTATGATTTCACTGGTTAAAAATGGGTGCAAGTCACTGTGTATTTGATGGTGAAAACAATGTTTTATAGTCTCTTAACAGTTTGCTTGAGGAAATACGGATAAAACCAGGCTCATGGAATGATTTTGAGGAATACCTGGTAATTTTGCCGGTAAGAGTTGCAAATGCAGGTGCAATGGAGGCGTCGGCGGTCTTGGAATCAGCTTTAGCAGGTTAGCGTTGGTTTGAACGTGAGCGGCATGCAGAAATAGCTAGAGCTTCTTTTGCCAAAAGTGGAAAAAACATGACATTTTGGCCTAAATATGGATTTTTGGCAATATTGGCGCGTTTTTGGGATGACGTCAGCATGACGTCATCGGGTGGGGTCGGAGTCGGATGACGTCAGCATGATGTCACCAAGGTGATGTGGCAGGCTGCGATTGGTCCACGGGGATAGTGAGGTGGCGGCCATATCAGCGCGGGGGCGGACGAAGGAGTTGATGCGACGGCGAGGTGGCAGTGACGTGGCTCTGACGTGGGGATGACGCAAGCCCGGCAAAACAGGTGGTAAGCGGAACAGTGGTAATGGTTTTCTCGGACCGCTTACAATACGGCGACGGTTTTGTCAGAGGCCGAACCGAGAAGCTGTGAGGGCGACGCGTGGCAGAGGCCTGACGTCACCCTCTGACAGTTTCTCGGGTGCTAAACGTCGGACCTCGGGCCCAACGCGATATTCATAATAGCCGTCCGATCAAAAGTGCCCGATCAGACAGTTGATGGGTTGATGAGATGATCGGTGGATACGACGAGGGGCGGGATTATTTTAATATTTATTTTCGGGATCAGTGCTTGGCGGAAACTCTTGGGATATGGCGGGTTTATAAAGGTTTTTCAATGTCCATTCAATATAAAAATGACCCGGCGCCCATACTTTGGATAAACGAGAAAAGTGGGTTTTTTGTTTATTTTTGCAAATTAAAGTGGGTATAGGTAGAACAAGGTCTTTTATAAGGTTTTCTTTAGCAAATGAAGGTTTTAAGGGGCCAAATGAATTCAGAAGAGGGGAGGGGGTTAGACTTAGGTTCATCAAAGTGACCAGATGCCATTTTGACCCCTGACAGAGAACATATGGCTATAATGCCAAGGGGAGGGATATTTATACAAAGTTTGGGGTTTATACACCATGGTGTTATAATACTAGGGAAAGGGTAACATAGGGGAATTATACAATAAAGTTAGAAATTAATATGGATGAAAGGAGTGGATGAGGGGAGACAATACTAAGTTTATTTGAAAATAACTTAGCTTAGAGAGTAGATCAAAATGAAAAGAGTTTTAGACAAGAAATGTGGCTTCTAATAGAACTAAGAACCACCACAAAACCACCAATTCTTACATGAATCTCAACTGATGATGGGATGTTAGTTATGGATGGGAAAGGGGATAAGTGGGAAGTTAGACATGCTTCTTTGCTTGCTGCAACCTGATAGAGAAGAATGACTTCTCAATCCATTGACTTTGCTTTTGTGAAATAGGTAAGCACACCTTCAATTGTAAGGAATGACACTTCTGCAACCCCATCTTCATACCCATCTACTTGCCTAGCATTTTTTATTTCTTCATGGAGGGTGCACTTAGGCTTGCAAACCCTTATCTGCCTTTTCTTTTCTTTGGCTTTCATCTTTTGATGGTCTATCTACTTCTACCCTTATTTCTTCCAAGGTCCCAGATTAAGCTGTTGGGAGCCTTTCTTCTCTACCTAAACTACTTGTCTGCCAAGTTTAAACCGTTTGGACAGACTTCTTTCTCTATTCTACAACTGGAAATTTAAAACATGGCATGATCCAAATTAGGCTGTTGGACCATCCATCAAAATTGAGTCCACATCAAGCTATAAGCACAGATTGTATTCTCTTGGAAATATGTGATCTTTGCATCATCAAAGCAGAGCATATTTAGACCTTTTCATTGCCAATCATGAAATATGAAACCTATTGGTATAGGTAGCTAACACTACCTTAACTCCTTCATGAGATACAATATGACCTAGATATTCCACCTCTTGTACTCCAAAGAAACATTTGGAGCTTTTTGCATATAATTGTTTCTCCTCGAATAGTTGTAGTACCCTATCAACATGTTCAACATGATCCTTCCAAGACTTTATGTAGATTAGTATATCATCAAAAAATACTAACACAAATTTTCTAAGGAAGTTTGAAAATGGAATTCATCAAACCTTGAAATGTATAAGGTGCATTGGTAAGGCCAAAAGGCATGAACAAAAATTCATAATGACCCTCATGAGTTATAAATGCTGTTTTTGTAATGTCTTCAATCTTCATTTTGATTTGATGATATCCCGAATGAAGATCCAACTTGGTGAAGTAAATTGATCCATGTAATTCATCCAGTAATTCATCAATGACAGGAATGGGAAACTTATCTTTAATAGTGAGCTTGTTGAGCTCCCTATAATCTAGACACATGCACCATGATCCATCCTTCTTGTGCACCAATACTACTGGAGTAGAGAAAGAGCTTTGACTAGGTTGAATTAAACCAGCCTATAGAATTTCTGCAACCATATGTTTAATTTAACTCTTTTGGGCATAAGGATATCTGTACGGCCTGATGATTGGAGTAACACTTCCTGGAATCAAATGAATAGGATGATCATGATCATGAATAGGTGGGAGACCTTTGGGAGTCTCAAATACCTTGGAATGATTGTCCAAGACTTTTTGGAGATCTAGAGAAATAGATGATTTTGATGTGGAAACATCTAGTGAACATAATTGTGAGATTACACCTCGTTGTTCCTTTTTTAAAAGCTTTTTCATACCGTTAGAGCTGATTATCTTTCCTGGTTTCCTTACCATACCCCTTAATTCATCTTCCTTTCCTTCCACAGAAAATTTCATGAAACGTTCTTGAAAGTTAAAAGCTATTATACCCAAGGATTGTAGCCATTAGACTCCTAGTACAACATCAGCACCTTCCATTGGAATGGAAAGCATTGGGCTATTCAATACATATTCTCCCATGGATAGCTTGATATTATGGCACTTTCCAAAGAAATTTATGGTTCCTCAAATTGCAACCATCACTTGACACCCTAGTGCTAGATTAAGGAAGCAATTCAATTCTTTTTCTATCTTACAATGAATAAAATTGTGGGTACTTCCTAAATCAATCAACACTATTACCTTTTTCTTCTTGATATGTCCTTCTATCTTGATAGTTTGAGGAGTGGTAATTCTAGCCAATGCATTACAAGATATGGTCGGATTCATTTCTTCTTTATCTAGGGTTTTCTCCTGGAGTATATCCTCTTCTTTTGACATTTCTTGTTCCTTTTCTTCTTCCTCTTGACAATCTATGTAGAATAATTTCTTCACACTACACTTATGACCTTTAGTGTATTTTCTATCACAACTGTAACAAAGCCATTTTTCTATCTTTTCTTCCAATTGTTGTGGTGTCAACCTTATAGGTTGTGGAAGGCTAGGGGAAACAACACCTCCATCTCTATAGTTGTGAGTGGTAGGCTTCCTAGTTGCCATAATTTTTCTTTCCATTTTTCTTGCCAACCTGAATGCCTTATCTAATGAATCAGGTTCCCAAAGGTGATCCTCATGTTGGATATTATCCTTTAAATTCCCTATGAACACATCAATCTTATGCTCCTCTAGAATATCTTTTACCCTTATGTTCAATTTTTGGAAGTCCTCAATGTGCTCCATCATTGGACCCTTTTGTTTGAGACTTATCAATTGGCTAAAAAAGGTGTCGCTTTTTGTATCCTCATAATGTGCTATCATTTCTTCTATAAAAATTTCCTAAGTGACAATTTGTTTACGAGAGCAAATCAATCGATACCGTACAAATTGATTTGGTTCCAAATATAAAGTTACAATACGTACCTTTTGTGTGTTTTTCACATTATGGAGATCAAAAAATTGATCCATCTGTAGTATCCATGTTGCGGGATCCTTGCCATCAAACTTACTCATATCGATTTTTGGAATATGGTGGGTCTTCTTGTTACAGGGAAAAGTGTCTATGCAGAACTGCTAATCCCACTAAGGTGTGCTAGCTACCTTAGAAACAAACAAATTAAATCTACTTTCATTTTTCCTTTCTGAAAGATAGATGAGAGAAGAATAAAGGAGACCAACCTCTGTCTTGCGCTTGGCTCCTAGTTCGATTCCTCTCTCTTCTGATAGTCCTTTGCTACTTGCTTCATTGTACACCCAGCTTCACAGAGTACCTGTAGAATCAAAGCAGCATAACACTATACAAGAACATGGATCTATTATCATAAACAATCTAGGATCAAATGTAAATTGACCATACAAATGCATAAAACATAAACGACACAAGAGTATGGAGGAAAACTTGAATAGCTTTTATTGATAATCAAAAAAGAGCCAAGAGAGTTACAACCAGTTTTTCTGACCCAGCATCATCCTCTCAGCAAGTAAGCCCTTCTTCACCTCATACAAAGCTTAGATCACCCAACACTATGATGTTGTCTCAAGAAACCAACAACAATTCCTTACAAGATGCAAAATTCCAGCCTCTGGATCTCTGGGATGAGGGATCCATATATAGATATCTGTAAGGGAGATCAGTCAGCTTGTGATTTGATTAGTGTCTTCCCTCTGATAGTTCTTGCTTCCACTTGGATATTTATGATCTCTTACTCATCCTTTGTCGAATTCAGAGAGGCAAGTGTCACAAGAGAAGTTTATGGAAGATTCCATGCCTCTCCACCTCGCGAATTGACACTGCCATTTGTCACTTCTCGCCCATCGCACCCCATATAAGGGATTTTTGAAATGCAATGCACCCACAGAGTGTACTTAGGTGAGATGCAACACACTTTGCCTATGGAAAAGGTGAAATGATCCTGTTTTGACCAGTTCTGAGTGGTTTTTCATGGAGAACTTCTGGGAGAAGCTGTAATCAGTTGACCTTGTTCCTTTAGGGGTTAGAACAACACTTTTAGGGACTTAGGAGCCCTTGGTTTATGGAAATTTTATGCTTGGGTTTGCAGTGCCCAAAAATACCTATAACAGTTGCCCCCTAAAGGATGAGGTCGTTAATCTTTTTTGGTGTCGGGTGAAATGCTTTATCATGAGGATGCAAAGTTCTTTCAAGTTGGGAGGAGACCTGTAATAAGATACAATACAATACATTATCTTCATAATATTTTCATGATCTAGCTGAGGCGGGCATTCCCATGCTCAACTTTATAAATTCATTTTTCATGTACATAGGATAGACAATCATCTGAGTGTAGACTGATGATTCTGGAATACCCATCATCCCTTTGAATGGATGATTATCTGTGCAGCAATGTTGTACATTTGATGTCTTTATTTCCCTAAATATATATCGCAGCCTGGATGGATGAAACTATATCTGGGGTCTTCAATCTCGTTCGATCTTCACTCGAAGTACAAGTCGATCCATGTGAGAGATGTTCTGGAGTCCAACATGGAAAGACATCGCCTGATTACTAGCCAATGATGTAAGATGTTAACAGGCGCGAGAGGAATCACTGATAATGATAATGACCCTCAAGGTACTGTAGTACAATTCACGTGGTGTGAATAAAGGACTTGGCATCGAACACCATGCAAAATCTTTCGGTCGAAGGCCATTGATGTAAACCTGTCGCCGGAAGTGAGAAACTTGCCATTGAGGCATGCAAGCTTCAAAGTACTGGAAGGGGTGTTCCTAGATCGACTTCTTGGATAATGAGTTGATGTCGACAAGAAGCGATCCGTCATAGGAGGGCCTTAATGAATCCCACATCAATGACACAGAATGGAGCAAATGATTTTAATGGAGGTGAAAACGATCTGGTGATATAAGGTTCAGGGTGGCGGTCATGAAAGAATGGAGCGTAAATGTATTGCAGCGGGTGAGACACAGGTGAATTCTCTGAGTGACTTATCTTGAACATATTGGCGACACTGACGTGATGGATTGGTAGCATTAACCCCAAATGTGGATGGTGTGATGGGACCATGTTGATGTGAACGGTGAATGAAACAACCCAACCCGACTTGGATGCGGAGTGAAAGTGTCATGTTCAAGCGCGACTTGCTACCAACAAAGTTTCTTCAAGTTTTCTTCCCAATTTTTCCCCAGTCATTGCTGACCAGTACCTCTTTATTTTTGTCAAGCTTGAGGAGGATAACATATGCTTGTTCTATAATTTTCCCTTGAACGGGAAAACCCATCGCTATGTTTTAACGAGCCTAGCGATAGTGAAACTCGTTCTTGTCTGCTATGGACAAGTTTGTCGCTATTAGGTTTTAACGAGTTTAACGACAAAGATAACTCGGTCCTTTTCAATTTTAAAGAGTCTGAAAAGGGACATAAAGGAAACTCCAAAATTCCTTTTTCGTAATCTAATCCCTTATGTTTGAAAAAGTATAAAACAATACAGAAGGGATGGATTTTCGATACTTTTAACGAGCCAAACAAATCAAACGCTCGATGGTTTTGTGTAATAATCCCTCAGGTCCAAAAAGATTAAAATCTAAAGGAGGGATAGCACTTCCGGTCCCTTTAACGAGCTGGAGAGGCCAATGGCCCGGTAATCTTTCCATATTTTATGAGTCAGTTGAAAAGAGCTTAAAGGAGACTCGTCTTTTGAGGAACGAGTGATAAAATTGGGTAGTAGCTGATTCGAGGTAAGGTTTGGAATTTTCCAATCATGGCAGTGTTACAAGGATGGCTAGCGGGATCACTCTTCGCAGCTGTTCCTCAAAAGGGGTAAACAATCAAATGGAGGTGAATGATCGGTCAATACAGAGTGGAGGTGATGATGGGAACATGACCAAGGCTTTTAAAGGCTGAAGTACTACATTCACGATGGTTATTTGCCGGGAAATAGTTCATTTTTTAATGAGCTTAAACGCGGGGAGAAACATTTGCTCATGACTTATGTTTATTTTTTAACGAGCTTGAACTATGTGCTAAAACTGCTCGATTAATCCAGTCGTATAATAAGAATGTCTCATGTATGAAAACGACAATTTTTAGAGTTTTTACCCACATCCTTTCTTTATGCAAGTTAGGAAACGACCAATCCTACGAGTTTAAAGGGTTAAAGGACCTACAAATTTTAAAAAATAAATAGTCGCTCTTCGCTTGCACGCCAAAAAGTTTGCATGCCCCCAGGTATAAAATAGAGCTTCAAGGTCACCTTTTATTCTACCGACAAAACATTTGTTTTATCAGGAAAAGTCTACCTCTTTCAGGTTACCAAAGATTGTTCTATTCACAGTGCAAACAAAACACTTCTTCTGCGATGTCTACCGAAATAGAAAAAGGTGAGCAGTGCAGATGCCTCCAATCACATAACTTTGACGAGGGAATCTTATTCCAGTCTAACCCCCTTTTCCAATCGTGGACGGGAGTACAGACTAGTCATATATCTCTCGCGGAAACCTACTCTATACCCAAAGTTTTCCTGCCGAAGTAGACCAGGGTGCAAGCCCCCTGGGTTTCAGTCATGTCCCCTAAATCACTCGCGCTCATCAGGTGGACGGACTAGGGATTGATGAGACATTCCTTGTGTGAAAAAGACCATTCAGGGATGGTATATGACTATTTTCTATGTGTGATCCAGGAAATGAAAGTTGGTCTACGAGCTTGACCACTCTTCCTTCGTGCGGAAAAACACATTACTCTAAAGAGTGATGAGACAATGGCTCCCATGCAATAAATATAGTCTCATCCAAGGAGTAGATTATAATCCAGGGGTCCTTGGACTACCATTACATTCATATGAACGGTTTTCCCTCTCAATGTTATGGGCACATTTGGAAGGATCCCTAACGGTCTATTGGTTCCTTTGTCAAAGCCTGTTAGATTTCTCATCTTAGGCAAAAGCGATGGCGAACCAAGCGCTTTCCAAGCAGTCAAGGGAAGGATACTCACAGAAGCCCCTTCATCTATGATGATACCGACCATAACCATTCTATATATTTGAGTAATGATTCAGAATGGTACACTAGCCAGTAAACGGGGTCTGCCTAGTTGATTCCAGTCAAAGGAAACAACTAGGTTGCTTGGAGGTGGGAACGAATAGACGACCGGTTAAGACTCTGATGAACTTCATTCCTGCGGTAAAGGAATGGGTAAATTGCCCCCATGTTCATCGGAGTCTATGCCTACGAAAAGAATTTGGACAGTGTCATCCTTATTCTCCTCTGTGACTGTATCATCTGAAGATGGAACCTCTGAAGGCAAGACCGGGTTGACTTCTGCCTCGACCTTTTGAATTTCGTCTGGTATGGGTCCAGATGGTTTGTCTTCAATGATAGACGCTTCGGCCGACCACCTGGGTGGGTCAGCCGGATTTTCAACTAATGACGGACTCGGCAAGAGTTTTTTTATATCTAGGAGGAAGTCGTAACAGTGAAACCGGACGATCGTCCAAAACTCTTTTAGCGTCGTCTAGGAAGGGACAACGGTGGATGACATGATCACCTTCGCATAGTTTACAAGGAAATCTATATTTTCCTTTTTGTCCTGGGGCTCCACTTTCACCAGTCGACGGTGTGTTTTCAACATGATCATCAGAGGTTGATGACACCGGGTTGTGCAAATGAGGAGACCAGTCCCTTAAGATCCAATGGATGCAGGGACAATCTCGATGATAGTGGTCTCCTTTGCAAATTACACATGGCGATTTAGGCCTGGTCGGTGCAGTGTGTGGATTTTTGCTAGACGATGCTTGGTTGCCCCCTTTCGCTTTTGGCTCCTTCTTCTTATTCTCTTTCTTCTTCTTCTCCTTCTTCTTCTCAGCTACTTGATTTTTGGCTTTACCAGCCCCATCAAGCGAAGAGGAAGGAGGAGAGGAAGAATTGGAGGAAGTAGAAGGTTGGTGGGTAACTCTGGAATTGTCTAGTTGCTGACTCGATTGTTCAGGAATTGCTGTGTTCTGAACGACAGAGGTTGAGAAGAGCCATACGGGAAAGTCGATTGTCAATCCTAGAAGCGACAATGTGGCCATATGGGGTGCACCAACATCTCCCCAAGAGGAGAAGGGACTAGGATTTCCTCCAAGGGGAATTCCTTGGTTGCTGGACTCCATTCTCTCAACCTAAGACCAACGTAGGAAAGGTGATTATTATTCCGTTTAAAATAAATTTTAGACACTTTGACACAACTTGTTTTTTCAATTTTAAAGAGTCGAGAAGAAACAAAAGATGACTCTAGTCGCCTTCGATTTTTAATGAGCCTGAAGTGACAAGTGCTCAGATGGACCTTTTCCGTTAAGGAGTCTGAAAAGGAACGAAAGGGACTACTCTGGAAATCTAGGTAGAGGGATTAACAAACCAATCGCAAAACTGTAGAATACTTTTTACGGTACGACAATCAATATTCCCTAATGCTGTGTTCAGTGCATTGCAATCGATAGGGCGGCAGACACGAATTCCTATGGATAAAGGATTAAGCCTATTGTGGTCTCCCAGAATATACTCGACGGTACGTGGGAGCACAAGTCCGTATTGGCACTTATCGTCTCAAAGTGGAGGAATCACCCAACCAACAGTGAGAACAACAGTTACCAGGCTTTACGACACTGAAATACGTGTCTAGCCTAGACTTCTAGATTTTGTGCGTTAGGTTCCAAAGCATTGTTAGATTCATTAAATTTATTTTATAGTTGATCTTGCTTAAGAAATTTGCCTTTCAGGTTCACCGCATGATGTAGATGTACAATTCCTAAAATTCAATCTAAGATGATAAATAGTCTTTTATCTTCTTTGTGCAATGAAAATCCTAGCTACCAAGGAATTCTTTCAATAAAGAGCAAAGAGCACACACTATATGCATTGTCCTAAATCAAACCAATCAAACAGTCTAAATGCAAATGCACATGCATTTATTTGTTTTCAGCCTTCTTAATATGTGAATGATAAAAAAAAAAGCTAATGCGCAAATCTAAATTACTTTTCAAGCGACAATTACTAACAAGTTTCTTTTCAAAATAAAAAATGAAGATAATGACAACAATTTGCGATTTGGAAATGAATACTTGCTTTCAAAACTAGAAAACTACAAATTCAGATCAAATATAATAGTAACAGGGTAATCGAATATCAAAATTAATCAGACTCTCGTCTATGATTGAAAACGACACTTGCAACACTTTCAAATCAAGAAACGACAATACAATTACGTTACTTTTTGCAAAGGAGAACTGAAAATGACTCAACAAATACACAAAAACATTTACAGTTCTTTGCACAATGGAGGCGGAATAACAACAAGGAAAGGGGTTTCAAACAGAGGTGTACTGACCATAGGCAGCAAAACTCATGAATAGAACTGAAAAGAATGAACAGAAACCAACATTGAGGAACAATGCCTAGTCTGATCAGCGCACCTGTAACATAGTGAACTTGAAATGCAGTGCACCTACTACACTCAGGAAGTGCGCTGAATTTCAGATTCACAGAACAGAGACTGCGCTGGGCCAGAGATGAGACTTTGCTTGGGTTCCGGGTCACAGTTTGCAGTTCAATTCAGGGATTTTGGCTGAGAAAGTGGTAATCAGTAAATCAACAACAGGGGTAGATCTGAGGAGGTTATTAGAACCACCACAAGGGAAATTAGAGAGTTTGTAAATCAGTTGTTTAATTCATAAACAAAACCCGGAGATTGACTGAAGCAGCATTTATCTACTATGCAAATGCAGTTCGAAAGCTACCTGGCTCAACTTCAGGCTCCGTCTGTAAGTTTATAAAGTAAACAACAAGGTAGATAAACAAACAACCTAGTCGCTCCCCAGTGGAGTCGCCATTTTTTTACAGGGAAAAGTGTCTATGCAGAACTGCTAATCCCACTAAGGTGTGGTAGCTACCTTAGAAACAAACAAAGAAAGCTACTTTCATTTTTCCTTTATGAAAGATAGATGAGAGAAGAATAAAGAAGACCAACCTCTGTCTTGCGCTTGGCTCCTAGTTCGATTCCTCTCTCTTCTGATAGTCCTTTGCTACTTGCTTCCTTGTACACCCAGCTTCACAGAGCACCTGTAGAATCAAAGTAGCATAACACTATACAAGAACATGGATCTATTATCATAAACAATCTAGGATCAGATGTAAATTGACCATACAAATGCATAAAACATAAACGACACAAGAGTATGGAGGAAAGATTGATTAGCTTTTATTGATAATCAAGAAAGAGCCAAGAGAGCTACAACCAGTTGTTCTAACCCAACATCATCCTCTCAGCAAGTAAGCCCTTCTTCACCTCATACAAAGATTATATCATCCAACACTATGATGTTGTCTCAAGAAACCAACAACAATTCCTTACAAGATGCAAAATTCCAGCCTCTGGATCTCTAGGATGAGGGATCCATATATAGATATCTGTAAGGGAGATGAGTCAGCTTGTGATTTGATTAATGTCTTCCCTCTGATAGTTCTTGCTTCCACTTGGATATTTATGATCTCTTACTCATCCTTGGTCAAATTCAGAGAGGCAAGTGTCACAGGAGAAGTTTTTGGAAGATTCCATGCCTCTCCACCTCGCGGATTGACACCACCATTTGTCACTTCTCGCCCATCTCACCCCATAGAAGGGATTTTTGAAATTCAACGCACCCACATAGTGTACTTAGGTGAGATGCAATGCACTTTGCCTATGGAGCAGGTGAAATGATTCTGTTTTGACCAGTTCTGAGCGGTTTTTCATGGAGAACTTCTGGGAGAAGCTGTAATCAGTTGACCTTGTTCCTTTAGGGGTTAGAACAACACTTTTAGGGACTTAGGAGCCCTTGGTTTATGGATATTTTATGCTTGGGGTTGCAGTGCCCAAAAATGCCTATAACAATTCTCCAAAATTAGAGTCTATGAAATCATGATTAACATTTCTTTTGTTCTCATCATGAGTTTCCTTTACTACCTTTTCACCATTAGTGACCATTTCTTGTAGCAAATTTATTCAAATTTATCTTCAATTTGTCCATCTTATCATCCATGCCATTCATCTTAGCTTTCGTATTAGCATCCATGCTACTCATCTTAGCTTCCACATCATTCATCTTAGCTTCTACACCTTTCTTTAAACCATACATCTTAGCTTGAGTTACTTTTTGCGCAAGTGAAATTTGTTGCACTTGGTCTCATAATTTTGATATATCATGTTGCATTTCTTCCTCTTCTTCATGAGTCATGTTAGGGATTTCAGGTTTGTTACTAGGTGTTTGCATTTTCTTTCCTTGAGGCATAAATTACCAATAATAATGATTTACTATGCCCTTTGAATTTCTTCAAACTAAATTTTCTAACCAAGCTTATGTAAAAATTAAAAAAAAACTACACACGTTTTTTCACTTTGTAGGAGCTCGATATTGAATTTGATGTATCTCTATAATTTTGGATCTCCTAGGTCTAAAATTTCTTCTTGCAGTACCCTTCTTAGTAATCTTTCTAACCCTGCAAGTCTGATCAAGATTGGATTCTCCAATGAAGAGTTATGCAAAATCTCCCACGACGACATGAGTATAAACTGGGTCAGTATACCAAACTTGTACGATGTACCGTGGATCACTATTTCAACCTTAGGTTCTGAAAATGATACTGACAAAAATTATAGTCCATCCTCTTTCTATAACTTCTTAGAAAAATTCAATCTGATATTCAGAGCGAAAGTTATGACTATTTTCCCAAGGTGACCCATTTGAAATGTAATTTGGGGCTCTGCAATAACCCTAACTTCCTCAGATCATATATATGAAAATATAGCAAGAAAAGATCTAAAATGCAGACCCGAGCTTCAAAGTGATTTCTTCTCAAATGGGTTTTTTTTTTTGCTTTTGAAATGCCACAAAAAAAAATATAGCGAAAATTCCACGATGACCTATTCGGAGCAGCAAAACCCTAGAATCCCAAAGCTCTGATACCAAATGTTATGTAAGCAGCCCACAAAATGCTAGAAAATATTGATCAACACCTTAAAATTCAGCCTCTTCGACGGGGCAACCTCCTTTACATTACACATATGAAAAAATCTTGGATGATCCAAATGACAAAACCTCCCTTCTATATATAGGAGTTTAAGGGGTCACAATATAACCAAGACGACCTAACAATAATAATATAAAGGCACAAAAATAACAATAGAGTGATTCTATGGGGCATAGTGATAACAATATGGGGACAACAGGGGCACAAAAATATTAATAAGGGATACAACTACAATAGTAATGGGGGAATCACTAATATTATAGGGACCTAACAGCATATCATCCTTGGGCCAGTGGGACGGTGGAAGCATTTAATAAGATATTGGAGAATACACTGAGAAAGGTTTGGAATGCACAAAGGAATGATTGGGATGTGCACGTACCATCGATGCTATGGGATTATAGAACTACTTGCAAAAAGCTGACTGGATAGACATCTTTCAGGCTGGTCTATGGTGTAGAAGCTATGATGTCGATGGAATACATTGTGCATAGTCTATGCATAGCGAAGTTCACATGAATGGTAGACCACAGAGCCTTGGAAGAGTAGTTCACACAGCTGAAAGAGCTAGAGGAAGATAGATTCTTAGTTGGATTCCGTCAACAAGTTCAGAAGGATCGCGAAAAGGCATGGCACGATTGGCACATCAGACTGCGCACCTTCAAGGTAAACGGTTTAGTTTTATTGTGTGACGACAAGTTTGATAAGTTTCCAAGAAAATTTCAGATGCATTAGCTAGGGATATATGTGATCAAAGATATTATCAATGGTGGAGAAATTTAACTTGTGAAATTGAATGGAGATCCATTTCTGGGAAAGGTAAATGGAAATTGATTGAAGCCATACACTGGGAATCCAACCAGATATGACGATAGAATATTCTTAGCGCTCCAGGTAGCTGCAAGGAGGCGCGAGACTATAAATTACACTTCCTGGGTTGTAGAGCTATGTGATGACGGGTCTACACAGAACAAGAGGATGTAACAGTACCAACAGAAGCACGAAATGAGCTACGCTATAGGGGTGGAGACCGCGCAGCACAGCCAAAAAGTGACCGTTATTGTCACTGTTCATGATTTTATTGCTAGAAGATGGTTAAAAGGAGAGGGAGGCCAATATTTAAGGTTGAAATTAAGTGTGAAATATTTGGAATTCTGCCACTAATCTCGCATTTATGGATGGATTTTGGGGGGAACAGTCTAATTTGATTTTTGAATTTCCTATTAATTATAGATGGCTATCTAATGAGAAACACTTTGCATTCTAAGAATTTATAAGTTGTGCTATCTATTGTGTGAGCTCTTTGAGAATTTTCTTGCAAGCCCTGTGGTTGAACCTGATCAAAACCTCATTAACAACTTCATGTCTAAACCAACTAAGATCGCTAGTACTGGGGATGTTGTTGCCTCTAAGGGAGCTGCACCTTAGGTCGTGAGTATGGAGATTCTCATAGTAGTGCCTAAGGTGCCAAGGTCACCTAGGCCGAAGCCTACGCCACCGAGAGAGGCTCCTAGGCCAAAGAAGGATAAACAAAAGAAGACGTTGTCAGTGCGCGCATCACTAAGGAAACATCCAACTACACAGGCTCAAAGAAAAGAAAAGCCAACCATGCAGGAGAAAGGAAAAGTGATCGATATGGAGGCCGAGGAGAGCATGGAAGACATCGATATTGAGTGGGTAGACCCTATTTTGAAGCTTCCAAAATACATCCCTCCGCACCAGGGCAAGGTGAAGGTCCTGAAGGACCTAGATGAGGGACAATTCGTCCTTAACACACCCTTGCTGCTAGAAAACATAACATTTGAAGGTATGTGCTTGGTGCGCATCCCACATCTGAATATTGAATATTTGGATTTGGTGGACATTGAGCATTACCCCACTTGGCTAATTATAACTTCATGCGGCAAGTGTTCTACAAGGAGTTTGGTGTCACTACATTGGAGTTGGTGGAATGGATTCGTTGGGTAAACAAGGCAGGGTTGTTGAACCTGCTATGGATCCCTCACTACTACCATGCCCCTATAAATTTGACAGTCATCAAGCAATTGTTGTGCCTTGTGCATGATGGGTGTTTGTGGTTGAGTGAGCCGATACCAATCATTGATATGCTGATCCATCAGATCACACTATTACCTCACTATTGAATGAATTTGGCAAAGGCATTTGGTGCAAAGATGGGAGAGTGCGACCATGCCAAGAAGATGAAGAACAAGTTAAAACTTGTCAAGAAAGCATGCAGGTGTTCTATTTCCAATATTACTAACCTTGCAGTGAAGGTGGCCACCCAAATATTGGTTAGCGAAGTGATGAGAAAGTGTCGCGTGAATGAGGTGCCAACACCAATGGTTTCATTAGCGGCCCAGTGTCTGGAGGGCTTACAGTTTAATTGGGCAGGCTGATTGTGCAGCGAGTTCCTCACGAACTTCTGAGAGGCACAGAACCAAAGCAAGACTTTCCATCATTCATGGTTGTTATTATCAATTGTGCTGGTGATGTGGAAGTTACTGGAGGATAGCCAGTTTCCTCCAATCGAAAAAGATTTACTAAAAGTAGCTAATTTTGCTTCTCTCTAGGCTATAGAGGATGCTACGTGGGCTTGCAAAAGCAAAATATTTTGGGTACTGATGGAGGCAACCATCTGTTCAGCCATCAATAGAAAGCCATGGTTGTCACCAACCATCTTTGAGAAATTATCTGGCTATGTGGACTTCCACCATGTTTACATACAGGTACTGAAGGATCCGGATCAAAAGTTGTATGATATTCCCTATTTGGCTATCGATGATGCCATTAAAGAGGTCCTTAAGCGTTGACCAACATATTGGCACACACCATCGAATTTGGCCACTGGGACTAGCAAGTCTGCAGAAAAGTAGAAAAAGGAAGTGGAACGACTAAAGGTTCAACAATTGGCTAAAAATAGGAAGAGAGAGACTAAGAAGAAGGCCCACCTAGAAGCAAATCACACCGCTAAGGAGAAAGCAGAGCAGGAAGAGCACCGCTCTGAAGGAATTCAGAAATCTCCTTTGCCCCAAATGGAGGACAAAGAATAGTCAAAACAGGGTGGCTGAGATCTGGAGAACACTCCTTTCCGTGTAAAGTGACATAGGGAAAAATAAAAGGAGGGGAAACAAAAGAATATAAAACCCTCCAAATTGGTGAGCAACAGTATTCCAGCAATAATGTTGCAACTCCTAGGCTGCCTACTTTACTCTTATCAACCCGGTAGTTCGTAACAAACTTGGAAGCATCGGTGTTGTATGCACAAGTACTAGTTCTCACTGTAGGTTGTCACTTGTTCAGCCGACACAAGATCACTAGGAGCCCAAGACAATTCTATGGATTCTAGAATAAGCTCTATATGTTATGAAAGAAAAGAAAGATTAATCTATAGATGCTATTCTAACTGCAGAAAGGAGAAAGACTGAAATGTAAAGCAAACCTAGTAAACCCTAATTAACCAACTAATTCTACTTTTGCAGAAAGCACAATGAAAACCATGAATTCCATTACCTACTCAAGGACGTAAACAACATCTAATATGCTATTTATGGAAGTAAATAAGAAAATAACTTATTTTTGGATTTTTATGTACTTTTATGTGAGTTTGACATGCATGTAATTTATTGTGTGTGAGTGTGGCAATAAATAGGTGGTGTTGAAAGGTGGTCTTGGGACTTGAGAAGATGTAGGATGGTGTGGATGGGTCCTAAGAGGTCTCAGGTGGCCTTTTGGAGGCTTTTCCCACACTCGGCCTTCAAAAGAAAGCTTATAGGAAAATCTATAGGAGGACATAGGAAATCTAAAGGAGGAAAGCAGGGAATCTACAAGAGGCCTACAGGAGGAGGCCGAGAACAGTTTTCACTGTTTTGAGGGTGTGAGAGTGGGTGGAAAAGGTGGTTGAAAGTTGGAATGAGGTGTTAGGATGCCTAGGGTCTAGCATGAATCACCAGGAGAGAGAAAGATGATTGGGTTTGATTAAGGAGAGAGGAAGAAGTTGTATGGAAAAGTGCAGGAAAATAGGGCAGAATTGAGGTGAAATTTGGGAGACCTATAGGGCATGGATCAGATGGAAGGTGTGATTGCTAATAATATTTCCTACTACTAGAAAATATCTACTGCATAGAAATAGACAGTCAACCAAGGAAATCAAGAAACAAGTGAAATGAAAGGAAAGCATTAAAGAAGACTATTGCAAATCAAGAAGTGAGCATGATGAAGAAGATCTAAAGCAAAGTAAAACTAGACTATTAACATACTAAAAAGCTGCAAACACTAGAAGTCTTATGAAGGAGGAAAATCTGTGTTTTTGGGGTAGCAAGAGGGTCTTTGCCTCAAATCATGGTTCCAAAGGGAGGAAGAGAGGCCAAGGCACTGTTGCTAGCCTTTTTAGTCTTTTCTTATCACTGTTTAACCTACTATAGAAAGCACAAATGGAAGCAAACTACTGAATCATCAAAAGCAACCTATTCTTAACCATAAGAGAAATACATCTAACAACAACCTAATCTACAAACTGAAATAAAACATGAAAATACAAGTAAAGAGGAGATTGGCTACTTGGATTGAGCCCTAACTCAAGAGCTTTAGCCCTCTGAGGTAACTCAGTGCTGGCTCAAAAAGGATCCATATTTATATCAAAACAATAGTACGATTACATGAAACAATCAAAAAATAATAAGCTTGAAGTTGGAGTAGAGTTTACATAAGCAAAAATCCAACAAAAATCCGACCCTAGTGAGGCCCTAGGCCCCTCTAATTATACACATGAAGCTACCAATAGCTTCCTTAAAATCAGGGAGGCTTGGCTCCCAAAACTTGAGATAATCATCAGTCATCCTCCCCTTGCTCAGTTTCCTTCTAGTGCATGATTCGGCTGCTTGTACTCCGAGCTAAATGAAGGGGAATTCGAAGTGAGGAGTAATAAATGAGGGGGATTCCCTCCTATAAGTCCTCTCCTTTGTCCACGTTGATCTATTTCTGCCATTTGTCCATTGGATCGTTGACTTTGACCTCGAAACTCATCGATAATCTACATTAAGTACATGTTGGACCACATGGCACAATAACTAACTCAACTCACTCTATAAGCTTAAATATAATAAAAAAATCATACATTAAGCTAAGAGAATGGTTGATTTGACTAGGTTAGGAGGTAAAATGACCCCATATAATTACACATTTATGAGGCTCATCATCACCCCCCTACTGAAATTTTTTCTCATCCTCTGAGCAACTTAGTCTATCTCCTCATCTTTTATGGCCCTGGTGGCCTCCCTAGCATCCTAGGCTTCTGATGTGGTTTGCTATTATTTTCCATAGAAGCATACCTTCCTATCTATCTCTTTCCACTACTCCTCCTCTTCGTCTTCTCTTCTACCTTCCATCATGCCTAATAGTAGTGGGGGACTCAGTTTGAGGTCAATCCAGTTGACCTTCAGCCTCTGCATGGAGTGCTTGTACATTGGCACTCTTTTCAATGCCTCCTTTAACATCATGGGGGAATGATATTCCCTAATCTACAAACTGTGTGGTAAGGTGTTCCATCTCCTCATGCATGCATGCACACTATCATCCCCAAGTAGCCTTTGCATATCCTCAAAGTGTGCAATGGCTTGTGCCTGATTGGTGAGATATCTAGGGGAAATGTGAGGGCCATTAGCAAGTAGATTGTGTGTCCTGATGAGTTCCATAGGATTTGATGGTTCAACTCTTATCATTAGTGGCTCATTCTACTCCTTTACCATCAATCTTTTTATTTCTACTGCCCTCAATTCTTCATGGTTCATCCATGAGGACATGGCCATTAGTTGTAGGTCCCCTAGCTTTGAATTGGGGTCCCACACATTCATGTCTGTGAGGGACATGTTATGTAGGTATAATTCTGCCATCTTTTCCTTATCCTATGATGTGCATTGGTCACACAGATCCATAAAATACCCATAATATTGGAAAGGCAATTTCCCTCTTTGTGCCAAAGTCTTTATCTAGAATTGTAACCATTGGTCCTTGAGATAGAGGCCATAGGATTTTGTTGGTGTTCTACATTACAATGACTGCATGGATAAGCTGGCCATGCATGCCAGCTGAGTCTCTTTCTCTTGTAGTTGCCTCCTTCACAATTCATTTTCAGTTTCAAGGTGGCCTTTTGTAATTGCTTCCCTATCTCTGAGGTGACTAAACTCTCTGCCCATTTCTCTGAGTTTGTTTTCCATATGGCCAACATCCTCAACTCCTTTGGATTTGGCTATTTTCATCCACCTATGTGGTCTTATTCTTTCTTTCTCTAATTCAAAGAATAGTGGAACTGCAAATTTTTGTGGGATTATCCTTCCTCCCTCAAGTAGATTGTAATAGGAGGCAATACTAGGCTGGGGATTAGGTTCTTGTAGCTCTGTTGGTTCCTCCTTTACCTATGGTTGTCCTTCCATCCTTTTCTTAAGCTTTTGGGTCTCTTGTACTTTTGGCAGTGTCTCTTGTAGAACTGTCTGAGCCTCCTGTAGGACTGTTTTTGGGTCCTATAATACTACCTTTTCCTTCCGTGTGGAAGATCTAGGAGTCCCCCTTTCATATGTGATAGGTGTCTAGGAAGGGGATTCTTTCCCCTTAGTAGAGAGTGAATCTTCAATTGTAATTGGAATTTTTGAAGAGGGCTGAGGTTTGTCTGTTTTGATTCTTATGCTCTTCCTAGCCTTGAAATACATGGAGGCCTATCTTTTCCTCTTTTTCTTTGGCTTGATTGGCGTACTGAGGGCAGTGAAGGTAGCTGCTACCTCCCTTTCCAGAGTCTTAGGGAACTCTTCTCCTTGTTCTTCCTTTTTTGCCTCTTTTTCTCCTCCTTCTGTCTCTTTTTCTGTCTCTTCCTGCTCTATTTCTTTATCTCTCTACTCCTCTATTTCAGTTTCTTCCTCCTTCATTTCTTGTTCTGCTAAGTCACCAGTGGCTTCACCTTCTCCCCCTTGCTACTCTTCCTCCTCACTGCCAGTAGGACTAACATCATAGGTTAAGGCCTTTGTGTCATCCTCAACTATCAGGTTTTGGAAAACTTCCCATGCTATATGGAGTGTAAATCTATGGAGGGCTTCCTCCACTAGGATTTTGATTAACCCATGGTGAGCTAGCTGGTTTGAATTTCTTGCTTGAACCTTAGTGCTGGAGTCAATGAGGGACTATAGGAGGAAGTAGGGGATACTGACCTTCTGAGGTGCTGGAGTGTCCATGCCATACCTTAATTCATGGAGGATTCTAAAGTGATAACCATAGACAATGTTGTACCTCCCCTCACAAGAAATTTATTTGATTATTTGATAGCTAACCCATCCCAAGGATATGGTATGCTAGCCCTTCTAATGCCATTTTTATCCTCTATAGTGGTTTCATTGTTTTGGAAAACGTTTTTCTTGGTAGCCTAGCCAATTAGTTTCTCATCCTTACTCCAAGGCAGCCCAAGAGGAAGGGTAGTGATGCTACTGATAAATTCAGGGGTTATCTCCATGGAAATACCTCTAAATGTGACAATGGCATGAGTTCTTGTGTGGGGTACCAGAGAGAGAGAAAACTCTTGCGCAATTTCCTCATCAAACCCTTGGAATTTCTCAAAGAAATTCATCCAATTTTCCCTTGTGAAGATGTGCATCACTTTTGGATGTGCATGGAGCCTAGTGGAGTTAGTGGGATCCTTTCTCATAAACCATCCTGTCATTTTGTTTATACTCTTTTAGGAAAAAAAATGTGGAGATGGAGACAACAAATTTTGAGAAAAACAGAGAAACAGAGGAGACTGTGTTTTTTTTTTTTTTGTATTTTCTCCTCTCCTAAAGACTTTATCTCCTCCTCAAATTGAAACCACTTCTTGCATATATTGATATTCAATAGGTGCATGCATGAACCCTACCTCTTCAGATCGAAAATCGTGCTAAAACTCATGTTTTCTCCCTTCAAAACAACTCACTGCCACTCCTGTAGAAGCCTGTTGTCCCTCATAGAATTTTTGTAGGTGCTCCTATAGAACCTGTAGGTGCTTCTGTAGAAAAATCTGAGAGTATGAATATGGGGGAGATAGATGTAGGACGATGGTTACAAGGTTATGGGGTCATAAGGAGACTGCTGTAGTTGAGTTACGAGGAGAGAATGAAGGAAAAGGTGGTGAGAATGCTCGGGGAGGAGTACTTATTACCCTTTATGGATATTTCTGATGATGAGGGGTGAGCTGGCAAGGTATAAGTTGGCCATATTCAGACCATTGGTTCCCACATGCTTGGTTATCATGGCTTCTCCTCGTAATAATCTCCCGTCATTGCATCGGAGTTCACACTTCCTCCACTACATGTCCTTGGCATCTTCTGCTAGAGTTGACTGTGCGCATGTGTGGGTGACATCTCAGATGAGTGGAGTCAACTAGATGAAGGTGGCCAAGTGAAATAGCCACCTTTCCTTCATTCAACCTCAACCATCTCATTACTTTTGCATGACCTCTAATTAAACAAATGCAAACAGAGGAGTGATTTAGTTACTTACCTGTGATCCGAATGTATTTGTTGTGAGGTGTTGTAGCTCTCTCTCTGCTCCATGCCTTTATTTCTTTTGATGCATGTTGGCTGCTTGTTGATGTGTGGATGTGTCTTGTGCAGTTACTTCTCTAGATGGGTCTAAGCTTCAGGTGCCTTCTCAACCTTCATGTGTGCATTCTCCTACTGTTGGTGCTGGGTTTTGATGGGATCAACTGCTATAGGAATTCCTACAGGAGCTCCTGTAGCTGCTTCTCCCCTTGAAACTTCAGCTTCTTCCTGTGCTTGGAGCTTGAGGATGATGCCATAGGTATAGATAAATATGGAGAGGTAGTAGGTAGGCTTCAGGTGAGGTGGATGGTGCTGCTTCCTCTCTTATTTTTTGTTTTTTTTCTTTTATTGAAAAACTGTTTTTTTGTGTTTTTCTTGGACAGGAAGAAAAATGATGCTTGGGGTGTGATGCAGGCTTGGAAATGATGGCAAGGAGGTTTGAAGACTGTAGGAGGGTTTATAGGTTCTTCATGAAGCTTCCCTGTCCCTCAAACTACCTTTTGTATCCATTTCTGGCTCTTTGTAATTCCTACAGGAGCCTCCTGTAGAAAACACAATTTTTGAAAAAGAAGCACAGTGGTGTTAAAGAAATGTCCAAAAACGATGCAAAAAAGTGTGGAGAAGATGACATGGGTGCTGGTATGAATGTGAGGGTCCCCTTGGCACCTTCTTCGGCTCCCTGTAGTCCTCCTGCAAACCTATAATGCAACAAAAAAAATCATTTTCTTTATCCTTTTTCTTTTTTTTTTTCTCTTTTTTTTTTTGAAAACAACTAGGGTTCCTTAGAGAGGTTTTCACCCAGGGATCTTATTTTTCTCTTTTTCTCTTTTTTTTTTTTATCATCGTTAGGCCACCTCAGAAGAGGTTTTCAACCCAATGATGGGATTCAAGCACCTCATGGAGGTTTTCACTTAAGTCCTTATTATTATTTCTTTTATTTATTTTATTCAGTGAGTGGATGAAGTGGAAGCTGAGACATGCTCCACTACCATCACTGTTTTATTCAAATCTTCAATAAATTCTCTCTTGGAGAGGGGTTTCCTATAAACTTTCAACCACTGTCCATTGTCAAGCATGGGGATGGCTTCATCATCAATGGTTCTGATCAGAACTGAATCATTTTCATTGCATTTCTCCACAGTGTAGGGTCCTAGCCATCTTGTCCTTAGCTTGCCTTTGAAATTTTTGTATCTTGAATCATAGAGTAGTTCCCAATATCCCTCTTGGAATTGCTTCTCCTTGATATTTTTGTCATGCCATATCTTTCTCTGAAGCTGAACTACCTCTGTATGGAGAAGGGCTTTCAATCTGTATTCATCCAATCCATTAAGCTGAAGTAATCTCTCCTTTTGTGCATGGCTGAGGTCCAGGTCTAGCTAAGCTGCCATCCTTAGTGTATTGAACTCAAATTCTGTTGACAACAGATCTTTCTTCCTATAGACCATTTCATAGGGTGTGAACCCTATGGTGGTCTTCCATGTTGTGTTGTAGGGCCAAGTGGCCTCAACTAATCTGTCTGCCCAGTCTTTTCTACTGTTGCTCACTACCTTGGTCAAGATCCATTCCAATGATCTATTAGTGACCTCCACCTGCCCATTGGCTTGTGGATGGTAGGGGGTGGAAGTCATGTGCTTTATTTTATGATGTGTGAGCAGGTTTTCAATCAAATTGGAAGTGAACTAACTGCCTTGATCTGTGACCAACACTCTTGGATACCCAAACTTGTAGAATATTTTTTCTCTCAAAAACTCAACTACTTTTTCCTCTGTCAATACTTTGATTACTTTTGTCTCTACCCACTTTGTCAGGTAATCGTTGCACACAATGATGTATTGTTTCTACTTTGAAGGAGGGCTTATAGGACCAGTAAAGTCCATGCCCCACTTCTCAAATGGTTCAAAGGTCACTTGAGGTTTCATGGGCATCTCATCCTTTGGAGTAGGTTTCCCCATCCTCTGACACCGATCACACTGGCTATTATATCTCCTCACATCCTGATGAAGAGTGGGCCAGTAGTAGCCTTCTTGCAATATCTTGAAGGCAGTTCTTTTTGCTGCAAAATTACCTCCACAAGGCCCATCATGATAGGTCAGGAAGATGTCAAAGACTTCCTCCTCCCTGACACATCTTCTCAAGATCTTATCTGGTCCAAGTTTGAAGAGATTGCCCCTAATATAGGTGAAAGGGGTGTTTTTCCTTACTATCTTGCTCTTCTCTTTTGAGAACAGTTGTGGTGGGAACTATGCTGAAAACAAGTAGTTTTCTATATCAGTAAACCATGGAGAGAGTACTAAGATAGCAAACAGATGTTCATCTGGAATTTGGTCATCTACCATTCCTTCTTCACCTGCAGGCAAATTTACTCTATACAAAAAGTTAGCAACAACATTTTCTTTACCAGGTTTATCCATAATGGTCAAATCAAACTACTGCAGTAAAAGCAACCATTTAATAATGCAAGAATTTACATCTGGTTTGTTCATTAAATATATAATTGCAACATGATAAGTCTGCAAAAAGGTTTGATAGCCTATGATATAATGTTTGAACTTTTTTAAGGAAGGCACAACAACTAGGAGTTCCTTCTCGGTCACTATGTAGTTTAACTTTGCCTTTGACAAGTTTTTGCTTATAAAGTATATGGTATAAGGTAACCTTTCATCAATTTTCCCTAAGGCTACTCCTATTGCTTTGTTTGAGGAATCTGTGTGAATGTCGAAAGGTAGGGCCTAGTTTGGGCCTCTGATAGTTGGGGCAGTCACTAACTTGCTCTTCAAGGTATCTAGGGCTTCTTGACAGTTTTCTGACCATATGAACTCAACATATTTGCCTAAGAGGCTAAACAAAGGAGAGGCTAGCTTGCTGAAATCTTTAATGAATCTCCTGTAATACCCAGCAAAGTCTAGGAAACTTCTGACATTTCTCACCTGTTGAGGAGGTGGGACCCTTTGGATGATGGAAATTTTGTTGGCGTCCACCTGCAGTCCTTGCTGAGATATTGCATGACCTAACACTGTACCTTGAGTCATAAAAGATTCACACTTTTCCAAACTGAGGGATAGTTTCATCTCAATACACTTGTCTAGAACTTTTCCTAGGTTAGATAAAGCTTCATGAAAGTTAGAACCATAAGGAGTAAATTCATCCATGTATATCTCTATTTCATCATGAACTAATTTAGAAAATATACTCAATACCGTTGTTTGGAAAGTGGCTAGAGCATTGCACAAACCAAAAGGAAGGACCCAGTGCGCAAAAGTACCCCAAGGACAAGTGAAAGTTGTCTTATCTTGGTCTTCCGGGCTGGTTTGAATCTGATTATACCCACTAAACCCATCTAGGAAGGAGAAAAACCTTTTCCCCGCCAGACTATCTAACACTTGATCTATGAAAGGTAAAGGAAAATGGTCCTTTTTAGTGGCTTTGTTCAATTCCTGATAGTCGACACATATTCTCCACTTACCATTTTTCTTTGGCACTAGCACCAAAGGAGAGATCCATTCACTGTCGGAGATGGGATAGATGAATCCTGCATCAAGCAATTTCTGCAGTTCTTCCTTAACAATATCTTTGAGTGCTGGATTCATCCTCCTTTGAGGCTGCTTGACTGGTTTGCAATCTTCCTTGATGCATATATGATGAGTACATACTGAAGGGTGCACTCCCTTAATCTCCTTATAACTCTAGGCGAAGGCATCTAGTTGTTTTCTGAGTAGCCTACACAGTTCCTTCTCCTGGGAAGTGGATAGGGATGGATTGATTTTCAAGGTTCTTTCTAGGCTGACCTCTATATTCTTAACATGGAAAGAAGTGGAGTCGGCCACATAGAGATCAGTTGAGGGGTTGTTTTGGGTTTCTCTTACTATGTCCTCTAATGGTGATACACTGGGAGGTGAATTTTGAATCAAATTTTCAATCATATCATCCTTATCTTGCTCTTCCCCCCCATGGCAATTTCTAATGCACAAAGCGATGCAGAATAAAATTCGTCCTCATCTTCCTCCTCCAACTAGAGAGGTAGATCATGTTCTAGCAAGGGTTGGGTAGGAGGATATAGGATTAACTGCTTGTACATGTGCCCGTTCTTTATGGTCATGTTCCTAGCTCGACAACTAATGTAGGCATTGGCTATAACCAATCAGGGTCTTCCGAGAATGAGAGGACACCCAGTGAGATTTTCCTTTGGCTAGAGAACTAAGAAATTGGAAGGGTACTCCCAAGGATCAAGGGGGACCATCACATCTTCCACAATCCCCTCAAGGGTCATGGTGGAGTGGTCTGCTAGCTGTAGAACGGTCATGGTCTTCCTCAAGGAGCCCTAGAGGTTAAGTTTGAGCATTGTGTCCTTTCTCATCACATTAATGGCAACTCCCAGGTCAGTCAAGGTATGTGGGATCATGGTGCCATTGATGTGGACACCAACTACTAGGCTTCTAGGGTTTAGATATTTTGAACAGATTACCTACCCTAACATCAGGTCGGACAGTTTTCCTATGACATTGTTGGTTGGGGCATCTCTCTTGTGCCTTCCTAGATGCCTAAAACACTTCTCTTTGATCAACCTATTGTAGATAGACACATCTTTTATGGCTTGGAGAAGTGGTATCTTCACACATAAATGTTTCAATTCTCCCAGGAGTTCAGTTTCTTCTAGGGTAGGCTGGACTGTCATAGGTAGTCTCTTAAGAAAGGATGGAATTGCTTTAGGTTCACTTTCCTCTTTATATTCCTCAACCTCCCTGGGTGGAGGCTGGCTATCTAGGAGAACTTTCCCAAATTGGAAGTTAATTTCCTGAATCTCCACAACATATGTTGGGCATGATGGTTCCCCACTATACACTTGCTAAGCCTGTCTGTTGTTCGGGTTCAGATTTGGCTGGGTAGGCATTTGGGGTTGCTTTGGTGGAGCAGGAGGTAACGGTTATGGTTGGGCAGGTGGTGGAGGCAAAAGAGGAGGAAGAGAGTTGTATTGGGCCTCCACCCTTGATGAGATGCATTCCACTGAGGTTGTGGCTATTTGGGCATGATATTGAGATGTGAAGGACCAAGGATGAGGCATGGACCAAGAAGGATGAGCAGGAGGGCCCCAATAAGGTATGGAAGTGACTTGGTTGGTGTTGTAGTATGCTCGAGATGTCCCTTGCATCCCCTGCTAATATGGTCTAGGTCCATGCAACCTTCTTTGGTTTATGTAATAGAGTTGTTCAGTGACTCCCTCAGCCCATTGATATATAGCTTTAAGTCCAGGTGAGGAAGGGCACTTATCTATAAAATTATTCTCTTCGCAGACTAAAAAAACCTCTATAGAGTTCAATGGGCATTCATTCCTAGGATGCCTCCTGGTGCATCTAGGGCAAAAAATGGCCAAAGCCCTCTCTGCTTCCTCTTGTTTCCTTTTGATATGTAAGGTATCCATTTACATGGAAAGAGTTTGCAACATCTCACTCTTGAAGTCTTCCAGCATGTTTTCAATTTCTCCTTTAATGGATGAGTTAGAGGAAGAGGTACTGGCTATGGGTTGACTCCCCCTACCTTTCTTTCTGGCTACTCTAGAATGGTTTCTAAAAGTATTCTTTATGTCCTCATAGGATAGTTGGTAGATGTCTCCCTCGGCCAGTAGATGGAGGGTTTCTAAAAGATCTTCTTGATTTCCCCATAGAAAGACCAGCTTCAGAGACTTATGGTCAAGTGTACACCCAGCCCTTTTGTAACTGAGCTAAAACCTCTCTTCATAGTCTTCCAGGGACTCATCACTTCCTATGTTCATTCGAAAAATTTCTTCTTTAGTATCTTTTGACCTACAATAGTCTCAATAATTGTTGTTAAAGGATTGTTGCATCTGAGCCTAAGATGATCCCCTAAACCAGTGCAATGTTGCATCCTTGGGAGTAGAAGGGAACAATTTCAACTTTTGCTCATCTTCTACATAGTCATAGGTTTGACATATGACAACAAAATAAAACAAAAATGTGTTAGGATCTTCTGTAGTCAGACCATGGAAATGAGGTAGGGTGGAAGGGCTTCTTTCTTCATTTTGGTGACCCCATTGGTCTCCCGAATGGGAAAGGTACCCTCTATTCTCTCTCCATTCCCCCTATCATTTATGTTTTCAGCCATTGGCTCAAAAGGAATGTTTTCTTCTTCTTCTTCCTCTATAGGTTCTTCAAATATGTCTTGTTGTTCACCTAAGGGTTCTTCTTTATCGCAGCCGTCGAATAAGAGAGAAGGTTTGCTGTGTGAAGAAGTGGGGGTGTTGGGCAAAAAATTTCCTAAGTTATCTCTATTCCTACAAGGCATGAAAGGAAATCTTTTTTGGTTGGTTTTTGTTTCTTTTTCCGCACACTGACAGTACCCGTAGAAACTGAAATTGTGATTGAACAAAACAAATTGTAGCTAACTGAAATGAACTTGCTATAATGAAATTTGCAGAATTGAAGAGGAAAGAAAGGAAATGCAGAACTAAAGTAAACATAATGACTAGTCTACTCTTGCTGAAATGAAATTTGCAAAATTGAAAAGGAAAGCAAGGAAATGCAGAACTGAAGGAAAGGAAAAGACTAGTCTACTTTTGTTGAAATAAACTATTAGCAGAATGTTGCAATAGAAAATAGAAGAAAGCAGTAATCACAGAATAATCTGACGCTTCCCCAGCAATGGCACCAAGAAGTAGTGAGCACCAGTATTGCAGCAATAATGCTACAACTCCTGGGCTGCCTACTTTATTCTTGTCAACCTGGTAGTTCGTAACAAACTTGGAAGCGTCGGTGCTGTATGCACAAGTACTAGTTCTCGCTACATGTTGTCACTTGGTCAGCTGGTGAAAAATCACTAGCAGCTCAAGCCAACTTCTATGGATTCCAGAAGAATCTCTATATGTTATGAAAGGAAAGAAAGATTAATCTACATATGCTATTCTAACTGCAGAAAGGAGAAAGACTGAAATGTAAAGCAAACTTAGTACACCCTAATTAACCAACTATTTCTACTTTTATAGAAAGCACTATGTAAACCATGAAAGGAATTCCATTACCTACTCAAGGAAGTAACAAAATCTAACCATGTTATTTCTAGAAGTAAATAAGCAAAGAACATATTTTTGGATTTTTATATACTTTTATATGGGTTTGACATGCATGTAATTTGTTGTGTGTGAGTGTGGCAGTGAATAGATGGTGTTGAACGGAAGTCTTGGGACTTGAGAAGATGTAGGATGGTGTGGATGGGTCCTAGGAGGTCTCAGGTGGCCTTCTGGAGGCTTTTCCCACACTTGGCCTTCAAAATAAAACCTACAGGAAAATCTACAGGAGGAAAACAGGGAATCTACAGGAGGCCTACAACAGGAGGACGAGAGAAGTTTTCACTATTCTTAGGGTGTGAGAGTGGGTGGAAAAGGTGGGTGAAGGTTGGAATGAGGTGTTAAGGTGCCTAGGTAGTAGGGTCTACCATGAATCACTAGGAGAGAGAAAGATTATTGGGTTTGCTTAAGGAGAGAGGAAGAAGTTCTATGGAAAAGTGCAGGAAACTAGGGCAGAATTGAGGTGAGATTTGGGAGACCTATAGGGCATGGATCAGATGGAGGGTGTGATTGCTGATAATATTTACTACTATAGGAGGATATTTTCTGCATAGAAACAGAGAGTTAACCAAGGAAATCAAGCAACAAGTGAAGTGAATGCATTTAGGAAAAATAGAGTTTTTCATAAAAATGATCTAAAGTATGATCTATGAATGGAAATGCTGAGAAATGTTGTAGGAAATGAAAGCATGAAAGAATACTATTGCATATCAAGAAGTGAGCATGATGAAGAAGATCTTAGGCAAAGAAAAATTGGACTATTAACCTACTAAAAACCTGCAAACACTAGAAGTCTTATGAAGGAGGAAAATCTGTGTTTTTGGGGTAGCAAGAGGGTCTTTGCCTCAAATCATGGTCCCAAAGGGAGGAAGAGAGGCCAAGGCACTATTTCTAGCCTTTTGAGTCTTTGCTGATCACTGTTTAACCTACTATAGAAAGCACAAATGGAAGAAAACTACTGAATCATCAAAAGCAACCTATTCTTAACCATAAAAGAAATACATCTAACAACAACCTAATCTACAAACTGAAATAAAAAATGAAAATACAAGTAAAGATGAGTTTGGCTACTTGGATTGGGCCCTAACCCAAGAGCTTCAGCCCTCTGAGGTAACTCAGTGCTAGCTCAAAAAGGATTCCATCTTTATTATCAAAACAATAGCAAGATTACATGAAACTGTCACAAAATAATAAGCTCGAAGTTGGAGCAGAGTTTACATAAGAAAAAATACAACAAAAATACGACCCTAGTGAGGCCCTAGGCCCCTCTACTTATAAAAATGAAGCTACCAATAGCTTCCTTAAAATTAAGGAGGCTTGGCTCCCAAAACGCGAGATAATCATCAGTCATCCTCCACTCGCTCGGCTGCCTTCTAGTGCATGATTCGGCTGCTTGTACTCCAAACTGAATGAAGGGGAATTCAAAGTGAGGAGTAATAAATGAGGGGGATTCCCTCCTATAAGTCCTCTCCTTTGTCCACTTCGAGTTATTGCTGCCATTTATCCATTTGATCCTTGACTTTGACCTCAAAACTCATCAATAATTTGCATTAAGTACATGTTAGACCACATGGCACAATAATTAACTCAACTCACTCTATAAGCATAAATATAATTAGAAAATAATACAATAAGCTAACAAAATGGTTGATTTTACTAGGTTAGGAGGTAAAATGAGCCCATATAATTACCCATTTATGAGGCTCATCACAAATCATCGCTAGATCCAATCACCTTGACAGAGGGTGACTTGGATAATATTGGTGACAAGGTAAGGGACACAACAACATAACTATTGCAACACTTTGAGCAGCAATAGAAGCAATCGCTGGTCTCCACACAAACAAGTCTGCACGATCTACAGATCCAAACAACTAGACTGCAGGCAGGTGCAAGGCAGAGCAGTGCGACATCAACTTGTTTGTCACTGGGGACCACTCAAGCAGTAGAGTTGGTTCGATCATTGGATCTTTGGGTAGTCATGCTACCTAATGGAGCTCTGAGCATGAAGGAAGATGCTGGCAAGGCTACTATTATCTCTTTGAAGAATATTGTTTTGAGCTTGGCCTTTCTCCCCAGCGAATTCCTTCACACACTACAAGTAGGTGTACAAAAATTAGGGCCCAGGAGTAGCGCTCACTGAGCTTGATCAACAAGAAGAAAGTCAAAAAATACTCACTGAAAAGACAACAATGCTAGAAGCATGGAAGAAGGTTCTAGAGCAGAATGAGCGCACTATAGCAGTGGTAGTTGAAGCATGCAAAATCGTTCCAGAACTGCATATACCATAAGAAGCATTAGTGGAGGCCAAAATTAGGAATTTGGCTATAGGTGTGTGTGATGCCAAGACAGAGGCAACCAAGGTTCATTTTGAACTGAACCTTAAAATCACAGAGCTTGAGTTAAAGTCACAGCCTTCAACTCCACCAAAGATAAGAGAACAACACGAGGCAACTATCAAGGATGCAATCGCAATAGTAGATGTTGCGGTGGCAGATTTCACCGTTCTCTTTGAGAAGTCTATGGAGGTCGTTACGACTCTACGAGAGGATCCTAGCCTGTAGAGGTTGAACACAAAAGCCAGTGAATTGCAGAAGCATTATGACGAAGCAAGAGAGATGATGCACACCATCGCTATATCACAGTGACTGGCTAAGCTACATGAGGCAAAGCAGTTGCTCAAACAGGTGGAGGTAGTGCAACGAAAAGAGAAGGTCCTCAAGGACAGATTGGGGCCTTGGCTGGATGGGGCCTGAGGACACATCAAAAGGTAAAGGAAGACAATGCAGGACCAATAACAGAGCAGTTGGTGGATCAGATCAAGCAGGTAACCACACAAAGTACGAATGAGGTAATAGTGGTGTAAGTTGAGCTAGGAGGTCTTCGCAGTAAGATATTTGTGCCAACAAAGCGACTTGAGGGGGAGTCACGATATTTTTCTTGGGGGCTTGTTGGGACAGGGTCCCCTACGGTCAATTTTTGGGCAAAAGCCCAAGTTTTGGGGTAGTAAGCCCAAGTTTTTGTCTCCACAATTTCTGGTCACAGAGAGCGTAGATAGTAAGTGTCATAAAGGGATTTTCCCTTCTTTTATGTAAGTTGTTTAAGCTTTAGTAGATCTACCCATGGTTCACGGACCATGGGATTGTATAAAAATGAGAGTCTAGGCATAATAGTAGAGAGATCAATGAATGTAATGGGTCAATAGAAGTGAAGAGCGAAGAGTTGAAGAGTCGAAGAGAGGCTCTACAGCTGTGTGCGCAGAGGCCTAGAGTAGAGTCCGCGGCTGAGTGCACGGACCCCTATAGCTAAGTGCGTAGGGTGGTATCAAGTATGTAAGAAGAACTAAAGTATTAATAAAGAGATTATTTTTTAAATATATGTGTTTTTTCCATTTGCTCCTTTTATGAATGAATGTGATTATATTATGATGAATGATGGGTTTATGATTTAACGTTGTATTGATGCATGATTTGCATGTTTTACATTGTTATAAGAATGCATGTAATAATATATGTTTCCATGAAGAATGTCTTAATGCATGTTAAAGATATCAGACAGTTAAGCCAATCTGGGTAAATACAAAACTAAGGGTAATTAAAAAGGCACATAAGTAGTTTCTTCACCTGGTTAAGTTCCGCGAAAGATGGTCATAGGCCTTCACGAATTACTGGAGGTTGAAAAAAGGAATTTATATCGATAAGCCTTAAGGGCTTATCAATTTGTGTGAATCCAGGTTTAGGGCATAAAACGACATCATGCTCGTCTCTAGGTGTGGAAAATTGGTTCCAACATCCCACCATATTGCTTCGGGTGAGACTTCAGTCTATGCTCCACAGATTGATGCCAAAAGGGCCAGTAGTGTAGGGATTTGTTTGGAAAATTAACTCTGAACCTGGGTCAAGACCCACTAAGCTAACACTATTGAGCTGGCTAGGATGTTAGATGCATCCATGGACACAATTCAATAGAGGATGTGGATTACCAGAGGGGCTCAAGAGCCAAAATGTTGTTGGGATCCAGGTGGTATACTCCATCACATCGTGGAGTTAGTAGGTGATGGTAGTAGCTACATGAGGGACTCGGTGGTTGGGCGCACACACATTTTCATATGCCCTTTAGAGTTCTTGACAACACTAGTGAAAGGATGGATTGGCAGAGGAGCAAGAATATTTCATGACTTGTCATGGCATGTTGGGTTAACATGGGATTATAGGATGATTAGACTAATCTGACAGGAGTTGGTAGGAAAAGGTGGCATTGTCAGGCCACCAAATAGGGAATCATATGGATACAATTCTCTCTAATTGATGTATTGGGAATTAGAGCTACTAAGGTTCAACTTACTAGTGTTATTCTCGATTACATGTGAGGCCTTGGGCCACATAGATGTACCTGGGAAGATGAGGAGGTGTAGATCATATCGTGGTGGGTGTACTAGTAGAGTGGTGGATGCATGGACACATATGAGATTCCGTATGGTACATGGTGGCATCGTATTGAGTTTTTGTATCCTATTGTGCATAGAGTTGTGCCACAGAGTTCAATGTTGTTCAGAGGAGTGTAGGGGTACATATTTGAGTGTAGAAAAGGATGATGATGCATGACAGGTTGTCGAAGTGTTTCCAGTAGAGTGATCTCCTAATGATGGCATCAGACACACCATTGGGTTTGGCACACTTAGATTTGGAGAGAAAGTTGTTGATAGGGTCGACTATGAGCTTCCATTTTTCACTCTCCAGCATTTCACACTGACACAGTGGACTTGGATATCATCTTTTTATGTTGGCATCATGAGAAACAAGACCCTAGATGATGGTTTGAGACAGTTGGACAGGATATGGTTCATCAAGAGATAGGCTTTCCAACTATGGCATATGGTCAAGGCAGGAGTTGGTGGATGCATGCTTGGGGGTAGTCCGATCTTCTGTAGAGGTAACACTTGCACCACCCTTGAACCCACACTCAATGACATGCATGAAACCCTTTTGGCGAGACATTATGAGGTGTCTCATGAGCATGTAAAATGGTTGGTGGACCTTACTTGCAGACAAATGTTTAGACTCCAGGCAGTGTTTTGGATCACTTTCACAAGGCAAGATGACAAATCCCACTATGGGGTATGACCCACGAAGGGAAATTTCACACACACTAGATTGGATCATGATGTAGGGAGCCCATATATTGATTGCACGCAGGGACATGAGACCTGGTACATGTTGGTACCAACTGTTGGCATTATGACATAGGTTTGGCACTATGACACAGGTGTTGTCCTTGATGGCAACTCACTCAGATGACAGATCGTACTTCAGGCTCTCAGAATGAAGGAAAAAGAGATATACGCAGGTTCCACTTAACAAAGCTGCATATACACGTGGGATATCCGACCAAAAGGTGCCTATGCATAGACAAGCACTTTCATGTACATAAAAACGCGTACAGTCTGGAAAACTTAGTTTTTGGTCCTTAGTATTTGGACCTATGGTTTTGGACCATGGTATCTCGTCTGAAGTGTTGAACCTAGGCATTTGGACCCAGGTATTGGTTCTAAGTGGTTTTGGACCATGGTATGCATTAGGAAAAGATACTCAAGGATTGAATATCTTATGAAGAGCAAGATCTAGAATACTGGTCATTGGGTTATGGTGCAATAGCTGGATCTGAAACAAGGAGGAACTTGACTGCTAGAAGAAGGATAAGTTCTATTGATGGGTCAAGATCTCAAGGCTTGAAGAGAAGTATCTTTGTGTGATTTTGATCTGTTATATTTGGCGCATAACTTGATCTATAAATCTGATGATCTGGGTATAATTGATGTTTGAATAATTGAAAAGGGTAAATTATCTTTTATAGATCTGTACATAGGTTCAACATAAAAAAGTCGCATATACACGTTGGTTCGGTAATGAAAAATGGTGTATACGCAGGTTTTCCTTAATAGAATAACGTATGCATGGAGGTTCTACATATTTAAGTAGTGTACATCTCATAAAATATGTTTTATCTACTTTTGTTTACTGCTGCAGTGTTCTGGGTTCATGATTTTTTTTCTAGTTACTATTACTATATTCTGGTTACAGCCTGTTTGATTCAGTTTTTGGTGGTTGCAAAGGAGATTGGTTGATGCAGATATATTTGATGTTTGATTGCTGTTATTGATGGATCCAGTCTGAAAATTTATGAAACGTGGTCTTTGGAAGAAAAGAGAAGGTTGTAGCTTTATATAGGTTAGCACCTATGTACTAGTATATCAGCTAGTACAAGAGCTAATGGGGTTGTAGCTCCCTTCTAGGAGAAGCTGGAGAACGAGAGAAGGTTGTAGCCTTCTGTAGGTAGAAACCTGCGCACTGGTATAAGACTGCACCAGTACAAAAAATATTGTAAAAAGAATTTTCTTATTAAATAAAGATAGATACAAAGTGCAGCAGCTGGTTTTGACCCACATTGGGTTTCCACCTTATATCTTGTGTTAATGTGTGTGATTTCCTGTACTGTTTACTGCACTTGATTACTGTTTTATGGTTCTGATACATACAGTAAGATCAGCTAACTAAATTAGAATTCTGCAAGATATACGCGGCTTTCTATAAACACAGTTGCATATATATGCAGGTTTAATTAACAGAAGTAGCGTATATCAATTTTTTTATGGAAATGAAAAATTGTTAAATTTCTAATACTGATTCACCCCCCCCAAGTGTTATTTCCAACAATTGGTATCAGAGCAGGTCCTTCGGAAGAAGCTTTATTGCTTGAAGGAAGATCTATCATCATGAGCAACTACAACCAACCGTAGGTAAATCGTTCTCAATTTGCGTCAAAAATGAATCTCAGTGGAAACTACAATCACCTGGTCGGTAGATTTGATAATCACAGGAATTTCTTTAATGGCCAATGTTTCTCATGTCATAACTTTTGACACAAAGCTGCTCAATGTGTTGCCTACAAGACCATCATGACTAGAGAAGCACGAAATCAAAGGAGTGTGACTAGGATCATGAAGAGGACCTACAATAACTTTTCTTCTCTTGAAAATGAAATAGAATGCTATATTTGTAACAACTTCACTCATGAAGATTATGAATGCAGGAGTAAGTTTCTGAAAACATCTCAGAAGGATCGAGCTTCATTAGGTCCCAAAACATGGAGAAAGAAAGAACTGCAACCAGAAATATGTGGTATAGCCTTATATGCGGAAGGACAGGAAAATCAGTGGTACATCGACAATGGATGCTCAAAACATATGACAGGTGATAAAGAAAAATTTCAGTCATATAGTGCCTTAGAAAAGGAAAGGAAGGTCTCATTTGGAAATGAAACCCCTGCACTCATAAAAGTTAAAGGCTCGGTTCCTTTGAAAGAAAAGGTCAAAGATGGAAATATTATGTATGTTGATGGCTTAAAGAATAATCTATTGAGTGTTAGTCAAATGTGTGATCAAGGAAATGAGGTAGCATTTCAATCAAATGTATGTATTTTTCATGAGCTTGATACAGGAGAAACAATGATCAAAGGCATAAGAACTCCAAATAATTTATACATACTCAAGGGAGGACAACAACAATGTTATCTAAGAAAAAATGATGAATAATGGCTATGTCACAGAACATTGGGGCATCTAACCTTCCCTCAAATAAGGAGAGCATTCAAATATCAAGCTATTCATGATCTTCCTAACATCAAAATTCCATAGAATACAATATGCAAATCATGTCAGTTTGGTAAGCAAACTAGAACACATTTCCCTGAAAAGGAAGGATTAGCTAGTAAACCACTTGAACTTGTCCATACTGATTTATGTGCTCCATCAAGGAAAAAGTCACCTCATGGAGAAGAATACTTTATATTGTTCATTGACGACTTTTCTAGGATGTGTTGGATAGAACTTCTGAAGCATAAAGATGAAGCTTTCGAAAATTTCAAAGCTTTCAAAGCCTTGGTTGAAAATGAATTAGATCGCAAAATCAAATGCCTCAAGTCTAATCAAGGGGGCGAATTTACCTCGGATGAATTCTTCAACTTTTGTGAAGAACATGGAATAAGAAGGGAATTCACCACTGCAAGGAATCCTCAGCAAAATCGAGTGGTGGAAAGGATGAATAGAATGGTTCAACAAATGGATCGAGCTATGCTTGATGAGTCTGGAGCTCCTACAACCTTCTAGGGTTAAGTTGCATTTGCTACCATTACTATTCTCAAAAAAAAAAACACCTAGGTAAACAACACTCAAACTCCTCATGAACTTTGGTATGGTCAGACTCCTACTGTAAAATACTTTAAAGCTTTTGGAAGCAAATGTTACATCAAAAGGACTGATGAAAAGCTTGGCAAGTTTGAACCTAGAGCAGATGAAGGCATTCTCCTTGGTTACTCTTCTTGAAGTAAAGGATATAATTTTTACAATAAAAGACTTGGAAAAATTGTTGAAAGTATTGATGTGGTGGTTGATGAAGTAGGTAACAATCCAAAGCAGATAAAAACCGAAGATTTTGAAAATGATGAGGACTATCCTTCAACATCAAATCAGACTAATGTTGAAGAAGAAACTTATGAGGCACCAAAAGAACAGATAAGGGTAGAAGAAAAGACTCCATCTAGGTATGTCCAGAAGAACCATCAAGAGACTCAAATTTTGGGGCAGAAACAGGCAGGTGTACAAATAAGAAGAACTATTACAGAAGCTTCAAGTTATCTAGCATTGCTCTCATCCATCGAACCACAAAACATAAGTGAAGCATGGAAAGATGAATGTTGGGTCAAGGCCATAAATGAGGAACTTGAGCAGATTGAAAAGAATAACACTTGGGAATTGGTTCCTAGACCTAATGATAAGAATGTCATAAGGACCAAATGGATATTCAAAAACAAGCTGAATGAAAATGGAGATGTTATTAGAAACAAGGCCAAACTTGTTTGTAAAGGGTATGCTCAACAAGAAGGTATAGAATTTGAAGGAACTTTTGCACTAGTTGCCAGACTTGAAGCCATAAGAATGTTCCTTGCTCTTTATAGCTTTTAGAAGTTCAAAGTATATCAAATGGATGTAAAATCTGCCTTTCTAAATGGAGACTTAGAAGAAGAAGTGTATATTGAGCAACCAGATGTATTTATCCTTGGAAATGATCCAAAACTTGTATGCAAACTCAGAAAGGCTCTTTATAGTCTTAAAAAGTCTCCAAGGGATTGGTATTATCATTTGGACAAATACCTCCATCAACAAGGTTTTTCAAAAGGATCAGCAGATAGCAATCTATATATAAAAAATTACAATAATAAATTGCTAATACTTCTTGTGTATGTTGGTGATATCATTTTTGGTAGCAATGAAGAAGCCATGAGTCAAAACTTTGCTTTGGTGATGCAGAAAGAATTTGAAATGTCCCTTCTTGGTGAGCTCACATATTTTCTTGGTTTACAAGTCCAATAGAGCAAATATAGTATCTTTCTATCACAAACCAAGTACCTCAAGCAGATCTTGGAAAAATATGGCATGGAAGGTTCGAAACTAGTATGTACCCCTATGGTAATAGGATGCAGCCTCAGCGCAAATGGTGAATCTGCAATAGTACATCAACCAACCTATAGATCCATGATTGGTAGTTTTCTCTATCTGACAGGTACCCGACCAGACATCATGAATGCAGTGGGAATAGTTGGAAGATTCTAGGCAAATCCAAAAGAAGCACACCTTCATGGAGTTAAAAGGATTTTCAAATATCTTCAAGGAACACAAAACTATGTCTTATGGTATCCTAGAGATACAGATCTCACACTTCATGCATATACAGATGCAGATTGGGCAAGAAGCGTGGATGATAGAAAAAGCACTAGTGGTGGTGCATTATTTATGGGTTCCTGATTATTATCTTGGTTCAGCAAGAAATAAAGTTCAATTGCATTATCTACAACTGAAGCAAAATATGTGGCTGCTGCATCTTGCTGCACACAACTCCTTTGGATGATGCAAACATTGCAAGACATTCAAATCACTTGTACTCCACCTATCTCCATTTTATGTGAAATACAAGTGCAATCAGTATTTCAAATAATCCATTCATGCACTCAAAGACCAAGCACATACCTATCAAATATCATTTTCTCCGGGAACAAGTGCTTGAACAAAAGGTCAAATTGGAGTATATTCCCTCCAAGGAACATGTTGCTGATATATTCACCAAACCACTACCCAAAGAGACATTTGAATACCTTAGATAGAAGTTGGGAGTAGTTGATGCATCATCTTACTATTGACACTTATCTGTTTCAGAGAAAAGTGGTTGTACGTGAGTTTCATGAAGAGCATCCGTGTACATATGCCTTTTTCTATGGATACAGTCACGTATATGTTGGTTTGAAGAAAAAACAGTAGGCCAGACTCAGGATGAAAAGAGTCTGATCTAAGTCTGACAGAGACCATCTGGCACAGGTTCAAGGGGAGCATATACTTCTAATAATGCATTGTTGGCATTATCTTAGAAGATATTGGTACAATTTCACAACTATTTTTGTTTTAGGTGGAACAGGTGCAGAACGAGATCATGGTCGCTGGTGTGGATGATGATTGATAGATGCTACTGATGATAGTTATTGATGACTATCATAGTCTTGTTTTAGATATTTGGTCTCTATGTCATGTATATCTTTTATTCTCAAGGTCATGTAATGGCCTATTTTGGTTTCCCACTATTGGTTGAGGGGAAAGTACCCCTAGGGTCCTTTGGGTTAAGACTCTACCAGACTGAAAATTACTTATTCAAAGAAACACACACACAGCCATTATCTTTACTGTAAGCAAATTCTAATGTTGAGGGTACGTACCTACGGTCCTACGTTCGAGAAGGCCTTTAGGGTCCAAACCCTTCTTGGTGTTCCCTTCTTCTCCTTTGACCTGTAAAACAAACCAATCAAAGAACACAACAGTACATGGACAAATACTTATACATAAACCATCTTCATGCTATAAAGTTAGTTATAAAAATCTTTAAGTAACTACTTGCATAAGAATTCAAAATATGAACCTCATAAGCACAAAGAAATATTGTTTCGGGAACCAAGACGTGTTTCTTTATATAAAGGCAAGTAAAGTACATATAACGGAAAGATTTCACCTGAAACACCTTCAGCAGGCTCCAAGCAAAGCTTCCTCCCGGATTCGTTCCAGCCTCAAGCCTCCAACAAGAGTTCCTTCCAAGTCTTACTCAATGGTGATATAAAGAATGAATGATCACCAATACACATGGAAACAAGGGTTTCCTATGCAAAATGGGGGAAGTGCAGAAGGCACCAAGGACTTCAGACTTGGTCTAAGGGGAAAATCTCAGCATAATAATCTTGCTCTCCTTTTCTCTCTCCTTTAGGCCTTCCCTTTGATGTCTTTTTATACCATCTCCAAAGTAGTTTTTTAGTTAGGAGTTGGTTGGGAACAGTTGGGCCATGAGCACTAATAGGTGATCAACAGGTAAAACCCGCGATCTCCGCCCGAAAATAAGGAATTATTTATTTTTTTTAAGTGTTTTAATACATACACGCGGGTTGGGTATACACAGACCCGCGTGTACACGCGTTTAACTCAGGGAAATGTCGCGTATAGGGGATAAAACACTGTTTTTTAAATTTTAGGACCAGGTCTGGAAGGAGGGGTTGCCCTAGGCCATGAGTGCAGCATCACAAACCATAAGAGTGAGATTTGGAGCTATAACACTAAGGCTATAAAAGTGGAAGGAGATCCTTAGGCAAAGATACTCAAGGATTGAATATCTCATGAAGAGCAAGATCTAGAATACTAGTCATTGGGTTATGGTGCAATAGCTGGATCTGAATCAAGGAGGAACCTGAGCACTAGAAGAAGGATAAGTTCTATTGATGGGTCAAGATCTCAAGGCTTGAAGAGAAGTATCTTTGTGTGATTTTGATCTGTTATATTTGGTGCATAACTTGATCTATAAATATGATGATCTGGGTATAACTGATGTCTGAATAATTGAAAAGGGTAAATTATATTTTATAGATATATACGCAGGTTCAACATAGAAAAGGCGCGTATACATGCTGGTTCGATAATTCAAAACAATGTATATGTAGGTTTTCCTTAATATAACAACGTATGCACATACGTTCTACATATTGAAGTAGTGTACATCTCATAAAATATGTTTTAGCCACTTCTGTTTATTGCTGCAGTGTTCTGGGTTTAGGATTTTTTTATGGTTACTGTTACTATATTCTGGTTACAACATTCAAAGAAGTGAGTGTTTGATTCAGTTTTTGGTGGTTGCAAAGGAGATAGGTTGATGCAGATATATTTGATGTTTGATTGATGTTATTGATGGGTCCAATCTAAAAATTTATGAAACATGGTCTCTAGAAGAAAAGAGAAGGTTGTAGCTTTCTGTAGGTTAGCACCTACATACTAGTACATCAGCTACTACAAGAGCTAAGGGGGTTGTAGCTCCCTTCCAGGAGAAGCTAGAGAATGAGAGAAGGTTGTAGGCTTCTACAGGTAGAAGCCTGCATACTGGTATAAGACTGCGCTAGTACATAAATATTGTAAAAATAATTTTCTTATTAAGAAAAGATAGAGATGAATTGCTGTAGGTAGTTTTCACCCACATTGGGTTTCCACCTTATATCTTGTGTTCATGTGTGTGATTTCCTGTACTGTTTACTGCACTTGATTATTGTTTTATCGTTCTCATACACAGATTAAGATCAGCTAACTAAATTAGAAGTCTTCAAGATATACACGGTTTTCTCTAAACACAGTTGCGTATATACGCAGGTTTAATTAATAGAAGTAGCGTATATCAATTTGTTTATGGAAATGAAAAATTGTTAAATTGATAATATTGATTCACCCCCCCTCTCAGTAATATTTCCAACACCAACAACTATCAGGACTATGCTACAATCATTATGGATATGGAATCTAGGGAGTTGGTTGGTTGATGGGACACTCTGTTTTGTGATGAGTGGGATCAGGACAAAGGATAACCCAACTCACACTTAGTTTGATATGTGGAGCAACGTTGAAGCCTTTTTCACATGGCAAGGTTGGTTTTCCTTGTTGCTGCTATGGATCATGGTGAGCGTTGGATGAGTAGGTCGTGAAATTGTGGAGATTCCTAGGCCATATGTGTCGTGGCTATATAGATATTTTTCCATTAGGTCCCAAGAGAGGAGGATACAACTTGCACATGATGGGCATAATTTCATGGTCAGAGTTGCGCAGCAACAACATGGTGGAACCCATTTTAGAATAGCATGGGATCCAGACATCATAGGATTTGGCAATACAACTACCCTTGTGGATGAACCAATTTCTATAGGGAGAGATCATTCAGATCTTCCATTGGGATTTAGTGATTTGCTAATGGCATGGGGGACTTCATCAGCATGGTAGGTACATTGAAAAGAAGATATCAAGGGAAGCTCATGTCAGCAAGAATTTATCTCTATCAGGATTGGGTGGTATCTTTAGGAGTTTACTTTTGGAGTGTATGAGATGGACCACTTAGTAGGGAAGCTTCATGAGGAGTTGGTTAGAGTGCTACATTATCATGATCATGATTCCCTACTCATTCATGGTATGGAAAGGGCTTCTGGTACTTATACATGGCAGGATAGTGAGTGGACCAAGGGGAGCTTCACATTGGACATGATGGTCTAGGATCCTGGTATTGAGGGATTCCTTCATGACATGACACTGGAAACGTTAGGGATAATTCAGTGGCATATCAGGGACCCTAGAATAGTTTAGAGTAATAGTGGGGATCAGAAGCTAGAGAGGGTGTTTGTTTAGGCATTTCTTGAGGACAAGCAATTTTTGGTAGGGAGGACTATAATATCTCGAATTTTTATTTTTCATTTGAGGAGATTAACGAAGTTTATTGGGTAGGTGCTAGGAATAGCACAATTTTGTAGTTCGAGTTTCAGATATGATTTCGGCTTGAGGATCTTGGGTGAAAAGATAAGATTGCAGCTCATTGGCATGTGGGGGCCACAAGAGAGAAAAAAATGGAATGCACACTTGTGGAGCGAGAGAGAGAAAAAGAAAGGGGATGAACTAGTGGAAAGTGGGGGCCACCAAGGGAGAGAGAAACCAACAATTATAAATAGAGCAAGGAGGTTCTCCTTTTGGGGGATCTTTAGTCATTTTACAATTTCAACAATAGTTCCATTGAGCTGCTTAGCCAAGACAACTCCGTTGTTCAGCACAAGGAATTTCTAAGCGGGAATTCCACCTCTACCTTTGGTGAACTTCGAGTGTCACCCTAGGGGAGTAAGAAGGAGTCCATCTCAGGGCTTATCTAGGAGCTATACTGCAGAACATTTCTAGCTAGAGCATGCTTCTCTTATGGTGCAAAATGAAATTCAAAGGGGCTAAGAGAAGCTAGAAAATAGTGGAGTTTTTGCTAAAGAAATTGCAGAGATTTAACCATTGGGCGGACGAGTTTTTCTTTGGTGATTTTCAAGGCCAAGAATAATGCATTTTGAAGGGCCAGATTTATCTATTTCAGGGGTTTTTGAACAACTACTGCACATATATTTTGACAGGGAGATTTGGGAAGTTCAGAATAAAGAGAAATAAAGAGGCTTGGAGTGATTCGTAGGGCTTGGAGGATATTTTTAGTAGTTTATTAGCCTTGTATAGCATTATTATTTCTACAGGGCATTTTTCCAGCTAGTTAGAACCATACACATTTCTTGGTGTCACTGGGGCACGTTGGATTCAACCAAACCCTTCCGGGGTTTTTGCGGGTTTATTGAGAGGAGTATGCGGCTAATTTTATAGAATATTTTGGGAATATTTGGGCGTGAAATACTCATTCTTATAGCAGGGTGAATTTCTAGTTAGCTAGGGAGTATGTATCACTTGGTGGGCTTAGTTTTGGCTTGGAGTTGGGCCAAACCATTTATGGGGTTTTGGAGGGGAGTTTGTGGCTGCAATTTCAAGGTGATCCAAGAATTCTTCAGGGAAAAATCATCAGTTCTATTCCAGGAGCAGTAGCAATAATTTTCTGGGTAGTGCACAGTACCAGTTTGGGCCAGTATTTCCTCCATATCATAGTTGTACTAAATTGGGTTTGCATAACTTACATAGCAAGCCCAAGTTCCAAAACTTCAAGTCATTTTATGTACTCTTTATCATAAAATTAATAAAATGGCTCAAATTATGTAGTTGGATATTTTGGTGTTTTAATTATTGTGTATGAGTTCCATGTTATTTATTGTTCTTAATCCATTTCTTGGTATTAGCTGTTAAATTCCAATTAGGAATATTACAGAGAGGGGATTCATTTCACTAAGATGCCACAAATGAGAGAGAGAATTCATTCTTAGAATTTTTAGGTTTTATCAAAGTTAAAATTCTTTAACGGAATCAAATCATGTAAAGTAACATCTGACATATGGTTGTGGATGGACTCATGATCAAAGTTGGTGCATTAGTTATCAATCACTTTTTTAATTTGTTGGTATATTCAATAACATGTATTTACTAGTACAATTACATTAAAAATATTAATGTGGCTGATATAGCCGAAGGCCTTATAAATATAACCAAAAAAACTATTGCAAAATTGACCATTTTTCTCAATAAAATTTGCTTATATATTGTTCGTTGGGGGTAGCACAATTGGCAATGGCCAAAAAATGAAGTCTCACCAAACTAGAAGTTTTGGGTTCAAATCCTATGTAATGCCCCACGAGAACATGATTACTATTAAGTTTACTAGATTTACTTCATCCACCTTAAATTGAAATAAGAAACCTTTAGCAATTATGTAATAATAATTTTTTTTTTATTTTTTTTTAAATAAATTTATTTATTTCTTTTCTTAAATATAATATTAATATAATTTATTACATTTATTAAATGTAATATAATATAATTTAAAGTAAATTTTAAAAGCGATTTTTAAATTAATAAAGTTATACTTATTTTATATTTATTTTATTTTGGGTAATATAATTTAATATAAACTTTAAATAGAGAACAAAATCATACATATATAAAAATAATGTAATTTTTTAAATCATTCTCACCATTACATTTCTTGCCTTCAAATGTATTTTTGATGATTCAATTATGTAGGAGAGATTTGTAATGATTCAATTATTTAGGGGAGATTTGTAATGGTTAGTTTGAAATATAAATTTAAAAACAATATTATTTTTTTTTTCCCGGTAAAGTCTAATTCTATTAAGAAAATAAAAATATGTACAAAGTGGTTACAATTCGAGAGGAGGCCTCAGCCAGTCCTCAGCTGGAAAAACATGGTTTTTACCAAATAACACTTCAGTCTCGATTACAATGAGGTCCTGCATACTAGATAGTACATATCTGAGGAAGTCTGGACCTATATTGACAACTAAAACCAAAAAGTTTCTGAGGTGGACAAAAACAGATAACTGGGCATGCCAATATTTAGCACTTAACTTCCTATCCCAGACTTTAAAACCAAAAATACAAAACATGAAAGCAGGATGGCCACACAGCCAGAGATTACTGATCTGAACTAGCATGCTTCGGGGATGAAGGCGCCTTCTCCCTTTCCGGACTTGGCGAAGCTAACCAGGTTACACCGCCATCGTTGTCAAGCACTGGCTCGCCGTTGGGATGAGTTACCAGGTGCATGATTCGAGTGTATCCATGAGAAGGACCACCAGAAGGTCCCTCTATCCAAGCTGGAGTCAAATTTGGGTTCTGTTCCTGGACCAAGACATTCTCTTTGACGAAATGCGGTAGCTGAATATGCTCAGAAGCCGGCTGGTCTTCATGCTGACTACCCGCGCGATACACATGCCCTGACAGATCCCCAAGCAGGATGTTGTCATCTTGAGAGGGATCGTTGTCAGAGGGAGCCGAACTGGAGGAATTCCTTTCCTCTTCTGCCACCGAAACTGTAAAATTGATAGTAATGATAGGCCTATTTACCTCACTCCGGAATGAAAAACTAGAAGTCTGAAGAGAACTGTTCGGATGAGCTCCCTCGACTTCCAGCGACTGAGGAGAAGGCGGAATTGCCGAAATCGGATTAACATTCGAGGGAGTCGGAGATGCTCGGCCTCCTCTGTTACCATAGTTGCTGCCTCGCCGTGGAATGCCTCGCCTGCGCATTATACCTGCGGGCACAGAGAGCTTATACAGGTAGAGAGAGCTTCGATGACTTAACAAGGAGGGAATACTATGGAACTCCTGGAGCCTACCAAACCAGACATACAACATACTGCGGCAAGACGGGAGCTGCATTGTATTTAAGAGCCAAGGAGCATTAATGCCATAGCTTGGTAACAGTACCCAGAGCCCCTGCGCCTTCATTGCTACCATGCGTGAGGTGAAGTATAACTGGTTTCGATACAACTCCATATTAAATGTGAATGCCTTGAGCGTATAAATGCCATCAACCTCCTGTACCTTACAGCACGCCCGTCTGCCAGCACATATGCCAGCTGTTGTATCGGTGATGTTTAACATGGTTATCTGGAGAGTGCACCCGCATCCGGGTAAAAACAATATTATTAAGGTAGTTATATAAATTTAATTGGTGGTAAATGTTTATAATGCTTATAAGCATAAATCTAAAATAAATATCAAACTTTTTACTTACTTTTTACTTTATTATATATTTCAAGTTATTAAAATTAAAAAATCATAAGAATTAACTAAATTATAATTTTATTTAAAATTTTTATTATTATTATCATTAAAATAATAAAAAATAATATAAGATAAATATATATATATATATATATATATGTATATGTGTGTGTATATATATCTATATATATATATATATATATATATATATATATATATTTAAAAAAACAATGTAACAAGATCCTTAACTATGGAGATTACTTCCACTTTATCATGGAGATTCTAAATTTGTAAATATGCTTTATTACAATACTATGACTTATCAATAACACATGTTTAGGAAACTATAAGTCATTAATTAATGAATTTAAGTAAATGAGTAAAAAATGCATCACTATTTTGGAAATAAATCTTAACCTTTGATTTGTGTATACTACTAAAAATATTCTAAAGTATTCTATGAAAGTTAAATCTCGACATTCACATAATTATTATTGAAAATTAAATTAAAATTCTGAAAGCTATATTCAACCAACCTTGTCTACTTGTTAGACTTTTTGGAGTTTCTGTTGGGTGCAGGAATTACACTTAAGCAAACTCCTCAAAACTTAATTTGTCAACCCGGGGGATCCATAAACTTAGAGACGAAGCACAGGAAATGCCAGAGATGGTATGAATCTTCCTAATATAAGTCCCTAATTTCTTTAAAGGAAATATTGCAGAATCAAATTAAAAAGAGAAAAAGGAAACTTGAACCATCAAAATAATCTAAGACTGGAACAAGCAAGAATGCATTTGCAAGAGGGAATTAAAGGTAAAGGGAAATCACTCTAGCTAATTATTGTTTAACTACTGAGTGTGTGTTTTTCTTTAGTAGAGACACTTAGCAGTCTCATCAGATGGGCCCTTAAACCTGCTCCTTTAGAGATTTCCTTCTTGCACCAATTTGTCCTGTACTATCGCAGCCTGCTTGTGCTAGTGCAACAACATAGATTTATGCAGAAGGTATAAATGGTGTCTTTACTAAAGGATTTTTACCTCTTGCAAGGGCTTGAACTTTTCTAGGTTCAAAGCACTCAGATCCCGTGGCAAGAAACTAGTTCTTGCACCGAATCAGAGCTTCCTGCATTTAGCATTTAATTCTTAAAATGAGTGCTTAATTATTGCAAGTGCTATTATACTGTTAAATCAAATTGCACACATAAAAAGTGAATGTTTCTGATCTTGACAGAGTGCAAGAATAAAGGAACAATCAATATACATTTATCCTGTCATAAGAATTGAATGAAAGAAAGAAGATTGCGGGAAGTAGACTAAGAAGACTTGCTGCATCACACCAACATGCACTGGTGTAGGTTCATTTCTCCTGCTTGGACCAAGTGGGGAAAACCAATCAAACAGAGTTGCAGAAAAGGAGATATCACACCAACGTGCAGTGGTGCAAGGCTGTTTCTCCTGCTTGGACCAGGCGGAGGAAAACGAATATGAAATCAAGTGCAGGAAAGGGAATTTATCTACTTCACACAATGGATCCACTTTCACTCAGACAAGAATGCATGCACTTAAAATTAAATCACACTTGACAATGTAAACACAAATTATAGGAAAAACGGGAAATGGGGTAAACGTGCTGGGTAGGTTGGGCCCTAGCCAACCAACGCATTTCCCCTTTAAATAAAAACACTGCTCAGTACCTTAATCAATTCATCAGCTCAAGTATAGAAACACAATTTGTAAAAAATGACGTAGAGCTCCCTTTTATTAATTCACTAGGACAAGTACATACGTTAATACATTGTCCAACCCAGATTCGGGCGTAACAAAATACAACACCTTGTTATCGCATCTCTGACTGTGTCTCTTTTCTATCAAAAAATTCCCTTAGTCCTATTTATATTCTACATTACATAGATTTTTGGTCAAACGCCAAATTAGATCATTCAACCGATTACATAACAAAACACAAAATTTAGCTTTTCGGCCTTCAAAATTAGATAGTTAGCAAAACTAGCTGTAGCTAATCTCCACATTTCGTCCTTCATAGATTCGATCTCAGTTGCATTTAGATCGATCTTGTTGTCATGGTTGAAGCTGCTCAAAATGAGGCAGTGATCAAGGAGGTTTAGATCTGCCGCAAGGATTTGCTCTGTTGGCAACAGTACAAGGTCTAATCCTGCACTAGGATCAACAGTCACAGTAAGTACTCTAACTACCAAATAAACATTGGAGATATCGATAAGTTACAAAGAGTGATTAAAAGTAAGAAATCATGTAATAAATAATTAATTAATGCTAATTTAAATCAAAAGTATGAAAAATAAAGTTTATACGAAATATGTCACCGTGCTTGGAGTGGTGCAAGATGAGGGTGTATAAAAGAGGTAAAATGACGGTAAATGGTTATGATTTAGGAAGAGGAAAATGGAAAAAAGAGAGAAAATTAGGGGACTAACATCCTCCCATCCCTAAGCTGTTATGTGTCCTCACACAACTCTTTACCTTTGCAGAAAACCTTCAAAACTTTGAGCATTCCAGCTCAATCCTACCCTGGCATACTGACATTAGCCTGCAATGTTTCACACTTCTTCTTTCTAACGTTATTTAGTTTCTTTGTCATCCTTTTAAATCGCTTGAAACATTGCACAAATCAGTACTTCCAGAATCTAACTTCTCCTTTCTTTGTCTGGATCTCCGTTGTTAATTCTTCTTTACTCTGTTCTTTATCCTCCTTCACTTTAGCTATGAGTTGTTCTAAGACCTGCACTTGAAGCTCTAGTTCAACTATTCGAACAGTAGGAGTTACCAAATCTTCTTGTTCTTTTATCTCGACAGGGGTTGTGTCTTCCTCAGGGACCTCAATATCCCTCATGGTTACATTAGGTAATTCTTCTTCTTTTGGTTCTTCTTCTTCTAGTTCTTCTTCTTGCACTAGTGTAGAAGGGGATTCAACGTCCTATGGGGACTGTGATTCTTTGCCCGCACCAGATTCTTTATTCTTTTTCCGGGGCCTTTTAATGAAATCTACCAATAGAGTGTCATCTTCAACCTCTGCAAATTTTGTTGCGTCCACAAGGATTGACAGGTTGTCTTCTTCAGGGATCTGTGCCTGTACTGGTGGCGTAGAAGGAGTCTCTTCAACAGGTGCATTAGTTGTCTTCTTATTTGGAGATGAGGCCCTTTCTTATTTTGATTTTTTAGGTCGTTTCCTTTTTGCATTAGTGCAAGAATAACTCCCCCTTACATTCTTACTCGGACCCTTGCTTGTGCTGGCGGGGTCCTCTATCTCCTTTCCAGCAGTTGTCTTTTTAGGTAGTTGTTTTAGCGGTGCCTCTCAGGTCACGTGTTTAACTTCTAATTGTTTCTAGACCAAAATATTTATCGGGTCGTGGTGATATAACTTCTTATCGGCCTGGTCTGCTCGTCCATCCCACACACCTTTCGCCATTTTTTCCAAGCTCTTAAGAAAAAAAAAGGGGAAATTCATCCTGCACCAGATGTGCTGGGTGGCTTCAAAATGCTGCAACATCCTAAAATGGTACACAAAAGTGCGGGAGTATCTTCCCTCGCAGGTTACAAATTTTTGTAGGATGAAAAGGAGGTCCTGCCACTGTCGCAGTAGGGCATTGCGCGGAACTCCTTCCTTCCAATCTACCTTCATCTTCTTGCCAACGACAAAACACTGCCATCGCTTCTTTTCTAGTTTCTAATTTTTAAGCCACTTCTCACCAGTATTTTCCAAGCCTGTCACTGCTACTATAAACTCTTCCACAACCTCAAATTTTAGAGGCCCAATTTTTACTCTACCATTTTTGAAACTTCTAGCAAACTATAAGGCCACTTCATTGTTGTACCCATCAAACTTTTGCAAGAACTGAAGAAAGCTCGAGTCTTGCAATAGTGCAAGACTATTGCAATACTCAGCAGTCTGTTCTACCCTACTGAGAGACGAAGGTTCACTTTGAACAAGTGGCATCACTGCTTAATAGTTATGAACGGTCAAGAATTTTCATTTAACACAAGGAAAATTGGTTCTTATAGATAGGGATCCAACCGTCCACCATCACTTCCATATTATCACCCATTCATTCCACTGAAATAGCCATGGATGCATGGCATCTTTGAGATCATGCCGAATTGGTACTTGCAGAGGAATTTTAATGTCTAGGTGAGGTAATCATTATGAGTGAAGGACATCTAATATTATGGTGGAAAGGGGAAATTATATCCAAGAAATGGTTAAACACTTCCGCACTCCTTCATAATTCAACAAAAGAACTTAGCATTCATTACAAAATAATCATGATTCTTAACTTAAAGACACCTTTGTACTTTAAATAATTTTCTCCTAGTTAATATGATAACACAAGTACTCATCGACTAAGTGAAAGGACTTCTTATAAACTTTCATGATGACCACTTTCCTATGACATATACTATGAAAAAACCAATTGTACTATGTTTTTGACAGGGTGCATGCTTGCACCGATCTGCTTGCACCACTTAAACTATGCTATTCTGCTGGTACCATTCTGCTTGAATTATTATATAGAATGACATGCTTGCACTAGTGCAAGCATAATATCTAAAAAAGAACAGGGAATTTAAGTAAAATATAGGCTTGACTTCCAACATGGCTTCCTCAATTTATAGTGGAAATTTGCTTCACCCTTTCTTGATGCTTCAGAGCATATCCTTTTACTCTTTGTGCACGCGATTCTGCAATGAATTCATGAGGGAACAAAGAAGTGGGAAAAGGGAAATTTCAGATTGGGAAGGAATTTTGTTATAGGGATTCCAGGAATAATACCACAAGAGGGGATAAACAGAAGTGGGATAGGGAAAAAATTCAAGGGTAAAGTGGGGTTTTTACAAAACGAACAGGGTAAATTCAAAAGAATATGGGATGGTTAATCATTCTGGGATTGAAGAAGAAAACTGAGGGAATATTACGAAAGTGGAATATGAAGAAAGGCATAAAATGTTCTAGAAGGTCTACCTACACTAGTGCAAGAAAAATAACTGCAACGAAAATTAAGTGTTACTTGAATAAAAATATCCATGCTAATTACCCCAATTGTATAAAGGTTGGTTCTGCTGAACCTACTTTTACTTGGTGGTTGCTAGCATATCTAAAGATCAAGCAACATTTTCCTTTTATTAGAAATTTTTGATCTTCCTATCAGCAAGCTAGTTTTTAGGTTGATCCTTCTGCAATCATGTCAGCAAACTGATTTTCATAATTACAGGAAAATGTTTTTTCTTTACTTTTTTCTTTTTCTTTTTATTATTTTTTTAAGAAGAAGAAGAATTCATGTTTTCAAAATGTTGGTATTACCATTCACCACTACCGTCCCAAATTGTTGTTGGACTTGCTATGTGAAATATTTCCTGGAAAGTGGCTAAAAATATTTCTTTAATCTATATCCATTTACCAAGAATATAGAATTTTTTCCATCAATATTTTTAACTTCTACTGGTCCATTCTTGAATACTCGGATCACTTCATAAGGTCCCATCCAACGTGTATGGAATTTCCCTTTAAAAATTTTAAATCTAGAATCATAAAGGAGCACCCAATCACCTGGTTGGAATTTCTTTTTCTGAATATAATTGTCATGCCACCTTTTGTGTTGTTGCTGAATTAGTATGTTCTACTTAACAACATCCCTACGAAATTCATATAACTCATCTAATTGGAAAAGACATTGTTGTTGCGCCTCAGATAGATCTAGTCCTAACTGAACTGTAGTTCTGAAAGTTTTGATCTGGAATTCAATTGGTAACAAAACCTATTTTCCATATACCAGCTCATATGGTGTATGTTCCGTGCTATTTCTCCAAGTGGTTCTATATGCCCACAAAGCTTCCGGTAATCTTTTAGCCTAGTCTTTTCGATGCATATTTACTGTCTTTGTAAGAATGGACTTGATCACTTTGTTTGTGGATTCCACCTGGCCATTTGCTTGTGAGTAATACAACGTGGATTTCCTATGCCAGATCTTGTATTGCTCCATCACAACCTGTACTTGATTAGAAATAAAATGTGGACCATTGTCAGAAACAATTTCTCTAGGCACACCAAATCTAGTAAATATTTCAGTAAAAAGAAAATCAACATCAACTTTTTCTATAGCAAAGGAAACAGCTTTAGCTTCTACCCATTTTATAATAAAATCTATACAAACCAAGATATGCTTTTTACTTAATGACGTTGGATTTATTGGCCCTATAAAATCAATAGCCCATTTTTCAAATAGCTCAATCATAACTTGGGGGAATAAAGGCATTTCATTGGTTTGATTAGGCTGGACCATTCGTTGACAGCTATCACGTCGCCTGACATACTGTTTGGCATCCTTAAATAAGGAAGGCAAAAAGTAACCAGCACATAATATTTTATATGTAGTGCACTTATTAGTGAAGTGGCATCCATAAGGTTCATTATGAGAAGATTTCAATATGTCAAACACTTCCTCCTCTCTTACACACCTACGGATATTCAGATCTGGACCAGTGTAAAAGAGATCTCCTTGAATCCAGGAGTATGCAGCACTTTTCTGAATAATATTCCACTTTTCACTAGAGGACAAGTGGGGTGTTGTTTTCCCAGTAACCAAGTAATTAGCAATGTCAACAAACCATAGAGAATCTGTTGACATAGAAAAAATATGTTCATCTAGAAAATCATCATTAACAGGTGTTGCTTCACCAGGATTATCTAATCTAGAAAGAAAACATGCTACAACATTAGACTTTCCTGGTCTATCAACTATAGTAATATTAAATTCCTGCAACACTAGTAACCACCTAGTCACTCTACCACTAGTCAATGGTTTTTTCATTAAATATTTAATCGTGGAATGATTAGTATGCACAATACTTCATATCCTGTAATATAGTGCCTAAACTTATTAATGCAAAAATTACAACTAAAAACTCTTTCTTTGTAACTGTATAATTTAATTCAGCGGAAGAAAAATTCTTACTAATATAATAAATAACATAGGATTGCTTATTTTCCTCTTGTCCTAAAGCTGCACCAATAGCCAAATTTGAAGCATCAAAGGAAATGTGAAAAGGCAGGGACCAGTTAGGACCTCTCAAAACTGGTGCATGTACTAAATTTTCCTTCAATGTTTCAAAAGATTGTTGGCAAGATGTGGTCAAAGAAAATTTACTATCCTTAGCTAGAAGTCGGAAAAGAGGGGCAGCTATCTTAGAAATTTTTTCAATGAATCTTCTATAGTAAGCAGCATGTCCTAAAAAGCCTCTTAGTTCCCTTTGAGTTTTGGGCACAGGAAGATGTAGAATAATTTCAATCTTTGCTGGATCAATGTAGATACCTATACTAGAAATCAAATGGTCAAGTACCACTCCTGATTTTCACATTAATCTACATTTCTTTTCACTCAATGCAAGATGGACTTCCTGACAACAAAGAAGTATTCTCTCCAGATTTTTGAGAGCTTCCTGAAAAGAATCACCAAACACAGAAAAGTCATCCATATAAATTTGTACAAATTCTAGATCAACAAAAATGGCCAGGTGTTCCCTTTGAAAGGCAGTCGAGGCATTACATAAACCAAAGGTAAGCACTTTATAAGAAAATGTACCCCATGGACATGTAAAAGTAGTTTTATCCTGATCTTCGGGTGCAATATGTATCTGGTTATAACCATTGAAGCCATCCAAAAAGGAAAAATATTTCTTTCCTGCAAGGGTATCAAGCACCTGGTCAATGAAAGGGAGATGGAAATAATTTTTGAGATTGGCTTTGTTTGATTCTCGATAATCAATACAAATATGCCATCTTCCATCTTTCTTAGGTACTAGCACTAGTGAAGAGACCCACTGACTGTCAGAAATATGATAGATAAAACCGACATCCAAGAGTTTCTGTACTTCTTCCTTCACAATATCTCTTAGAGCTGGATTCATTCACCTTTGGGGTTGTCGGACAGGGTGGGTTCCTTCCTGAATATAGGTATGATGTGTACAAGTTTCAGGAGGAATACCCTTCATATATTCGTAGCCCCAAGCAAAGGCACTAAGATGGTTTTGCAACAAATTCACAAGCTGCTTCTATTGAGATGAGTCTAAATTTGAACTAATATGCAAGGATTTACTCGGGCTAATCTCAAAAACAGTAGTATCAAGCCCAGGAGTACTCAAGAGAGTGGTTAAATGCAATGGTACAGAAGAATGAGAATCATGATTATCTTGAAAATCTAGGCTGAAAATCTAGCTCAATGGCTCAAAATTAGGCATAGTGTCTAGATTATTCAAGAAATCTTGAATCTCATCTTCTTGTGAAGACCCAATATAATGATGGATAAGGGGAATGGCCTGAGTCTCCTCATCACTACTTTGATCCAACCATAAAGTATCTCGAAGGTCCTAAATGGATCTGGAAGGGGGGTATAAGGTAACTTTCTTCCTATAATCTCCATATGAAATATACATATCACCGAAACAACATCCAATATATGCATCGGCTGTAGCAAGCCATGGTCAACCCAAGATCAAGGGATATCCTCCTCCTGAGTTCTTTGGCTAAAGCACAATGAAACCAACAGGATATTCCCAAGAATCTAATGAGATGATCACATCATCCAATACTCCTTTTGGCTTAGTTTTAGATCTATTTGCTAATTCAAGCACAGTGGTAGTAGGGGAAAGATTTGATAACCGAATTTTAGCCATCGTTTTCTTAGTCATGAAATTAATGGCTACCCCCAGGTCTATAAGAACATTAGAGACAAGGACATTACCAATCTGAACTGAGAAAACAGGGTTTCTGGGATTAGTATATTTTTCCATAGACACACATCCCCTCATCAACTCTACTGCGCTACTAACAAATTGAATGGTTTGGGGTTCCAATCTCTTCCTCCTGGGTTTCTTGAGACATAGTTCCTTAATAATCTTAGTACAAATGGGGATATCTTTGATGGCTTGAAGCAAAGGTATCTTAATGAAAAGATTCTGAAGCTCTGATGCCAAGCTAGTCTCAGAAATAGGCTCACTTCTTTCCATTACTAGCCTCTCTGCGAAGGGAGGTTGGTTGGAAGAAGATGGTAAGGATTCAGAGGGTAAGGGCTGCTTAGTGACAACTTTTGGAGAATGGTTAAGAGTTTCCTCTTCTCCTTTCTCTTCAACAATCACTGTAGGTTGCTTCTGATTTTCTGATGTTATAGTCCTTCCCGACCTTAATTGAATATCATGAACCCCAACTGGAATAGACTGGTACTCGAATGGTAAAGGTGGGTTTGTTACATAGATCATTTGAGGTACTTTATTATTGTTAGGATTGGGCATAGCTTGAGCAAGAAACTAAGGAGGTCAAAAAGGTGCAGGTAAAGGCAATGGTGGACTAAAGTGACTCATAAGTTGAGGCATTGAATAATGTGTATGTGTAGATGGATATGACTGCATAAGTGGTTGGTAGGAATATGGAGAATGAGTTGGTTCTCTCCAACTTTGTTGCCATGGTTGAGAAGTTTTCCCATGCTGATATTGATTCCCATACTGCCATTGCTGATTAGTGTTAGGATAAGAATATGCATGTGAATTATAACCAAAATAGTGTGGAGAAAATTCAGGAGCCATACCTGCACTTACCTGATGTTATAGACAATTTTGTGCCTGGCAGCATCGGGCATGAATTGTCAATAATCCAAGGGATCCAAAGTCCCTAAACATGATGTTCCTACCCCTAGAGGAACAAGGTCAGCAAACCAACAACTCTCAGATCAGTTCTCCACCTGAAAACACTCAAAAACAAGCAATCCTGAAATCAAAGCAGGTGCTCCACTAGGCTTCTGCGCTGAAACTCAACTCCTCCATGGTGTACCTGCGTTGCAAAGCAGGTAGAACAAAGACCACCTGCGCTGAGCGAGATGGGACAAGTGGCACACTGAGTCATTGCTCTGGAATCTTCCAAAAATGACACTTGGATCAGGGATTTCACCTTGTGATGAGTCAGAGGCTCTGTTTCTCCAAGTGGAAGCAAGGTTCTCCAAGTGGACTCAAGAACTGAAGATCAACTGAAGAGAGAGAGGACACAAGGCAGCTACACACCAGTTGCAAGCTGACTCATCCTTTCTCAATTCATCTATATATTGAGCTCTCTCCTATGAGCTCAGGAGGCTGGAATTTTGTGCAAAGTAATGATATGCTGTTGGTTTCACTATAGAACTATTGGGTGATTGCTTGAAGGAGGTGAAGAGGAGAAATTCTTTCTGCTGGGAGGTGTTGCTGGATTGGGGCCTTCAACGGTTGTAACACTCTCAGAACTTTACTTCTTCCATTAATAAAAGCTATTGAGGTTCTTCTATATGCACTTGTTTCAATGATGTATTGTGATAATTGTATATTTGATTTATGCTAATCCTTGAATCAGTTATGATTGCATGCTTCTTGTAGTTTCCTTCTTTGTTATTTTGCAGGATCTCATCGTAGCTGGGCCAGCAAAAGAGCAAGGAGCTGGGGGCAAGCAGCAAAGAGAAGAGTTTGGATTCGACATTAAGCGCAAGGCAACGGTTAGTGCATTTCTTCATTTAGTGCATTTCTTCATTCTCTCTTGCTTTCGTAAAGAAGTAAACCTTAAGTAGTTTTCTTTACAGTTGTTGCTGAGGTACTATCACCCTTAGAGTGGGATAGGGTCATCCGAGTCGGATACTTTTCCCTACAACAAACTGGCGACTCCGCTGGGGATCATATCTGTTTGATTGTTTGTAGTATTTTGCTATTCATTTCCTGAACAAAAAGTACCAAATCGAAAAGCTTTTGACTATATCAAAAGCGAAGTAGAGGGCAGCTACTCTAGCTCATTTCTGAGCATGTTCATGATTTGAAGAGCTGATCTACAAGGATCCTTGTAAGCTCTTAGTGATAGCTTTTCATCTTCCTTGTCATCCCTTAGTGTGTGCTTGACTGATAGCTTCTGATTTGAGCAAAAACTGTGAATTTTTGAGAAAATTGTGACCCGGAAACTGAGAAAACGCAACTTTCGTTTTCCAAAGCAGGTAGTACACAGGCTACCTGCTTTGCAACGCAGGTCCCGAAGGGGCTACCTGCATTGAGAGCCAGACTGGCTGTGCAGCACCTGCGTTGGCCCAATTTTGCCTTGTGCATTTGGGGTTTCCTCCCTTTTTCTTGCCTGTTTTCACTATAGATTTTGCAGCCAGTTACCAGTCTTGTACCTGTTCTGAAACCAACCTTACTTGCCATCATTCTGCCTCTGTTATATAACGAAATTGTACTTGTTCTTTTGTATTTCTTACATCATTTACAATTTCCCATAACGAAAGTGAACTAGTCTTGCTTTGGCCTCTTAGATCTGAACCTGTGTTAGGCATTTTGCTGGTCTAAAGAGTTAGCTTGTTTGCTGTCCATAGCTGATTAGTCTTTTTACTTTCGTCATTATGGTTTGATTTCATGTATTTCCAGTGATTAAACAAGTAAATCTTCAGGTGTCTTTTGATTTTGGACAAACTTGTTTGTTTTCGCTTTAAATCGAAATCAAAGTTATATAACAACTTTCTTTTTGTAATACATCAACATTAAGAAAGGGAAAAGAAAATACATGCATTGTGCATTTTTCATTTGACTATTTGCATACTGATTTAGGAAAAATTGCATTAGTGTGTGCTCTATGATCTGTGTGAAAAGATTTGTCTTTCTTTTCCCTCAGTAGTTAAGATTTTCAAAGTTGAAAGATTGAAAAGTTTGCTTCTCATCTTAGACTGCATTCAGGAATTTGTTACATACATCTCGTGGTGATCCTTAAAGGCAAACTGCTAAACAAGATCAACATTAAAATAAATTCAATTTACATAACAACGCTTTGTAACATAACGCAAACACATAGAGGTCTAGGTAGAGACGTGTTCCGGCGTCGTTAAACATAGTGACTGTCGATATCTACGAAGGTGGGTGATTCCTCCTGAGAGTCGGTGGCACTAATACGGACTTGTGCTCCCACGTACCGTCGCGTATATATTGGGAGACCCCTATAGGAACAAAGCCTTTATCCATAGGAAGCCGTGTCGGCCGCCCTACTGATCGCGATGCAGTGAACACAGCATTCACGAAGATCGACCACCCGTACCGTAAAACGTATTCTGTGGTTTCGCGAAAAGTTTGGCACACCCTCTGCCTAGAACTCCAGAGAAGTTTCTTTTGGCCTTTTTCAAACTCTATAACTGAAAAAGTCCATTCGAGCATTTGTCACTTCGGGCTCGTTAAAACATCGAAGGAGACTAGAGTCATCTTTAGCTTTTTCTCGACTCTTAAAACATGAAAAAGCAAAGTTGTGTCTAAAGCGTCGTTAATAAAATTTATTTTAATCGGAACATAATCACCTGTTATTCCCACGTTGATCTTTCAGTTGAAAAGTATGGAGCCCACCAACCAAGGAAGTCACCTTGGTGGAAGTCCCAATCCCTTCTCCTCTTGGGGAGATGTTGGTGCGCCTCATATGGCCACATTGTCACTTCCAGGATTGACAATTGGCCTACATGTATGGCTCTTTTCAACTAATGTAGTTCAGATCACCACTAATCCTGAGCAGTCGAATCAACAGTCAGACCAGTCTAGAGCTACCCACCAGCCTTCCACTTCTTACAACTCTTCCTCTGATCCTTCATCTTCACAAGGTAGAGCCGGCAAAAGTCAGCCTCCCATGGAGAAGAAGGAGAAGAAGAAGAAAGAGAAGAAGCAGAAGGAGCCTAAGGCGAAGGCGACTGGGGGCAAGCAAAAGACATCTGACAAAAATCCACACACTGCACCGATCGGGCCTAGATCGCCATGTGTCATTTGCAAAGGGACCCACTTCCACCATGACTGTCCTTGTATTCCCCGGATACTAACGGACTGGTCCCCCAGGTTGCACAATCCGGTAGCATCAATCTATGATAGACATGTTGATTGCATTCCGTCAACTAGCGAGAGTGAAGGACAAAGAGGGAGACCAAGATCACCCTGCAGACTGTGTGAAGGCGATCACGCCATGCACCGTTGTCCATTCTTAGATGAGGCAAAGAGAGTTTTGGAAGATCGTCCGGTTTCACTGTTACGACTTCCTCCTGGATACCAAAAACTCGTGCCAAGTCCCTTGATAGTTGAAAATCTAGCTGGCCCGATCAAGTGGTCAGCTGAAGTGTCGGTCATTGAAAATGAACCTACTGAATCCAGACCAGACGAAAGTCTAAAGGTTGAAACGACAGTTGACCCGGTTCTTCCTTCAGAGGTTTCATCCTCAAATGACACCATCGTTGAAGATTCATCTTCAAATGACACCCTCACTGAAGAGAACAAGGATGACACCATCCAGATTCTTTTCATCAACACAGACTCTGACGAGCATCAGGGCAACGCGCCCATTCCTTTATCGCAGGAAGGAACATCGTCAGGGTCGTATCCGGCCGTGTATTCGGTCCCACCACCAAGCAACCTGGTTGTGTCCTTTGATTGGAATCAACTAGGCAGACCCCGGTTACCAGCCAGTATCCCATTCAGAATCATCGTCCAAATCTACAGAATGGTGATGGCTGGAACTATCATTGATGAAGGGGCATCTGTGAGTATCCTTTCCTCTATTGCTTGGAAAGCACTGGGTTCCCCGGCCCTTTTACCTGAGATGAGAAATCTATCAGGTTTTGATAAAGGAACCAGTCGCCCGTTAGGGATTCTCCCCAATGTTCCCGTTACATTGAAGGGGAAGACAGTTCATATGAACGTCATGGTCGTCCAGGGACCCTTGGTGTATAACTTACTCCTTGGACGAGACTATATTTATTGCATGGAGGCGATAGTGTCCTCACTCTTCAGAGTTATGTGTTTTCTGCACGAAGGAAGAATGGTCAAGCTCGTAGACCAACTTTCATTTCCAGGATCACGCATCGCAAATAGTCAAATACCATCCCTTAACGGTTTATTCACTCAAGGAATGCCTCCACCCCCGGTTCTACTTCCCGATGAATGCGAGTGATTCAGAAGAAAGAACTGGGACCCAGGGGGCATGCACCCTGGCCTGCCTTGGGCAGAGAAAACCTTGGGTATAAAGTTAATTTCCGCAGAAGAATATGACTAGTCCGTACCCCGTCCGGCATGGAAGAGAGGGTTGTTCTAGGATAAAGTTCTTTTGTCAAAGTTATGTGAGTGAGATAATCAGCTTCTCGCTCCCCTTGTCTAGGTAAGTAGGATGCCGAGGGAGGAGATCCATTTGTGGCGGCAAGTAGCCACCATCTTTGAAGGCAAGCCTCACCCATTAAAACATATGTTTTGAAGGATAAGTAGGGGCAGCCTCCAAAGAAAGAGATGAAATTGCTGCAACAAGTGGTCACCATCTTTAGTAACCTAGTAATAGACATCGCCGGAAAAAAGAGTTTAGTTTGCGGCAGCGAACAAAACCATTTTTCGGATAATAAGTAAGAGGCAAACCTCCCTCCGTAATGCCAATGTTTTATCTGTTGCGATCTTGCAAAAATCAAAAAGTGAACTGATGGGAAGACAAGTACCGTCGGCACCGAAAAATAATGAGAAGACAAGTATCGTTAAAAATATAGCAAGACGACAAGTAGAAAAACAGAGGTGGGACAGAGGAGGGGTAGCCTTGAAATTATACTTTATACCTGGGGGCATGCGAACCTTTTGGAGTGCAAGCACGGGACGACTATTTATTTTTTTAAATTTTTAGGTCCTCCCTTTAAACCTGTAGGTCTAACCCGTTAAACTCGTAGGATTAGCCGTTTCCAGCTTGCATAAAGAAAGGATGTGGGGCAAAAGTTAAAACTTGCCAAATTGGAGTAACTAGTGAGGTATAGCTCCTTAAATATGACTACCTCACCTGAGGCGTTCCTTGTATTAAGACTGGTATAATTGAGCAGTTTTAGCAATGTTCATGCTCGTTAAAAAATAAACGCAAGAGTCGAGCAGTTTTAGCACACAGTTCATGCTCGTTAAAAAATAAACGCAACATCCGAGCAGTTTTAGCACATAGTTCATGCTCGTTAAAAAATAAACATAAGTTGTGAGCAATCTTCCCCTAGAGTTCAAGCTCACCCAGAAAAAATGAACCGGTAAATAACCTTGGTAAATGTAACCTTTGACAGCCATATTAAAGCCCTTGGTCGTGTTCTTGCAGTCTCACCTCCATCCGTTCATTTGGCCAATCGTTCATCTCCATATGTTTGTTTACCCATTTTGAGGAACAGCTGCAAAGAGTGATTTCACTTAGCCATCCTTGTGACACTGCCGTGATTGGAAAATTCCAACCTGTACCTGGAATCTGCTGCTGTCCCTGTTTATCACTCGTTCCTCAAAAGACGAGTCTTCTTTGAGCTCTTTTCTCCTGACTCGTAAAATATGAAAAGTTTGCCGAGTTTTGGCCTTCCAGCTCGTTAAACGACCGGAAGAGCTATCCCTCCTCTAGATTTTAATCTTTTTGGACCTGAGGGATTATTGCACAAAAAGATCGAGCGCTTGTTTTGTTCGGCTCGTTAAAGCAATCGAAAATTCATCCCTTTTGTATTGTTTTATACTTTTTCGGACTTAAGGGATTAGATGACGAAAAAGGAATTCTGGAGTTGACTTTATGTACCTTTTCAGACTCTCTAAAAATGAAAAGGACCGAGTTATCCTTGTCGTTAGACTCGTTAAATTCATTAAATAGTGACAAACTTGTCTTTAGACGAGAACGAGTTTCCCTATCGCTAGGCTCGTTAAAACATAGCGATGGGCTTGCCCGAAGGGCAGGTTATAGAACAAGCATATGTTATACTCCTCAAGCTTGATAAAAATAAAGAGGTACTAGTCAGCAATGACTGGGGAAAAATTGGGAGAACCTCACAACTTTAATGGTAGCAAGTCGCTCTTGAACATGACACTTTGTCCTCCGTATCACATCGGGTTGGGTTGTTTCATTCACCGGTCTCATCACCATGGTCCTCGCCACACCATCCACATTTGGGGTAATGCTACCAATCCATCACATCAGTGTCGTTATATGTTCAAGAGATGTTGTTCTGCAAAGAGTCAACCGTGTCCCATCCACTGCCATACATTGTCCTTCATCCATTTCATGACCGCCACCCTGAATCATACATCACAGTTTGTTTTCACCTCATCACAATCACTAGCTCCGTTCCGTGTCACTGATGTGGGATTCATTAAGGCCCTCCTTTGACGAATTGCTCCTTGTCGACATCAGCTCATTATCCAAGGAGTTGATCTAGGAACAACCCCTTCAGTACTTTGAAGCTTGCATGCCTCAATGGCAAGTTTCTCACTTCCGGCGACAGGTATACATCAATGACCTTCGACCAGAAGATTTTGCATGGTGGTTGACGCCAAGTCCTTTATTCCCACAATGTGAATTGTACTGCCGTACCTTGAGGGTCATCATCCTTATCGGTGATTCCTCTCGCGCTTGTTAACGGTTTACATCATTGACCGGTAATCAAGCGATGTCTTTCCATGTTCGACTTCAAGAAATTCTCACATGGATCGACTTGTACATCGAGTGAAGATCGGAAGAGATTGAAGACCCCGGATCTAGTTTCATCCATCCAGGCTGCGATATATATTCAGGATATAAAGACATTTGATATGTACATCATTGCAGCAGATGATCATCCTTCTCAAAGGATGATAATTTCAGCAGAGAATTATCAGTCTATCATCAGACGATCGTCTGTGCTATGTACCAAAATGAATTTATAAAGCTGAGCATGGGAATGCCCGCCTCAGCTAGATCATGAAAAAGAATGAAAAATAATGTATTGTATTGTATCTTATTACAGGACACTTCTCAGCAGATTGAATGAACTTCGGATCCTCCTAATAAAGCATTTCACCCGATAAACGACCTCATACTTTAGGGGGCATCTGTTATAGACAATTTTGTGCCTGGCAGCATCGGGCATGAATTGTCAATAATCCAAGGGATCCAAAGTCCCTAAACATGATGTTCCTACCCCTAGAGGAACAAGGTCAGCAAACCAACAGCTCTCAGATCAGTTCTCCACCTGAAAACACTCAAAAACAAGAAATCCTGAAATCAAAGCAGGTGCTCCACTAGGCTTCTGCGCTGAAACTCAACTCCTCCATGGTGTACCTGCGTTGCAAAGCAGGTAGAACAAAGACCACCTGCGCTGAGCGAGATGGGACAAGTGGCACACTGAGTCATTGCTCTGGAATCTTCCAAAAATGACACTTGGATCAGGGATTTCGCCTTGTGATGAGTCAGAGGCTCTGTTTCTCCAAGTGGAAGCAAGGTTCTCCAAGTGGACTCAAGAACTGAAGATCAACTGAAGAGAGAGAGGACACAAGGAAGCTACACACCAGTTGCAAGCTGACTCATCCTTTCTCAATTCATCTATATATTGAGCTCTCTCCTATGAGCTCAGGAGGCTGGAATTTTGTGCAAAGTAATGATATGCTGTTGGTTTCACTATAGAACTATTGGGTGATTGCTTGAAGGAGGTGAAGAGGAGAAATTCTTTCTGCTGGGAGGTGTTGCTGGATTGGGGCCTTCAACGGTTGTAACACTCTCAGAACTTTACTTCTTCCATTAATAAAAGCTATTGAGGTTCTTCTATATGCACTTGTTTCAATGATGTATTGTGATAATTGTATATTTGATTTATGCTAATCCTTGAATAAGTTATGATTGCATGCTTCTTGTAGTTTCCTTCTTTGTTATTTTGCAGGATCTCATCGTAGCTGGGCCAGCAAAAGAGCAAGGAGCTAGGAGCAAGCAACAAAGAGAAGAGTTTGGATTCGACATTAAGCGCAAGGCAACGGTTAGTGCATTTCTTCATTCTCTCTTGCTTTCGTAAAGAAGTAAACCTTAAGTAGTTTTCTTTACAGTTGTTGCTGAGGTACTATCACCCTTAGAGTGGGATAGGGTCATCCGAGTCGGATACTTTTCCCTACAACACCTGAGGCCAATTCCTTTTTGCTCCCATAGCATACAAATATTTAGCTTCAGGATGTCCCCCTGTAAATATAGCTTGAAGTCTTGGTATAGAGGGACATTTTTCTGTGACATGGTCTTCTGCACAAATAGAACACTTATTAGTTTCTTTCAAAATAAGAGGACACTCTTTAGGAGGATGCTTGTATCTACATTTATGACAGAAAATACATAATGACTCTTGTTACTTCATGATTTTTTGCTGAAATTTTAAAGAGTCCAACTGTTTGGTAACAATATTCATTATATCAATTTTCATGTTTTCCATTTTATTTTCTAGTCCAATAATCATAACATCAGTAGATTCAGTTTTTCTATTTCTATTTAGAGTTCCTCTACTGGATCTATACTAATTTCTTGAAAATTTCTTGCATAATTCACAAATTTGTTCAAACGTTTGCTGAGAAATATCACCTTGTCCTAACATATTTAAATTATTTCTAGCATTATCAGTAAGTCCTCTTATGAACAAGCTTCTAATAGTACTGGGATCAAGATTAAGTTTTGACCCTTATAAAATATACAGAAATATTTCTAGGTAATCTTCAAGAGTTTCATCATCATCCTATATGATTGTAAAAATCTCATCCTGCATGTCCTGAGTTTTGCAATATTCTTGATATTTAGAAAAAAACACTCTCTTCAATTGATCCCAAGAGGTTATAGTGTTTCCTCCTAACCCCATAAACCAGTGTAGAGGTGAGTCCTTGAGAGTAACAAGAAATAATCTTAACTTTTGAGCGTCAGTTGAATAGTCATAACTTCTACACAGAATATCAAACTCAAATAAAAGAGAGTTAGGATCTTCATGAACTTTACCATGGAAATGAGGGAGAGCTGATGGTGGAATATTATTCATTTGTGCCACAGTATCAGGGTCCACAATTGGAAAAATAAAAGTGGATTTTTCTCCACTTACCTGGTTTTCACTAGTCCCTTCCACATGATCTTCATGGTCCGCCATTATTTCCCTTTTACTTTAACCGCTCTCAACAGGCTGAACCACACCTAAGCTCTTGTCACCAGAATCCAGGTGGATTGTTCATGCGTGATGGGTTTGAATTGGATTGAGCTTATTGCTTATAGAAGGAGACCCAATATGAGAATTGTTCTTAGAATTCTTTTGGCCCTTAGTGGGCTTCAAACCCTTACCTTTTCTAGGCATTCATTTCAAAAAAGAAAGAAAAATAACAAACATCTTCTAAAAAATGCTGTCAGAAATCAGTTAACGCCAGTAAAATTCCTTCAAAGAAGATTTTCCAAACAATACTACAAAAATAAAGGAAAAATTACCTCTATTATATAATCAGAAAATTCTTACCAAATTAAATCGCCTCCCCCACAACGGCGCCAAAATGTTGGGTGCAGGAATTACAATTAAGCAAACTCCTCAACACTTAATTTTTCAACCCGGGGGATCCGTAAATTTAGAGACGAAGCACAGGAAATGCCAGAGATGGTATGAATCTTCCTAATATAAATCCCTACTTTCTTTAAAGGAAAGATTATAGAATCAAATTAAAAAGAGAGAAAGGCAACTTGAACCATCAAAATAATCTAAGACTAGAACAAGGAAAAATGCATTTGCAAGGGGGAATTAAAGATAAAGGGCAATCACTCTAGCTAATTATTGTTTAACTACTAAGTGTGTGTTTTTCTTTAGTAGAGACACTTAGCAGTCTCATCAGATGGGCCCTTAAACCTGCTCCTTTAGAAATTTCCTTCTTGCACTAATCTGTCTTGTACTATCACAGTGTGCTTGCACTAGTGCAGCAACAGAGATTTATGCAGAAGGTATAAATGGTGTCTTTACTAAATGTTTTTTATGTCCTGCAAGGGCTTGAACTTTTCCAAGTTTAAAGCGCTCAGATCCCGTGGCAAGAAACTAGTTCTTGCACCAGATCAAAGCTTCCTACATTTAACATTTAATTCTTAAAATGAGTGCTTAATTATTGCAAGTTCTATTATACTATTAAATCAAATTGCACACATAAAAAGTGAATCTTTCTGATCTTGAGAGAGTGTAGGAATAAGGAAACAATCAATATATATTTATCCTGTCATAAGCATTGAATGAAAGAAAGAAGATTGTGGGAAGTAGACTAAGAAGGCTTGTTGCATCACACCAACGCACACTGGTGCAGGTTCATTTCTCCTGCTTGGACCAGGCGGGGAAAACCAATCAAACAGAGTTGCATAAAAGGAGATATCACACCAATGTGAATTGGTGTAGGGTTATTTCTCCTGCTTGGACTAGGTGGAGGAAAACCATTCTGAAATCAAGTGCACGAAAGGGAATTTATCTACTTCACACAACGGATCCGCTTTCACTCAGATAGGAATGCATGTGCTTAAAATTAAATCACACTCGACAATGTAAACACAAATTACAAGAAAATCAGGAAATGGGGTAAACGTGCTGGGTTGGCTAGGCCCTAGCTAGCCAACGTGTTTCCCCTTTAAATAAAAACACTGCTCAGTACCTTAATCAATTCATCAGCTCAGATACAGAAATGTAGTTTGTAAAACATGAGGCAAAGCTCCCTTTTATTAATTCACTGGGGCAAGTACATACGTTAATACATCGTCTAGCCCAGATTCGGGCAATAACAAAATACAACACCCTGTTACTGCCTCTATGACTGTGTCTCTATTCTATTAAAAACTTCCCTTAGTTCTATTTACATTCTACATTATATAGATCTTTGGCCAAAGGCCAAAATAGATCATTCAACCGATTACATAAGCAAACACAGAATTTAGCTTTCTGGCCTTCAAAATTAGACATTTAGCAAAAATGGTCGTAGCCAATCTCTAGCTTTCGTCCTTCACATATTCGATCTCGGCTACCTTTGGATCGATCTTGTTTTCGTGGTTTAAGATGCTCAAAATGAGGCGATTCGATCTCGACTGCCTTGGGATCAATCTTGCTATCATGGTTGAAGTTGCTCAAAATGAGGCAGTGATCAAGGAGGTTCGGATCTACTGCAAGGATTTGTTGTGCTAGAAACAGTGCAAGATCCGATCCTACACTAGGATCAGCGGTCACGGTAAGTACTCTAACTACCATATAAACATTGGAGATATCGATAAATTACAAAGAGTGATTAAAAGTAAGAAATCATGTAATAAATGATTAATTAATGCTAAGCTAAATTAAAAGTATGAAAAATAAAGTTTATAGAAAACATGTCACCGTGCTTGGACTGGTGCAAGATGAGGGTGTGTAAAAGAGGTAAAACAATGGTAAATGGTTATGATTTAGGAAGGGGAAAATAAAAAAAGAGAGAAAATTAGGGGACTAACAGTTTCTGGCAAGTTTTTGGCTAGAATGATGAGGAAATTTGCGGTAAGTCTTGATCTGTGTTATTTAAATTAGTTTTTTTATTGCATATATGGTTTCAACACCCTGAAAAATCCATGTGGCACTTGGATTGTGAAGATTTTGAAGAGATGACCCCTCAAATGTGTGATTCCAGTGAATCCCTTCAGATTTTGAGAAAATTAGACCGGAAAATATATTGGAAAACTTTCCAAAAAGTCCAACAATAGCCAATGATATTCCCAAATAGACACACACATAATTTAAAAAAATATTTGGATGTTAAATATAAATAAAAGGCTTAAATGATCTTTTTTCACAACAATTATCTGGTTAATTTTAACCAAAATATGGCAAATATTTTTAAAAGCTTCATTTTAAGTTGTTTGATGTATAGCATTCTAATTCCCTAGGGTTGTTCAAGATGTTGAATCCATTTAGCATTCAAAAATGTATTTTAAATAACGAAAATCACATGCTTGCTTGAAATTGTATTACTTGATTTCCATAAAAAAAAACTATTTCGTCCATAAGTTAGGCTATACCTAGATAAAATATTTAGGATTAGTTTAGGATATTGGTGACTGTATATTTGATATAATATAAAACTAGTTTTATTAATTAAAACAAAAAACCAATGTATAAATAAAATACTTAAGTTTAGAAGGAAGTTATTTAGTGTGTTTTATGATGTGCTAGTGATAAGGGAAACTTAGAAAAATAGTGATGATTTGTTCAAATGGGGTGATGATTGATGATTGAAGGTATTACACAATGAATTTGAAGATGGTGTAAAGAGAGAAAGAAATAAGAAAATGAATTAGTTTTTGAATACATAATTAAGGAGATGCTTTCAAACAAATACAATTATATTAAAATATTAAAAATTAAGTAAATTAAATATAAAATAGATAAGTACATATGTGTGTGACAACGTCATAAAAAATTAAACCAGAATAGATCTATTTTCAATATGTCTCTATCCTATATAACCAACATATATCCATGTTAACCCTAGATATATGAAGTGGCTAGAAGGATCAAATCTCTTGAAGTGAAAATATCTTGTGCAAAAATTGAAGAAAAAATTGTGCATGGAGAGATTTGATCCATATTGCCATAATTCTCAGATGAACATGGGTCTATGCTATATATATATATATATATATATATATATATATATATATATATATATATATATATATATATATATATATATATATATATATATATATATATATATATATATATATATATATATATATATACATTTACATATACATATACATATACCATATACATATACATATACATATACATATACATATCTATATCTATATATATATCTATATCTATATCTATATCTATATCTATATCTATATCTATATATATATATATATATATATATATATATATATATATATATATATATATATATATATATATATATTAAACTCCATGTTCATCATAGAAGAAATTACACATCTCCTTTAATTAGCCATTAAAATATTCGATTTACGACCCACATTGTCAACATATTTTTTATTTTTTTATTAGTATAATTTTAATAAATGTCCCATCATATAAGGAAGTAAATAGCATATATTCATGGAATAGAATCTCCCTCTACATACTTTTTGAGTTATTTTTGTTATTATCATTTTCTAAAATGTTACATATCAACTTTATATTAAATGTTGAAGAAATTACAAATCTCCTTCGTCCGTTTGAATTTGAAAACAACACTCAATGAAATAAGAAAAATCTTATTATATTATTATATTTGATGTTGAAATATTTTATTCAACATGCATATTAGAATATTTTTGTTTATAACTCACAACATATGGAATTTTTGTTTCTTTATATATATGTATAAGTGTTGTTATGTTGATTGGATTATTTTATTTTTAATTTACATTGGATTTTTTTGTTAATATTTTTTAAATGATACATATCAAGTCCATTTTAAAAATTGAATAAACTAGTGTAATAATATAAATTAAATAACTATTAAAGAGATAGATATCAAAACACTTACATTTCACATTGCGAAAATTTAAAAAATTTAAAAAATAAATAAATTATAATTTTATTTTAAATTATTATTATTACGTATCAAAAGGATTAATACATGAGGTAAACATATATACATTTAAAAAAAGTGTAACATGCTTTTTAACCATGAAGATTCATCCTCGCTTTGCCATGGACACTCTTAATTTATAAATGAGATGTGTTACAATATTGTGGCTTGTTAACACACCCAAAAAACCATAACACATGTTAATATGACATTTTTTTTAATTAATAAATTTAATTAAAAGGGTAGAAAGGGTATAGTTAATTTTGAGATAAATCAAAACCTTCAATATCTGAATACTACTAGGAATTATTCCATGAAATTTAAATCCCTACCATTAGCCTAATAATTATTTATAATTAAATTTAAATTATGGAAGCCCTATTCCAAAATAGACATAAAACTAATTACACAATCATAAGAGATTCTTTAAATTTCAATTATTTTATATTTGTTTATGGTTAATACGAGCATTGAAATTGAAATATTTTATTTACTGGTGTCATATTTTTTATGTTCTTAATATATTTTTGTAAAATATTACATGTTAATTGAAAATAGAATGAATTATGCATCTCCTTCATACTGAATTGTAATATCAATATTATTATTTTTAGATGTTACACATGTGAACACCATATTGAATAGTGTATAAACTACACATATCCTTCATACTTGAAAAATAGAAAGCAATTATAAGCTAAATTAAAACTTTTTCCTTTAAATTACTTCATTTCTTTATATAAATTTGATATAAAATTAAAGTGAAAACTAAATTGTTTTGTTTTTTTGTGGAGTGAAATTATTTTATTTTTATTACTATTTTTTAATTTGTTAATGTAAATATTATTTAATTATTTTTAAATGTAATTTTACCAAACATCTCTTCCATACTAGAGTGTCTTTTAGCACGAGATCAAATTTTTTTTTTAATCCATTTTTTTATAGAAATGAGAACGGTTTTATTAAATCTGTGCTTGGTCACAACAAATAGCTAGGGAATTCAATAAATGAACTTTGTTCTATGGGGTATTCTATTGAGATAATGACTAAATTCGTGGAGCCAAATCCTTGTATTGTCTGCAGGTACTACAACTGAGACCTTCTACATGTTTACAAGAGTATATTATTACATATTTCAAGGATAAGAGAATTAAAAACTAGTACATTAAGCTATGTGTGGGGCTTTTGGAATAGAGAATTGACATGGAGTTGAGAACCTAAAGCCAATTTAGATTCCATTTCACATTCTCGCTTTTCTTAATTGAATTTCCTTCCTCTTTTGAGAGGAGGTTCCACTACGATTGGGGAGACATATTTTTCAATGTTATCTCCTATGCATGATTTTTCATAAGCTACTCTAATTTATGTAGATTCCTTATAGAATGTTGGGGTAGATTGTGTCATCTCCATCAGAGAGAAGGGTTGACCTGTGAAGGGGATTTCTCTTCCTTTTCCACTGAAACTTCCATATTTCCATGATCCTCATTTGGGGATTCCTCCATAGCGGAATCTTCTTCTTGTTCAGGATCTTGAAGAGCCTCAAAAGAGTTTTTGATGAAGGTCGATCCTTGGGATTAGATCTTCTACAACAGGTTTATTTAGGTCTACAACCTTGTTCTATTAATTCCTTATGTTTGTTTGTTATGGTTGGAATCTCATTTCTTTAGAAATAGGGGCTTCGTTCTGTTCATCTGTTCTTCGTGGGGGAAGGTTTTTGCAAAGTTCTTGTGAGAATGAAAAATGATGCACTTAAAAGGAATCTTATCATAGTTAAATTCCTAGATATGGATTTGTTCTCCAAGATTTATCTTTAGGGCCTCCGGTAAACCCTCGTTGAGATTTAACTCAACACATATATGGGTACCACAAAATTGACCTCCTTTTAGTTTTAGTTTATCCATATAACATCCCAGCTTATTTCTAATGTATTTTAGTGCATCAAGCTCCCAAATATGAAGGAGGCGTGGTAGCCAAACCCACACCGACACATAATTGATCCTAGAATCTGGATTAAAATTAAGATTCCATGGAGTGATAGAGGCCTCTAGAACCTATGAAATATGAACCTGATCTAAAAATAAAATCTCTTTCCATTTTATTGAGAAAAAAAGACATAGAAACCCCTTGTTCTTGTAGAGAAAGTCACATGCCCTTGAATCTTGGGGGCACATTATTCTACCATCCAGGTTTCAACAACTTTTTGGTTCAACCTCAACCCATAAGCTTACTAACCAATTCTTTTTCTAAGAGAGCTAATGCTCTCTTGCATAGATATGATGGAGAGATATCCACTACAAGGATCTCATCTAATTTCTTCACAATTGTTTTTGGAGGAGTGTTATATAGTATTTTTTCGCACTCCCCGTCTTGTATCTTGAAGTGTCAAAATGAAAAAAGATTTCAGTGCATTCACCCTGAAACATGTTCAGAAGCATCCCTGAAAATAGAAGAAAACTTGCCTTAAAATAATTTTGAAGAAACTTGTAAAAAAACCTTGTTTTCAGGATCAACGCATTTTTCATCACTAGTGACTCATGTTGGTTTCTTGTTGCACTATACTATCCTAGAGCTACCAGCGAAGATTTTATCAAGAAAAACCATGTTGAACCTCTTCAAGCAATTTTTCCTAAAGTGGAGGAGAAGCTTCTTTTACTAGAAGTCTCGAGAACGACGAGATGGTTACAGGTGAATAAGGATTGGAACGAGATATATCATTCTTGGTTCGTGATCCTACTTTCATGGATCTTTCCCATAATATGTGGAACCTTTCCATCCTTTTATGGATCCTTAACTACCTCTCCTTTACTATAAATAATATCCCTACTATCCACAACTGGTTGGCTATTTCTTGGTTTCCATCCTAGTGTTGAACTGTGCCCAAATGCTGCCCATTTTACTAAGGAGAAAGGAGTGCTTGAATGTCAAGGTTAGGAATTAGAAACTCACCTAAAGGAGGCTTCCAACATCAAGGATTAAGTGGTTGTAATGCTCCCTTTACCATCTATTAATAATACATTATTTGTTTTCTTTCCATAAATGTGTCAATAATTTCTCATTTAGTGTAATACTACTTGATCTATTACATGGTTTATATTGGAATAAATTTTTGTATGTATGTGTTTGTTGTTTGCACATGATATTCCTTTCAGGTATTCATCCATGACAGTGAAGAGGAGATTTAGCTTGGAAGCAAAGTAATAAGGGACGACACCAACGAATGTTAGCATCAGAGTGAGGTAGGTCATCTATCCTCCTTTGTGATTTCTAGTATAAACTAGGAAAGTTTGCACATATTTGTCTTTCTTTGTTACTAGATCATCACAAAGGACTAGAGGAATCATTTTTGTCTGTAGAAAGGGTTGACTGCACAAAAAAATGGAAACTTTGCTGGGGAGATTATATCCCTTCAAGCCTCCTTTTTATGTTTGGTCTTCTTGATTAGTTTGGCCAACCTCCTAGTGATCTATAACTTAGGTTCATTATGGGTCTACATTCTGAGTAGTATGCTCTTTAGAGTGTCAATTTTGGATCTCTCTTTGAATTTCTTTTCATTTTACTAAGTATTTTTCACCCAACACATTTTATCCAAAAACAGTCACGCTGCCAGAGCGGTTTTTTCCGCTACAGTCGCGCTGAAATCCCTATCAACACGCGTTGTGACTATTATAGTCAGGCTGATCCTTAAAATATATATTTTTTTAGGGTTTCTACTAGAAATATCTAGTGTGTATTGACCTTTGAAGTTTCCTCCTGCCATGTGTGCATTGAATTTCCATTATTTTGGTTGATTTTGTATTGGTTTGCAAAAGTCCATGCCATTGTTTGAAGTAGTGAAAGTGAATTTTGGTTGAGTCTTAGGATCTTTGGATCAATTGAATTTATTGTTTTCTACTTGTATGTGTGGAAGGAATATGATTTCCTTTTGGTTAAATAATTATTAGTTCTTTTGAAAACCATAAAAAAAGATTGCATTTGCATTTGCTTAGCTTTCATCTTAAGGTTTAATTTTCCAAATTGCATTAGATTACATTTCATTAAATTACATTGCATTGAAAAGTTATTTTTGGGATTATCATTACGCATAGATTACATTGATTAGTGTTGAAAGCTAAAAAGTGCATTCTCATTCATTGAATAGAAAAATTGAAAAAATTCGTGTAGGTGCATTTTAGTGAATTGAAATCTGTTTTACTTTTGGTTGGTGCACTGAAATAGTGAAAGTGAAAGATCTAGCTAGGAACACTTGTTATGTGCATACTTGGTTGTTGTATCAATGTTTCAACTTCTTCCCTCTGCTAGATAGCTTTCATTGAAATCAAAAGAATCATTTTTTCATACTATTTGCACCATAGGTTTGTTCAGGTGACATTGATCTTTGAGCCTTAAATCTGAAACTCAATTCAAGATCAAATTAAAATTTATCTCAATTAAACTAAGGAGAATTTGGAACATTAATGAAAAAATTTAGAGGTCTATGCTAGAGACATATTCCGATGTCATTAAACATAGGGGCTGTCATTATTTTCCAGCATTGTATCCCAGGGGTGAAATCCTGTTCCATGTACAGAAGTGTATAGGACCATTCTCCAATACTTTTATGTATATCGGAGGTGCTCCACGCATGGTAAGTATATGGGAACAGTCTCACTAAAAAGTTACACACTAGAAAACACTACTACAGACTGCACTCCCACGTACCGTCGCGTATATATTGGGAGCCCCCTATAGGTTTCTATACATCCACAAGTAACCGAGTGTGCCACCTTATATACCATGATACACCGAACACATCATTCGGGGAGATTGGCTACTATACGTTAAGCCCTTGGTTTTCCAAGGTGTATATAACAGTTCATGGTTACTTGATAAGCCCTCATGCCTAGTTACCCCTTATTGTTTATTTATTTGTTGTTAATTTCTAAAACTAATCAAACATGAATAACATCCTACCCGTGAAACAACTCCTTTTGTTGTCAACATTAAATGGTTAACTGTAAAATCGGAATTAAGCCAAAGTATTCACCAACACATAATTAGTGATTCATTTTGTGAAAATACATGATTGAAAAAACACAAGGAGTCCAAAATTAGACCTGGGATACATCACACAATATCTATGGAGATGCTAATGTGCCTGATTCACCTAGAGTTGTAGGTTATGATATTGTTAATCCTAAGTCTCTTGAGAACCAAGATCTTGAACTTGGTCTCTTCCTAAGTATCCAACCCTTTTCTTCCTGGCCACTACTAGAGTTGGTCGGCTTATCTCAGGACTCTCCTCCGGCTAGTCCTCAACCTGCTTCAAATTTCTTGTTGTTTCCTCACAATCCACTCCTTGAGTATGATCTCGTGTATTTGTCGCCTCCACATTTTTATAGTCCTTTTAATATTCCCAACGTACCTTTGATTCCTTCTCCCAAAGCGACTTAGGTTCCCATTCGAGAACTATTCTCAACCATGGAAATAGAAGGTGATAACCCACCTGTAGGGTCAATACCCTAGGGTTTTCCTATGGAAACTTCTGGAACTCATATTCTTTGTACTAAAATTGATCCTATATTACTTCTTCCTCCTGAAAAATTCCCTTATGTTTCTGCTCCCTACCATCTAACGAGTGGGCCAAGTACACCTCCTGCTTATAGTGCACCCTTGGTCCCACCGGGTTATAACTCTCTCGGCGATGCTTTTTCTGACAATTCTAGTGCAACTTCACTTTTCCATAACCCCATTTGGTCATCTGGTGTCACTCCTACTACTAGATCATTTTTTCCAAACGTGTAGAACCCTACCCAACCCGCATTGAATTCTCAACCTAAAGTGATGGTAGGTGAAACACATGTTCCTTATGGCCTTTCTGCTCCTCCTACTGTAGCCACAGTAACTGTGGTCCCCGCTATGAGTGAATAACCTACAAGATCATATGTTCCACCATCTGGGGGGAAACTACCTCTTCCCTATATACCTCCTTCTTCTAGTGGAAACTATGCACCCCCTCCTCCCACATCAGGGGGAAATTAGCCCACTGGTGATGTTTCTAACCCAGGTGTAATGCCTATTCCACCTGTATCAGGTACTGTCACAGGGACCCCCTTGTAAGGTCACCAAGTCCCCTTGACTCAACCTTCCTACCAATAGCCATATGTTCCTATTGGCTCTCAACATATCCAAACTCCACTATCATAAGTTCCTCCTTATTAGGAGGCATGACCTCAAATACAGTATGGTCCTCATATTTTGTATGGACTTGGGACTAGTAATCCTCTATGGCCACATATTCCTATCCAACAACAACAAGGACGTTACCCATAGCCAAAGCTACATGTTTCTTACTTGCAGCTGTAGCCGCAAGTTTCATTCCAATCCCAACAGGGACCTTACCAACAATATTGGCCACAAGTTCCTGTCCAACCCCAAGAGGGACCTCATCAGTAGCCAAAAAAATAGGTTTTCTACCAATCCTGAGAAGGACCTTACCAACAGCTGCCATCGTAGGTTCCCTTGCAATCACAACAAGGACCTTACCAACAACCACCACCACAATCACAACAGATACCCTTCCAACAAAAATATGGTAAGTTTTCTTCACAAACTCCATACATCCAATATGGTTACCAGACTCCTTATCATCAACCTCCTTATGGTCAACCTCCATAATACATATGTTCAACCTCCTTATGAAAAAAACCCACCACAGTGGGGGTGTATCTAAACTCACCAAGGATGGAATACTTAGTTTGGTACATACCACATACAATACACCCCATATAATCCACAACTTCCATTCTTGGTGATGTTGGAATTTCTAGATGTGTCACAGCTTAAAAATGAACCAATACTACACTGATTGTATTGGCCTCTGGTACCAACTAAAATACCTAGTGATTGTCCTAAGTTCGAAGGTAAATCTAGAGATGACCCTAAAGTGCATGTTCTGACTTACCACCTTTAGGTTTCCTCTAATTCTTGGGTAGATGTTTCAATCAAGTTGTGTCTTTTCCAGTGCACTTTCATTGGCACAACCACTAAATGGTACATCAAGCTCCCTCGTCATACTTTCCAAGATTTGAATTCTCTAGCCATGGATTTCCTCACCCATTTCCAATTGCCTGTCTAATACGAGACTGGAACCCATCTCTTAACATATTTACATTAGACGACCTCCACTAATATCTCTGATCATATCCATGAGCAGAGACATAGGCATCATCTCATCAAATATTACATTTCACATCATCTTTTGACTGAATGGTTTACTAAATAATTCATTCCCCCTACCACTAAAGACATATCCATGGTTGGTTGTGTAACTAAGGAACAAGCCATCACTTGTTCCCAGCATTTGGATCTTGTCTATTCACAATTTGACACGTTGTATGAACTCCTACCTGGTGCCTAGGAAGCGACTGGTCCTACATCCATCACACCCATATTTATGGCTTGACGATCTAATAGTACCCATACTACTTCTACAAAACCTAAATATACTCTGGACGTTGCAACCTCAAATATTGTAGACAAATCAAAGAATATTGGTAAAACCTCAGAGGTAAATGTTGTCTAGTCTACCGTAGCAGATAAATCCTTGAAGGGAAAGAAAAAGGGTAAAGGAAAAGCTAAGTAGGATACCCCCAAATAGGATTCCCAAAATCCATCCACTGACAATTCATCAAACCAAAAGTCTAAATATCCTTGCCTTATTTGTGATGAGGATCATTACACTATGGATTGACCCCAATGTGTTGAAGTAAGGCATCTTATGAAAGGAACCATAGGGACACCAACTATGCTGAAAGAACCTTTCCCATCTCAACAAATGCAAATGGTTGACCAACCCCATGCTCAAACATCTAGAAGCTCTCAAGTGTTCATGAGTGGCTCAAAACCTATTTTTGTAGCCACTAGATCAAAATATTATCCAACTCCTAAAAAGCCATGGTGGTGAAAGATGCCATTGATATACCCTCTTCCTCCACTTCACCCAATTCTGGTCCTCTCCATATCAATAAACCTAGCACTGGTCCCATAATCCGTCCACCTCCTAAAGGCATTCTTTGGAAATCATCTTATAATCCAAATGTGTGAGCTTCCCAACACTACAATATTATAGAATATTTGGCTCAAGCACTCTTGGCGATGTTGGCCTTAGAAGTCCTTCAAACATGTCCATCACAAAATGAGGCTTTGCTATCCTCCATTAGAGGAATTGATCCCATGGATTCCATCTTGATCACTTTTGATATTGAAAACCATGTCTCTCACCTACCACCTCAACTTGCGTTTCTTATACAAGTTGTTGTCATGGGAAAAACCATTCACCAAACTTTTGTTGATGAAGGAGCCTCTACATGCATTATGTCCATATCATGTTGGAAAGCCATTGATTCCCCTCATCTCAACCAATCCTCGAATACTTTGGAAGCTTTTGATGGTAGAGGTTTCCGAACGTACAATATTCTCAACTCTTTACCCATTCAGTTATAAGGAAAAACTATCAATTTGGAAGTAGATGTTGTTGACACAAATCTCAATTATAACCTTCTACATTGTTGTAGCTGGACTCACCCAATGTTTTGTTTGGTTTTTACGGTTTCCGTGTACTTCACTTTCCCCACCAACAGAAAATTGTCACACTAGATCAATTGGCCTTCTTTTTCTCTGAATCTTGAATTGGTAATGTACCTTATGTTTGGAAAACCAACATTCCTTATGAAAATGTTAGAGCAGGTATCTCAAAGACTCTTTGTTAATGGGAAGCTTTTCCCTTCCTCCTCCCACTAATGTTTCCTTAGTTAACATGATCTCATCTAGTGATGAGCCTTAGATCATCCATGGCCCTGATCAGATTGATAATTTTGGTGACACCATGTTTCTTAGCCCCATCGAACAAACTTACAAAGTTATCCTTAATGCTTCCGCGGCTGCATCTCAAGCCAATGACCAATTAAGTATGGTCCTAGACTCGTATTCACAATATTCTTGGCTTGGTTCTTTGGATTTTGAAGATCCTTTGAATGACAATTTGCTTACTGAAGAAAACATTGTTAAAGTCATATCTCCTGAAGAAACCCCTTGGAATGATATTCATCATCATTCCTCATTTCCTCCTATTCTTGGTGTGATTCCTACTTGTCTAGATACTTTAGTTTCCCTTGCAAAGATAACTCCCTTTCAGACACACATCTTAGTTCATGAGGGTTTGTCTAAAGGAAATTTGGGGAATGCCTTGGTGACCATACCCATTGAAATCTCTTTGAAACCAGGGATAGTGAAAAACATTCACATTTTATGATGGAATAGGTTTTTTTTGTGTGTTTAATTAGTGTGTGGTATTTTAGTGTGATTGTTTGCATTTCTGCAAACGTGTTTTACCTTGCTTACCACATGTTCCAATTGGTTTTCAGATGTCAACAAATTCTCTTCCTTATGTCAGTTTCACTGATGGAATTTGTCGTGTACACAAAATATGCCTTCCATTGTGTGAGAACTCTTTGCTCCCAATGATGAGCTAGTGATTTTACAAGGTATATGTTTAGGATGTACAACTAACAATACAATATAATATAGTGCAATAATCAAAGTATTTTCGGAAGCTATTTCTCTTGGTATTAGGGTGTTAGTTGTTAAACTTGATTCACAACTCATTGTATTACAATTAAACAAGAATTATTCCGTGAGAAACCCTAACATTTTAAGGATTTATTTGTGTGTTTGTCTCTTGGAAATAAATTTTGATTACATAACATATCAACACATTCCAAGACATCTAAATACATTGACGCCACATTAGCTAACTATGTTTTATTTTGACATTTGCAGCATATGTAAAAACAAAAGCCATAGCATAATAGGAACATAAGGTACATAAGGTAAAACATATATATATATATATATATATATAGGGTTTCCGAAATGTTTTTTAAATCCAAATCAAAATTTGTGTTTTGAGACACATGGCTATCCACCAACATGGTTCTCATGATAGCATGAAAAAACCCTAATAACTCAGCCCAGCAACTGACGCAATCTAGATGATACTCCCACGATATGCCTCTGATATTAGAGTGGCAAATCATCAATAATCACATGCTCTGGAATGCCTCTCGTCAAGGCCTCCAAGTTGTGCTCCACCTCCACCACGGGATCGAATCCCTCATCATAGGGTGCATCCTTGAGTTGTCCTGCCACCCTCCTCGCTATTAGAGAAAGCCTTGGAGATATCTATGTCCCACATCTACAAAATATCACAAGTCTCAATCTTAGTTGACAAAATAAAAAAAACCATATCAAAATTTTGAAAAACTTAAAAAAATAGTTCTTTACTTGAGTCAGTCCACTATGCTCTAGGTGGCAGTGGGAGATTAGGATCTCCCCAAAAATCTGTTTCGGCATAGACCCAATCATCTACCATGATGAGATGCTGAAGGAGCCATATAAAAAATGCAGGTGGAAAGGACATTTGTTTATCACGTCCATGGTGAGGCATCAACTCTCTCCACTGTAGTAATCATGGATCCCTAAGTCTAGGAGTTTCTACCTCTACCCATTGATACCTAAAAAATGAGACACACTTGAGAAATAATTTCACCAAAATCGATCCGTAGCCAAATTGTTTGAGTCTACTTGTCTTACACTTGGTGAGTTGGTCTTTCATATTGACCAATAATTCTTCACACTAGTTGAACACATTTTGACTAAGACAATCCACTGAATACATAAAGTGAGATTTTCTTGGTTCACGTAGAGCTTAGGCTCTAGCTACTCGAACTATAACATGTAGAATTGTTCTCAATGGAATATTTGTGATAGTTTTGATGCCAATCTTCCCAAATTTTGTTTTGCATGAATCTGGGCCATGTCTAGCTATCAGCATGTTAGTACTCTCTCCTCTAGCATGAGGACTAGACAACTAAACTCATTTTCCTATCTTGGAAAAACCTGTGATATATTAGATGTTTAAAATTTATATTTCAAGCTCCTGGTCCCCTGTTATGAAAATATGGCAGTCTACATCCCACCATCCTACCAAATGTTGCAATAAATCCAGCTGAGTTCTGATCCTAGGGGTACAGACGAATTTGAGAAATCCACATGATCGAAGAGCCCTGATGCAATTTGGATCTTGTGATGCTTGATGGTATTCCACTTCATGACCTCTTTTCTTCCATTCAATAACCACTTTTTCCAACAAATAACTTGTGAAACATCAATGAACAAAGTTTTTATTAGGTCCTACAAAGGAAAATTTTCAAAATAATTAGTGTTTTTGGAGATCTACTGAATTGTTTTACTTCACGACACTAAGACAACAGTTCATATTTTTTTTCATGCTTCAAGTTCAATGGCACTGTTAAGCCTATTGAGATCATCATGGTCTCGGTGGGTAAAACCTACACTGACCACCCTCAACTCAAAAAATTGTTGAACCCTCCTAGCTACCTGTTCTATGATGAAATTACTTGAAAATTAAATTGTAGAGGAAGGACAAATATATTACCTGTAACAGATGGTTCGTTGAACAATGACCTAGATCTATCACATTCCTCACATGAAGGTCAAGGGATTTAGGGAAAAATGTTCTTTCCAAATTACAAAATGACAAATGGTAATTTTATTTTTACTTTTTGAGCTTATATAAACTTTTTAAAGTATTTTTACCATTTAGGGCAAATTTTTACCTATATTCATATACTTTTCTCAAATCAGGTAACATTTGTTCACATGTGTAGCCACAGGTTTGGCTTATTGGCGACAACAATTGATTTTGAATACAATATTGAGTTTTATTTTATCTCTTTTTCAGATTCCTAGAAAAATAAATGAAAAAGGAATCCCCCTAGAGTCATTGTTCAACCCTTTTCTAATTCAAAATATGAAAATATTGTTGAGTACTTGTCTATTCGAACTCATAAAAGTAAATGAAAAGACGTCTACTCAATATAAGTTTAACCATTTTCTAGACTGAGTTGGACTAATGTATGAAAAAGGAATACCTTGGTCACACATGGCTAAGAGGTTCTCTTGAATATTTCTTTCTACAATTTTTTGGATTCGAGAGAATATATACGAAAAGGGACCTCTGGAGTTTCCATTTTTCCTCTTTTTCAAACTCTCTAAACATGAAAAAGATGTCGAGTTGCCCCTCCGTCAGACCCATAAAAATAAAACTATGAAGGAATTGTCACCATGATGAGACTGAGCTTCTCTTTCCTAGGGCTCGTTAAAAATACTAGGATGGATTCATCTGAAGGATGAACTTATATGACAAGCATATGGTATCCTCTTCAAGATTGAGATTGAAAATAATGAGGTGCTTGCTAGAAATAGTGGGGAGAAATGGAAGTAAGCATATATATTGTATTTTGTATAAAGGAAACATGTGTCTCTTGAACATGACACTTATCTGTATCTTGTGTTGGGTTTGGGTTATCCTCACTTCATCACTTGCCTTACTAGGTTTTGGGGTCAATTTTATTCACATCTGATTATATCATATTGTCATCATGGCCTTTGATCCTATGTTGATTAAAATGTTTCCAAATTCCAGAGTCATGTTGCCGATATGTTCAAGAGAAGTCCCATCTACAATTCAAACCACTTATAGACTGTTTGACTTTTTTGAAAAAATCCTGAATCACTCTTGCCAACTCTGCAAAATCCTATGTTTCTTGTCAATGATGTGGGAAAAATTATGGCCCTCCTTTGATAGATCTCTTCTTGTCGACTCCAACTCATTATCCAGGAATATTATCTAGAAAGTTCCTTTCAATACATTGGACCCTGCATGCCTCAATGGCAGGTTCTTCACATTCGATGATAGGTTCACATCATTGGCCTTTGATCGAATGTTTCTACAAGTATTCCACTTCAACTTCATTGTTCACACTCATGGATTGTGTTGTTTTACCTTAAGAACCATCGTCATTATTAGTGGTTTCTCTCGTGCCTATTAACGATTCACATCATTGACCACTAATTAGGTGGTTTATACCATGTTCGACTCTGACACATCTATTCACATGGTGGGATTCATACATTGGTTAGAGCTAGATAGATATGAAGACCTTGGGTTTCGTCTGATAAATACAGGTTTCATGGAGTTATTAAATACATGATTATACACATGATCGCTTCTATTCATATGGTTGCATCCAGGTCATGGATCCATACACATGATCCCTTCTATTCGGATGGCTGCGCCCATGTCATGGATTCATGTATTGTTAGATGCCTACTCAGAGATGTATTATTAGGCATACTTACATCAGAGAGGTCAAATATCTTGTATCATGTTTGTTTTACACGTCCCCTGATGGTGTTTCTCTCAGTCTTGTCATTAACTTGTAAAGTATTTCAACCATCATATCCCGTTCTGCCTTCATGCTTTGGGGGGAATCCGTTATAAAATATTTTGTCACACTCCCTATCTCTTATCCTCAAGTGTCAAAATGATGAAAGTTGTAAGTGTATTCACCATGAAACATGTTGTAAAGAATCCCTGAAAAAAAAGAAAAAAACTTGCCTCGCAATAATTCTGAAGAAACTTGTCAAAAAAACTCATTTTTAGGATCAACTACTTTTGCATCACCAGTGACCCATGTTGGTACCTTGTTGCACCATACTATCCTATCACTACATGTGTGGATTGTATCAGGAAAACTTGTGCTAAACCTCTTCATTCAATTTTCCCTAAAGTAGAGGAGAAGATTCTCTTAATAGAAGTCTCGAGAACAACGAGTTGGTTACAAGTGAATACGGATTGGAAAGAGATCTCCCATTCTTGGTCCTTGATCCTAATTTCATGGATATTTTCCTTAATATGTGTAACCTATCCCTCCTTTTATGGATCCTTAAATCGTTCTCCTTCCCTATAAATAAGATCCCTAGTATCCACAACTGGTTGGCTATTGCTTGGTTTCCTTCCTAGTGTTGAACTATGCCCAAATGTTGCCCATTTTACTAAGGAGAAAGGAGTTCTTTAAGGTTAAGGCTAGGAATTCGAAACTAACCTAAAGGAGGCTTCCAACGTCAAGGATTAAGTGGTTGTAATTCTCCCTTTATCATCTATTAATAACATATTATGTGTTTTCTTTCCATAAATGTGTCAATCATTTCTCATTTAATGTAATACTCCTTGATCTATTGCATGATTTATATTGGAATGAAATTTGCTATGTATGCATTTGTTTTCTCCACATGATATTCCTTGCAAGTATTTATCCATGACAAGGAAGAGGAGATTGAGCTTTGAAGCAAAAGAATCAAGGATGAAACCAACAAATATTAGCATCAGAGTGAGGTAGTCATCTATCCTCCTTTGTGTTTTCTGGTATAAATGAGGAAGTTTTTCACATATTTGTATTTGTTTGTTGCTAGATCCTACCATAGAACTAGAGGGATCATTTATGTTTGTAGAAAGGATTGCCTATAAAATATGGAGAAGAAGTCCCTTTCACTATGAATATAGCACATATAAAAATAAATAGTAGCAGAAATGAGAGAAGCTAAGAGATTGAAGACATGCCCAACACAACAATCTGTGTGATTGAACAATCCAAATGGTCTCGATCATGCTCCAGAACTATGATGATTTTTAGATTTTCTTTTTCTTTAGGTCCCATGATTTTAGGTATTTATTAAAAAAAAAGCTCAAATAGGTTATAATTCCTCTCTCATTATACCCCAATTGATTATTTTCTTAGTTACCTTTCATTCCAAATATTGGAATCCCCTCCACTTATTTTCTCTATGTTCTCTTTAAAGTGATTAATAAATATTTTATAATATAAAGTATATTTTTTTTGTTGGCTTGACCCATGGGATTTGAGCTTTGAATCTTATGGTTTTATATAATACTACATAGCACAATAATTTCCAATTGAGCTACCCCCCATGGAAATATATTTTTTAATCCTTAATATGAAGAAGGGATGGAATTTTTTAATCAGTAAATCTTTTTATAATTTAACATGGAATTGAATAATAAAGAAATTGCATATTATGAGTGGTAGCCGATGGGGGGTTATTTTAATCCATGGTCAATAAATAGAAACAATTTTTTCTTAGATTTTGGGGACAACTTCTAATAACCAAATAGAAGAGTATGGGCTCTTTTAAGGGATTTCTCTAGCCAAGTAAAAAGCATTCCAAGGATTCCTATCGTCGAGGACTCAAAAAGAATTATAGGCCACCTTGGGAGAACCAATCCTAAGGACCCTCTCCTCAAATAAATATTTAGTCATATAATAATTTTTTTGTCTTCATATTTTGATTATGAATGTTTTCGTGTTTTTAGGAACAACAATTTCAAGGTGAATGCAATGGAAAATCATGAAATTGGGCTGCGATGGGGATTGTTTTAATAAAAGATAATATTATCCCATCCCATGAATTGCATCCTTGTTGTAAAAGGCTATTTTGGCAATTGGTTAGCTCAACAAGAATTTTTATAATCCAACAAAATAGGTTTTAGGGGAGTGGACATCCCTTCTATCCACATGGCCCTCATCTAGGTTCACATTATTTGGTTTTCCCTTCATCTCAATAATTTTTAGATGTGGAGGGGATGGTTATATTTTATATGAGGGATATGGAGGCCTTATTGATGCCATATTGAGTGAACATAGGTGGGAGACTGGATTTTCTCTTTCTGTGATGAATTTTCATTTTCTCACCATTCTTTGGAATGAATCGATCACACCTCGAATGATTGAATTCTTGCTTTGGATTCTAGAGTTGATGTTTGTGCATTATATTAGATGGTTGGAGAAGGAAATTTTAGTAGCCCAAGAAAATTAAAAACTTCATATATCCTTGTTGAATCTATCAGGTCACACTACTCTTAAATTTCCACTTCCAGGTATGATGGTCATTATTTATGGTTTCCATATGTCTTGGATTTCTAGTTTTTCAATTTAAATTGGCCCTGTTATGAGTTTCTGGTGATAATCTTATTCTAGAGGTTGGATGAGAGAATTTGTGTTTCTTTACTTATGTCTTTGCTGACATTCCTATGATTTTTTGTCCTCTTGAGGACAATCCAATTTGGTTTTCTCTAGATTTATTCAAGAATATGATGATCTATTTAGGTTATGGAAGCATGATAAGCTAATGAAATCCCTTCATGAGCATAGTGAGGTTATACTAAAAAGTTGGCATCCCAAGGTTAGAGTTTCAATGTTGAATCATGCAGTTTCAACTCTATATTTTGTAATTTCCTCCCCTTTATTTCCAATTGTGACTTGGGAAATTAGGTCTACCCTCATAAGTCCTTGTCTTTTTTTCTAATACTTCTCTTCCCCCCATGTACGAGTGATGGCCTATTTACTTCTTAAGTCCCCTAGTGTAATTTTACTAAGTGGGATGAGGGGAATTGCATGTTCACAGTGATTGTCTTCATTTTGGGGAGTGGGTTTGTCTATGATTGGCTATTTAGGTTTATTGGAGCGTGTGGAGACCAAATGTACTCTTTTACTAATTTAAGGATAACAAATTCATGTGAAGTGATTTTTTAGCTAAGCTCCCACATGGTGTGATAAAAACATTAAACTTTGGGTTTTCATGTTGGTTAGTCATCATCCTTTCACCTCCTATGTTGGCTACATGGATAAATTAAAAAATGGGAAATATACTCCACCAATGTGGGTAGAGGTAATAGAGCATTTAAAACAAGAATTACTATATCTTCGGATTCAACACATTCAAATTGTATTGATATGTAAGCTTTCATGGGTATTCCACTGGAAAGTTTGTCACAAGAGGTCTGACAAAAATATACTTAAAAATCAAAAAATATATGTTGTTAGGGTTTATTCCTCTTTAGATTTTTTTATTTTTAGATTACTATTTATTGGATATGCATGAAAATTAAAAGTTATGCAAAAAATAATGAAACAAAAATCACAAGCCATATTTGACACAAGATATGTCCTAGGAAACCCTTTAAGGAGATACCTAGATGGAAAGTGACACAAGCTCATGATAGAATATTGCATATCAAAATCACAAGGGAGACTCCATATCATCCAAGCTATGAGAGGATGAAGATTAAACAAATGCAAGACTTGTTAGGAAGATATAAGGGAAGTCATCAAGAAGAGGCTCAAAGAGAGCACTCGTGGAGAAGAAGCACTAGAATAATCATCATGAAGACATAAGAAAATCTTGGACCATGAAAAAATGATGGGATCTCATGCTGACTTGGAATGTTATGAGATTCACCTAAGACCCTTTGGAGGGTGAAGATGAAGAAATAAAAAGATACATCATGAATATTATGAATGAAGGAGCAAAGAGAAGAGCTTGGCTTTAACACATCATCATGAATTTCCATGTAATCATTACCAAGTCATGGCTTGTACAAGTGTCATCACAATATCATATGTGCCAATGCATCTTGCTGCATCATTTATGGAATGTAATTATTGTATTTTATAAAATGAGAAAATATGAAATTTGTGGAAGAACAAACGTCCCACATGGAATATGAAAAGTTGCTAGAGAGTTTTAAAGTCATATAGAATTTCAAAGGTCATGTAAGTATTGAAAAATTCATAGTAGAAGCTCAAGAGTCATGAGGGAGGCCACGAGTCACATGGGAGTTGGAAAGTAACCTAATTTTCTATAAATACACCCTCATAAATCAAGAAAAAGGACTTTTGGGACTGAAACTTCCCACCTTGGCTTCTCTAGGCTGGCATAGGAGAGAATATATTTCTTTGGAGGAGAAAGTGGTGACTTAATGTTCCACTATTGTGGCTAGTGTGGCAACATTGTAATTTTATATCTTGGCAATTTCACTTAATATATGAAACTCATAAAGATGGCACACTTTAACGCATATGTCGTGAATTATTGTGAGACTATTCTTTCATTATTTACAGTGTATGTTTATGTTAACACATACTAATGAAAATGAACTATTTCACTAGATTTGGTGTGTTTCTATTTGAATGTGAATTGTTACTTTCTTTTATGATCATTTTTGCCTTGTGAAATACTCTGCAGGTTAATTGAAGATCCTCTTCTGCTCTTGTATGTCTCTTTCAGGATGGTACTATTACTTTTCTTATATAAGCTCACTCCCTCTTTCCTTGTTGTGGAAGTAACCTATATACATTAAACTTGTGTGCCTCGTAGTGTTAACCTACTTAATTATTTCAAATATTGTTTGTATAATCTCTTCTGTTAATAATTACAGCCAAGGAATGTTCCTAAGAGTGATGGAAACCAATCATATTTCTGGTTGGAGCTCCTATTCCGAATGATGTGATGTATAGTTAGGACTTCATACTGGGAATACCTCTTTGGTTGATGGATCTCCAATGTTGTCAATAGTTGATGCTAGATGACAAGCTTAGCCCCTCGAGTCTATTTTGTATCTTTTAGCTTAAATGGCTCTTTTCCAACTCATAATACTAGGATGTTTTTCTGATAGAGAAAATATTACGCTTCCTATGTAATTTCATTACTACTTTTCTCAAATAAAGTTCAATGGCGAGGGTGGAACATCCATAGATGAGAAAAAATCTCATTTTATTAAGTTTTGTGATCTTAATGAAGTAATTTCTAAAGATGTTGCTTGTAAAATAACACCCTCACACTTGAAGGTTGACTTAAACTATGGCATCATACCTGAGAATCTACTTCTAATCATTCATTTGAACAAATATTCAAGGAGATTCATCAAGCCTTTGACATGTATGATTACTGAGATGTTTATAAAAGAATTAATAAACTTAGAATGGATCATGATGAAACAATATAGGATTTTGCTAATATATTTCTTCACCTATGTTATGAATTTCGTGAAGAAGATGTGGCTTGGAATTTCCTTAAGGAAAATTTCACCATAAGGTTTGAATCTCCTTGAAGCAATTCGAATCTAAATCCTTGGTTAAAAGTTCTCTCCAAACTTTTATTAATCATGATATGCCTCTAATATCATAGGAGGAGCCTATTATTCCTTTTGTCTCTTGTACTCCTCCCTTTTCATTTCCTAACAAGGTAGTTTCTGGTGCAATTGTTGAAGCTGGGAAATTCGAAAATCAAATTGTTGATCCATTTATCCCATCCTCATTTTAACTCTTTCCATGAGAAAAAATTAAATGTTATAATAAATTCATAGAGCCTAAGGTGGAGGTTGATCCCTTTATTTTTCATGATCATAATGAACATAACCCTGATCCTAAACCTCTTTCAATTTAAAGTATTGTTTCTTATAGAACACTTGTTCTCCTTCATCATCTATATCTCATAGTTGTTTGTACCTTGGTTCACTCGATCAATATGCTCCACCTACATGTTCTTTAGATAATATTGATCCTTAGTTTGTTGGTCCAAGTTATAATTAAGTACAAGATGGTAACTCTTCATAGGTAGAGGAGTAGAAGGGTGAATATTATTTTAATATATATTTCCTTTTTAAAATTACTCTATGTTAAGATGATGTGCCTTCATTCTTAGATGATCCAGAATCTTGTGATCTCCACAATCATTCAAATGAAATAAATGCCCTTAATATGGATAAAACCTTGGAAAACCATCATCCTAACAATAATGACTCCATTGATATGCATGGTGATCTTAGGAAGAAATTTCTTCCTAAGATCACCATCCCTTGTGTCGAGATGTATATGATGAATCAATTAGTATATCATATTATTCTTATTCACCTGCTAATGAATCAAATATGAAGCCCACACAAGGTGATAACTTTTCCCATGATGAAGAGGATGATGTGGCCATTTTTGAACATATCTCTTACATTTTGGGTAATTTATTTGGTGATGAGACACCCAATGAGACTAATTTCAATAACTCCCATTTGATTCATAAATATCCTATTTAAATAATTTATTATAGTTGTCTTCACATAAATGCGAACCTGACCATGCTTTCAAAATTTGATAATTCAACATTTCAAAGTTCAAGGACTTATCAGGAAGTCGAGACACTTCTACTTTAGTTGATGATAATGTCAAAATCTGTCAATCTTGATGAGGTCTCTGAACTAGGTCATATTAAAATTATCTCACATAACTATTTTCTCAAAGTTGTTTCATTGGATGTAAGCTCTTTCCTAAAATATTTCTAGAAATTTCAACTTAATCGTATTAATCCTCAAGATAGAACTAAAAATTCTTGTTTGTCTAATTTTTATTCATTCAAATATTTTGTATTAAGCATAGGATCAGAATGTCTATCTTTCATGGAAGCACAAAGCCATGAAGCCTAAAATTACAACTATCAAAACAAATATCATCACTAGCTGAAAGGTTTCTCCGTACCAAAATTTTATGTGAACGATCAACTCTTAATATTTGTTGTGAATGTCATGAAGCTGGTCATTTTTTTTATGGCCCAATTAGTCCTTTTGAGTAGTATTCAATTCTTGAATCATTTAGTAGATTGAAACCCTCATGTTGATATGGATACTAGAATTTTTCTTACTCATGATTCTAATATCTTGTGAACCTAGTATCCTAATTAGTTTCCCAAATTTATGATGCCAGTAATTGTTGGTATAACATATAATAGGATACAAAAGGAACCAATGGAGAATCGAGTTTCTCATATGCTAATTGATCAATATGGTCATAACACTAGTCTTAACAACTATCATTCGATGAATTATTTTCCCATTAGTACATCTAATGATAGTTGTCCTATATTAGTTGATATTGACGATTTTCCTTATAATTTGAGTACACTAATGGAAAGTTAATATTTCCTAGAGTTTCAGGGTTTTCAAAAGGATTGTTTTGAATTCAATGATCAAATCTATAATTGACAAGGAATGTATTACACAGTAAGCTATGTCGCTAATAATAATTTTATAACTTTCAAGTTCTTCTCTAAGAATGAAAACACAGGTGAAGGAACAATCGCAGGAAGCTTTACAGGTTTGTATGATTGTGGTTCTAAGTGAAAAGGTATGATTGTGAGCTAGTTATTTATGGCACAAAGGAAATACTTTAAATTTCTTATGCAGGGTATTCAATTTGTTATATTTACTTTTTCACATTACTTTATATTGTTTTTAGTTTCTCATATCTTTATATTTTCAGGTCGGGAGAAACTTTGGTGGTTACATTGGAAATTTAAATACACTTAACTCTGACCTTCCAACTAGTTAGATTAGGATTAGTTATGGTTACATTTTAGTTTTCTTTGCATTGCATCCACTGTGCATTTTCTCTCCTTTTAGTCTTTTCTTTGTTTTCTAACTTTGGCATTGCATGCTCCTTTTTAGTTTAATATTTCCTTTCCCTTATTCTTTCGATTTTGTTCTCTCATTTTCAGGTCCTTTCTTTCGTGTCTATTCAATAAGACCATGCATGGATTTTTTATTTTTTATTTTTTATTTTATTTTATTTATTTATTTATTTTTTATGGCTCAAGAGAATAATGTAGCAAAGTTTTGAAAAGTTCAATTGTGATGATGAGAAACTCTTGTCTAATCTATCTTACTCTTCTTTGTTTGGGTCTATACATCTTTAAGGTCAATATTGTCTGAATGGAAAATAAGATTCATTTAACTAGAAATCCATAAGAAAAACCATGAGGCTCCTATCTACTTTAGGATCTTCATTCCTTGAGTTGGTATGGTACTTGAATGTTGTTTTGCATGACAATCCAATCAAGTAGAGAAGGGAAAATGGAAATCCAATAGTCGGCAAATCAATTATAGAGGTATATAGTTGTCTCTGAAGGAAAAACCTCTCTTTCTCTCAATAAGTCAATATCCATCTTCCACCTTCGTAATATAAATGCTAATGAGCATAAAATAAGAAAAATAAAATAAAGGATGGAAGAAGATAAAGGCTTCCTATGCAGAGAGGTGAAGCAGGAAACTTAGCTCGGGTATTGAACAAGATCACTGGCAACAAAGAAATGATTGTGTTCCTACAATGACTTTTTCGGGGTACTGAATAGGCTCACTAGCAGTGGAACAACACCATAGATGAAAACTAGAACTCTAATCATCTTAAACTTTCAACTTAATACTAACCTCCTCTCGAGTCAAGAAAATTGTGATATGGTAAGCTTTGGGAATACGTGTTTAGTCGAGAAGGGAATATAAGAGACTACATCCATAGCTAATGTAAATGGGGAAGTTAAGGTAATAAAAATAGTGAATCAATACTTCCTGAAAAACTAGACCCTATCCATAAAGGTAGACCTAAATAGAGAGGTTGGAGTTCTTCTACTGTGTCACCAAGTGTTGGCATTGTGACAAACACCCTCCAAAATTCTACCTACACTTGAATTATGGATCCTATTTATGATCTCATGATATGAAACCTCAAGCTATTCTAGTTCAATTCATGATTTCCTTCTTATGAGGTCCTAATTATCAAAGTCACTTTCTTAGACATGCTTATCCTTTGATGAATTCATAAGCGTACTCTCTTCTGACAAGGTTAGTAGTCATTGTTTACCCTTGAAGACAAGCATTGTGTAATCCTTGAGAGTACTCAGTACATAATATCTAGAAATATTTCCTACACAGTGCCTAGCTATAGTGATTGTGAAGTACCTAGTGGCACTAAATGCATAACTCTCGATGATAGTCACTACGTGGCCCTAGTTGACAATGAATGCACAGTTCATAAAGATAGTGAACTACACAATTCTTATGGATAGTTAATGCACAATCCTATATGTCGGTGAGCATGTCATCCTCTGAGATATTCATTCTCTCACTCTCAGTTGCATTTGTATTATCATTCCAATGAGTTTCGTCAATTGTCACTTTTATGCATTTTTTTTTCATAAGTATCGCTTTTTCTTTTGCGAGTGTCATTTTTTTCTTGTTTTCACTTTCACAAATGTCATTTTTGCATTCTCTTCACTATAACATGTTTCAATTTAATTTTCTTTAGATTTTCAAGTTCATTTTCACTTTTCCTTATTGTTGCAAGTGTCGTCTTGGTTCTGGATTTTAGACATCTGTGGTTTATATCTTTTGTCATCTTTGTTATTTTAACTCTTACATGTGTTGCACCTTAGTGCAGTACTAGAGGCATATATAGTGCACTCTGATATATTATTTGATCACATATATCATAAGAATATGTGATAGCCACTGTCCCATAGCTTTGCACACTTTCTGTTTGCAGTCGACACTCTTGTCGTAACTTGTATTCTAAGTGTCACAACGTGACGTTTCAACTGTCACACTTCAAAATAAGTGTCGCTCTATTGTCATTTTAAGGTAGGAAATTGGATTTTGAGTTCTATGGCATGTGTCAATATTATCTGAGTGTGAGATCATCATTTTAGGGCTTGTTTGTTCTCTATTGTCTCATTGATCCCATACTTTGCCATTTTTTGATCTTTCACTATCTTTGAAACTTGCTCAATATTTAACCAATCATTTTTCCCATTTGGAACTATGCATTATTTACTATTATCTCATAGTAAAACACCATTTCCTCCTGGAACTATGCATTGCACAGTCACTGCCTCCAAGGACCACCCATAAGGAATCATAGTGCATAGTCTCTACTTCCTTTCCCTCAAAACGTACAATTTTATCTCCCAGTGAGTCTTCCACTACACACTGTACATTACCAGTCCACATTATTTCCTCACTATATCCATGAACTGCATGAAGACACAATCACTTGGATCAACCTTCCCTAAATTTCACATTGCACAATCACAGTGAGCAAGCCTGCCTCATTGCATCACTGTCTCCCTCAACTGCATATTTTTGTCTTCTAGTGCCTCAGTCACTACGCATTTCAAAATCACAGTGAACAAGTTTTCCTCACTATTTGATTGATTTTATCAACTGCATAGTCCTTTATCTCTTACCTCGAAGAACTACACATTGCACAATCATAGTGAGCAAGCTTTCTTCCTCACCTCACTGATTCCCTATATTGTGTAGTTATTTTTCCCTATCCGTTAGTTCCTTTTCATTGTGTAGTCACAGTGACAAGACCTCCATCACTACCTTCTAGAGTCATGTGTTATCCAATCCTGGAGCCTCCTCCTCAGTCTTGCACCCTGCCCAGGACTTCATTAGTGAGATGCATGAATAATAAGATAGACTAGGATATTTCCATATTGATGTCATCTTATCATGAGTTAATTTCATCTACAAGTACTATATCTTGACATAAAATGATGGTTCTCAAGGAGGAGGCTAAGGAGATCATGCAAAAAAACACTTGTGAAACTAGAGAGACAAAGATATCATCCAACAAGAAGATGAAGGGACAGAAGATCATGATGAAAGATTTAATATTAAAATCATAATGGAGACTCCTTATCATCCAAGCTATGGGAGGATGAAGATGAAAAACATGCAAAACCAATTAGGAAGATACAACGGAGGTCATAAAGAAGAGACTACAAGAGATCACTCGTGGTGAAGAAGCTCCAAAAGAACCATCATGAAGACGTGATGAAATCCTAGAATGTGACATAATGATGGAATCTCATGTTGACTTGGAAGGTTTTGGCATTCACCTAAGACCATTTAGAGGGTGAATATGAAGAAAAATTAAGATCCATAATGAATATGGTGAAGTAAGGACCAAAGAGAAGAGTTAGACATGGCCACATCATCATGAAGTTCCATGTCATCATTGACAAGTCATGGCTTGTACAAGTTTCATCACAATGTCATATGTGTCAATGTGTCACGCCACATCATTTATGGAATGTAATTATTGTATTTTCTAAAATGAGAAAATGTAAAATGTGTGGAAGACGAAAGGTCCACCATGGAATGTGAAAAGTCACTAAAGATTTCAAAAGTATATAAAAGCTCAAAGGTCATGTAAGATTTTGAAAATCCATAATAGAAGCTCAAGAGTCATGAGGTAGGTCAACAGTCACGTGGGAGGTGGAAATTTAGCTCATTTGTTATAAATACACCCTCATAACTCAAACAAAAGGACATTTGGGTTTGGAACTTCCCACCTTGGCTTCTCTAGCTTGGCATAGAAAGGAAGATATGTTTTTGGAGGAGAAAGTGGTGACTTAATGTTCCACTATTGGGGCTAGTGTGGCAACATTGTAATTGTATATCTTGGCTCTTTCACTTAATATATGAAGCTCATAGAGCTGGTGCACTTTCATGCATATGTTGTGAATTATTGTGAGACTATTCTTTCATTGTTTATGGTGTATGTATATTTTTAGATAAAACTAATTAAAATGAATGATTTCATTGGCATTGGAATGTATATTATTGAATGTGAATTGTTACTTGCTCTTATGATCATTGTTGTCTTGTGAACTACTTTTTAGTTTAAATGATGATCCTATTATTATCTTGTGTGTCTCTCTTGGGATGGTAATATTACTTTTCTTCTAGAGGCTCACTCCCTCTCTTCTTACCATGGAGGTACCTTATATACATTGCAATCATATCCCTAACAATTTCAACCTTCTTTCTTGTTTCAAACATTGTTTACACAATCTCTTATTTTAATAATTGTAGCCAAGGAATATTTGTAAGAGTGATGGAAACCGACCATATTTCCGGTTGGGGCTCCTCCTCCAAATGGTGTGAGGTCCATGTTAGACTTCATACTTGGGAGACCCCCTTGGTTGACATATGTATAGCATTGTCAACATGTTGATGGGTCAACAATCATTAGTAGGAGGGCCTTCATGCATCCCACATTGGCTAACACAACAATATACAATAATTTGAAGAATTTGTAGAGAAACAACAACATAATTCATAGATTATTGAGGACATTGTCTAACTATGCAAGTTTACTAGTTTTCACAATTAGACTTTTTTTTAACTTTACTATTTATTCATTTATTAACTCTCCTACACTACTTGAAGAGAGATCATACCTTCAAGTATAGGCATACTTCCAATGAAGCCATGTGCATAACCAAATACAAAATATAATCAAGTTCAAATTTAATAATTAATTTGTAAGGTATAATAGAGTATCATAAACCACTTGTTCTAACATATATGGTGTTAAGAGATATTAAATGATAGAGGAATGTTGTAGTTTTATGATTCTTTGAAACCAAGCTTCAATGGGATCCACATTATTGATCCTCTGATCCATTAAAAAATATTGGCATGTCCTCCTTTGTCATGTTATGTAGGTCTTACATGGTTTGATTATAATTCTCTTGAAGGCATGAAGGATATGATGAGAGACAAGAGAGAAAATCCTCAATCTCGATATCCAGTATATGCAATGCATTGATTGTTTCCTATGACTCTTTAATTTCCTCAAGGGACTCAAAAGGATGATAGAGGAAGGATCCTCATTTTTCTCCTAAGTATCGCTTATGAGCTTCTAGATTTTCTTCTAGATGCACTAAGAATTCCATTCCCTTAATTTTCTCCCTGAGATGTGGTTATATTCCTAATTTTTGCGCATGTAATCCCCCCACAAAATGTTTTGGGGCTCAAAGCCTAAGTTTTAGTCAAAGGTTTTGTAAGACTTCGCAATTTGTGGGCATGGAGCACAAAGTATAGGTTAAATCATAGGGTTGTCCACCCTAAAGTAATGTAATGTAATGTAAATTCAAGTTGGCCTACCCATGGCCCGTGGACTATGGTATTGTAAAAATAGAGAGAGGCTCTAAGTTGTAAAGAGGGTGAAGGAAGAAGAGAGAAGAATACGAATGGTTCGATCTTAGGTTAGGATTCTAAGTGTATTGGGTCATAGTGGTAGGAAGAGGCTCTATAGCTGAGTGCACATAGGCCTGGTAGAGTCCGTAGCTAAGTGAATGGACCCCTGCAGTTGAGTGCACAGGGCAGTGTCGAGTCTGTAATCAAGATTGAAGATTAATAAAGAGAAGTTGATTTCCATTTCTGTGTATTTGATATGCATTACCTTATTTACGTTTATACTGTTTTCTTTATTGAGCGCACTGATATGATTGTTGAATATGCTATAATAATCATTAGTTTTACATGAACAAGTTAAGTAACTAGAGAATAATAGATTAAATAGCAAGGGACTTGGATATTATGGGTTGCACCATGAGTAGGACTGCGTGGAAGTGGCATCGCAGGTTGCAATGGGATAGCAAGTGCACGTAGAAACGTGCACTCAGGGTCAAACTGTGGACCCCCAGAAGCTCATCAGACATCCCTAGGGTGTGGAAACCTGGTTCTAGCACCCTCCCATACTACTTCGGGTGAGACCTCAATCCGCGCTCTGTGGACTATTGCCGAAAGGGCCCGTAGTACCAGGATTTTCTTGGCTAAATCACCTCTGAACCTGGGTCAAGCCCATACAAGCCAACAAATGGTTCTAGTGCTAGGACCAGGATCTGCATAAAGGATGTCTAATGTCATGCCACTGGAATTCAAAAAGGAAAGAAATTGAAGAGTGGTTGGATAAGAAGATTCACGCGTTCGCGGCGTAGGAAAACAAGAACTTGCGAGTATCTAAGGAAGAGTGGTTGGAGAGCTACTTGTATACGAAAATCCATGAAATTTTCTTTGCATCATTTCCTTCTGAGCTGTACGAGTGGATCACGAAGTTAGAAGACATCCAAGGAAGGTGTAGGCTCGATAAACTAATAGCATGGACTCCGGAGTTAGTGCGTAGACTATAAGCACCAGGAGATAAGATAGTGCAAGCTGTGGACCATTGGCTAGACTGAATAATAGGAGGATTTATCACTAAGTTCACGATCAACATGATTGTCAGCTACAGTGAGGCGGAACGACGTTTTCTCAAGGGACTGTGAGGTAAGTATATTAAATATTTGAACACTTGGATTAAGATGTTATTTTGTGAAAAGTGGGTTATGCAAATAAATTAATGTTTGGAACTACGCGAAGCGGGAAGATCTAATGAAGCAGAAGTAGTGAAGAGTTGGAAAACATTCCCTTAATTTCACCCTCTTGGGAAAGCGAGGAAGAGCTTGTGAAAGTTTCTTTGAGAATCACGGTTAGTCTGATAAGGCAGTGTATTCCACGTTTACCACCTCCACCCACACTACCACCCATCTCACCCACCTCACCTCCATCTCCACCCACTCCACCTCCACCACCAACACATTTCAGTATGGTGAGTGCGATCAAACTACCAATATTCAAAGTAGTGAGAAATGAATATCTGGATCAATTCAGGTTCGTGGTAAGAGTAGTATGGAAAGCATAGGGCATCATGGATGATAATATTAAAAAGGCTACGCGGGTCAGCACGCTATAGGATCGCACATTAATGTGGTATATCAAGTATTCTCATGACCGACCGAATGCATGGATTGCAGAGATCCAGGCCGCGCTGCACAAGGAATTTAGCAGGCAAAAATCAGAACCACAGTCAATCATCGAGTTTAAGGAGATCGCGATGCTCTCTGGCGAGACCCCCTGGGATATGGACCAAAGGTTGTGGTGAGCACCAGTATTGTAGCAATAATGTTGCAACTCCTAGGCTTCCTACTTTACTTTTATCAACCCGGTAGTTCATAACAAACTTGGAAGTGATGGTGTTGTATGCACAAGTACTAGTTCTTACTGCAAGCTATCATTTGGTCAGCTGGCGCAAGATCACTAGGAGCTAAAGCCAACTTCTATTAATTCTAGAAGAAGCTTTATATGTGATGAAAGAAAGGAAAGCTTACCCTACAAAGGCTACTCTACTTGTAGAAAGTGAAAGAAGACTGGAATGTGAAGTAAACCTAACAAACCCTAATTAACCAGCTAATTCTACTTTTGTGGAAAGAGAGGTAAGAAAATATAAAATGAATGCCATTACCTACTTAGGAATTAAACAAAATCTACTCAAGCTATATCTAGAAGGAAATTAGAAAAAAACATCTTTTTGGATTTTTATGTATTTTTAAGTGAGATTGCCATGAATGTAATTTATTTGTTTGTGAATGTGGCAGTGATTAGTTGGCGATGGATGGTGACTTTGGAGTTTGAAAATGTCTAGGAAGGTGTGGAGAGGTCCTAGGGGGTCCCAGGTGACCTTCTGGAGGCTTTCCCTGCAATCATGCTTCAAAAAGACACCTACAGGAAAATCTACAAGAGGCTGCAAGGGATCTACAGGAGGTCTACAAGAGGCCTACAGGAGGATGTCGAGAGCTGTTTTAGAGGTTTTGGAGGTGGGAAAATGGGTGGAAAGGGTAGCTGATGGCTAGGAGGATGTTTTAAGGTTTCTAAGGTTCATCAAGGAGGATTAGGGAAGAGAAAGATGGTTGGACTTGTTCAAGGAAAGAGAGGAAAGTTTATGAGAAATGTGCATAAAACTAAGGAAATTTGTGAGGGACTTTGGGTGACCTGTGGAACATAGATCAAAGAGAAATGGTGATGGCTGATTGGCTAACTTATTGTGAGAAGAGATGTACTGCAAGAGAACTGAAAATCAAACAATGAAACTAAATAAGAAAACAAACTAGCTACACTAAAAAAACAGAATTGTTCATCAAGCTAGTCTAAATTCTGATCTAGGAAAGTAAATGATGAACAATGCTATATGGAAAGAAAGCATGGAAGGACATTTATTGCAATGAAAGAGATGAGCATGATGAAATAGATCTACAACAAAGCATTAACCTTCTAACAAGCTGCAACACTAGAAATCCTATGGCAAAGTAAAATCTATGTTTTTTGTGGTAGCAAGAGGGTCTTGGCTTCAGTTCATGATACCAAAGGGAGGAAAGGAGGCCAAGGCTATGTTGATGGCCTTTTTGTATCTTTTTCCTATCACTTTTCAACCTACTACATCAAACTAAAATGGGAACAACCTTTTAAATCACCAAAAGTAACCTATCCTTAACCAAGAAAGAAATCTATCTAACAGCAATGAATTCATAAACTGAAACAAACATATAAATATAGAACAAGTGGTGCTTGGTTACTTGTATTGGGCCCTAGCCCAAGAGATTCAACCCTCTGAGGTAACTCAGTGCTAGCGCAGAAACAATCTCACCTTCATTATCAAAATAACAGTAAGATTACATGGAACTGTCTACAAAAGTAAGCTCGAAGTGGAGCAGAGCAAAGCTGCAACAAAAGTGCGAAAATTTGACTAACATCCAACAACCTAATGAGGCCCTAGGCCTCTCTACTTATACAAATAGAGCTCCCAACATCTCCCTTAAAATCAGGGAGGCTTGGCTTCCAAAACTTGAGATAAATAGTGGTTATCCTTCACTTGCTCGGCTACCTCTTTGGTGCATTGATGTGGCTGCTTGTGCTCTGAGCTTTCTAAAGGAGAATTCAAAGTAGGGAGTCATAAATGAGGGGGACACCCTCCTATAAATCCTCTCCATTGTCTTCTTCGAATATTTGCTGCCAACTGTTCATTAAATATTTGACTTTGTCTCCAAAATTGACCAAAAATTTGCTTTAAGCACACATTAGACTTCAAGGCATAATGACCAACCCAACTCACTCTATTAGCATAAATATAATAAGAAACATGCAATAAACTAATGAGAATGGTGGATTAAGCTAAGTTAGGAGGCAAAATAATCCCATATAATTACCCATATATGGGGCTCATCATCACCCCCTACTGAATGTGTTGCTCATCCTCTGAGCAACTAGTCCATCTCCTCATCTTTGATGGCCCTGATGGCCTCCCTGACATCCCATGCTTCTGATGTGAGGTCCTCTTCTTTTTCATGGAATCCTACCTTTCTTTCCACCTCTTCCAAATGCTGTTGTTCTTCTTCCTCTTTTCTAACTTCCAGTAGGCCTAGCAGTAGTGGGGGACTCAATTACAGGCCAATCCAACTGGCCTTCAAACTCTGCATAGAGTGCTTGTATAGTGGCACTCTCCTTAATGCTTCTTTCATCCTTGTTGGGGAGTGATACTCCCTAATTTATAGACTGTGTGGGTGATTGTTCCACCTCCTCATACAAGCATGAATACAGTCTTCCCCAAGTAATCTTTCCATGTCCTCAAAATGTGCAATGGCCTGAGCCTGATCATTGATATACTTAGGGGCACTTTGAGGATTATTTGCAAGCAGCTGGTGGGTGCTGATGAGAGCCATGGGGTTTGATGGCTTAGCTCTGATCATTAAGGGTTCATTTTGCTCTTTCTCCATCAACTTTTTGATTTATATTGCCCTTTTCTCCCCATGATTCATCCATGATGCCATGGCCATCAGTTGTAATTCCCCTAGCCTATCATTGGGGTCCCATAGGTTCATATCGGTGAGGGAAATGTTATGCAAATAGAACTCTGCTATCTTTTCCTTGTCTTCTGCTGAACTTTGGTCACATAGGTCTATAAACTGTTTATAATCTTGGAAATGCATGGTGCCTCTCTGTGCCAAAGTCTTGATCTGAAACTACAGCCATTGGTCTTTGAGGTATGCTCCATATGATTTTGCTAGTGTTATGGACTATAGTGCCTCTATAGACCAATTGGCCATGCATGCAAATTGTGTTTCCTTTTCTTGCAACTGTCTTCTTAGCAACTCATTTTCTGTTTCCAAGTGAAAGGTAATCCAAGGGGAAGGCTGGTAACTCTACTAATAAATTCTGGGGTGATTTCCATGGTGAGACCTCTGAAATTAACAATGGAATGGGTCTTTGAGCGAGGTACTAAAGCAAGGAAAAACTCCTGAGCCACTTCTTCATCAAACCCTCAATTTTTTTTGAAAAATGGCATCCAATTTGCTCTGGTGAAAATGGCTATCACCTCGAGATGTTCATGGAGCTTGACTGAATTTATGGGCTCCTTCCTCATGAATCCCCCTATCATTTTGCTTATACCCTTTTGGAACACCCCAAGTAGAGATGGAGACAAATTTTTTTGAAGAAACAGGAAATAGAGAAAAACTGTGTTTTTTAAAGAAAATAGGCAAATGTCTTTATGGAATTCCTATCCTTCTACAGGCTTAATTCCTCCTTAAATTTGTGTCATTTCTTTCACATATTAATATTCAAGGTGGGTCTGTATAGAACCTACCTATTTAAGCTATAATTTGAGTAAAAACCCCGTGTTTCCTCCTTAAAAACTGCTTACCTCCCCTCTTGTAGAACTGGCTATAGGTGCTCTTGTAGAACCTGTTACCGCTCCTGTAGAACCTGTCACTGCTCCTTTAGAACACCGATAGCAGAAAAATGGCTGAAAACGATAAAGGATGATAGTTTCGAGGTTATGGTGGTGGTATAGAGCTTGTTGCAGCGAAGTGGACGAGGATAAAATGGAAGAAAAGGTGGTGAAGGAGTTTCGAGGAGGAGTACTTATGTCTTCTTTGAGATATTTCCAATGATGGGGTGAGCTTGAAAAAAGGTACATTGCCATATTTGGATCATTGGTCCCCACTGCCTTGTCATCATGACTCCTCATTACTCCTTCCCACAATCACTACCTATCATTGCATCGGAGTTTGTATACCCTTCACTACCTGTTCTTTGGATTTTCTGTGAGTTGACTAGGCACACATATGGTGGCATCTTCGGATGAGCGCAGTCAACCAGATGAGGGTGGCAAATTCACTGGCCATCTTTTCTCATTCAACCCTAACCATCTCATTTTCTTAGGCATATCTTTAAATTACACAAATGCAATAGAGGAGCGGGTTAGTCACTTACCTGTGAGTCGAATGTGTGTGTTGTGAGGTATTTTGGCTCCTTTTGCTGCTGCATGCTTGTATTTCCTTTGCTGCATGCCTATATTTCCTTTTCTGCATGCTTTCTGCTATCTGATGTGTGGTTTTGCTTTGTGCAGGTTCCTTTCTGACTGGATTTGATCTTCAGGAATCTGCTTCAACATTCAGATTTTCACCCTCATGCTGCTGATGCTAGATTTTAATGGGACAGTGACTTATTTTATCCATATCTCCCAAATGGTACAATGGATTGACCTGAAATTTTCTGAGCATGTTTCTATCATCATTATGCACCTCCCATAGAAAATTTTTGGTCAATGGATGCATGGATTTTGAGAAAAACTGAAAATGGTTGAAGGTGATGGAGGCTGATTTCTTGGAAAGCATGCACTAGAATTGGCTGAAATTGTTTGGGCATGTTACCATCATCCATATGCATCTCCCCATGAAACAATTTTTAAACGGATGCACGGATATTGATAAAATGTAAAAATGGCTGAAGGTAATGGAGGCCAATTTCTTGGTAACCATGCACTAGAAGTTGCTGAAGTTGCTTGAGCATGTTACCATCATCCATATGCAACTCCCCATGAAGTAGTTTTTTAAATGGATGCATGGTTTTCAAGTTATGTAAAAAACAAATTTCTTCTTTATGTATTTTTGCATCTTGTAGTTTTTGGACGGCAAGGAAAATTAGCTTGGGGTGTGATGCATGCTTGAAAATGATGGAAGAGAGGTTTGAAGGCTGCATGAGGATTTATAAATCTTGTATGAAGCTTCCATGTTCCCCAAACTGTCTTTAAAATCCATTTCTAGCTCTATGTAATTTTTACAAGAGCCTCCTATAGAAAACACGAGCCTCCTGTAGAAAACACAGTTTTCAAAAAAGAAGTACAATGAGGTGAAAAGAATGTCAAGAATGATGGAGAAAGGTGAGGGAAGGTAGGATAGGTGCTGTTATTGGTTTCATAGCTCCCTTGGCACCTATTGCTACTTCATATAGTCCTCCTTCACCTACAATACAACTGGAAATTCATTTTTCTTTTTCTTTTTTCTCTATTTTTTTTTTTAAACAACTAGGGCATCTCAGAGAGGTTTTCACCTTAATTGCTTTTCCTGGGTGCCTCCAAGGGAGGTTTTCACCTAGGAATCTTACTCTTTTTCCTCTTTTTTCTTCTTTCCAACCCATTGACTGCCTCATGGAGGTTTTCAATCAATAAGCCAATCTGAGGCACCTCCAAGGAGGTTTTCACTTTAGATTTTTATCTTTTCTCTTATTTTTAATTTTTTCTTTTTTCTCTCTACCCTACTCTACTTGAAAAACAAAATCATTTTCAAGTATAAGAATACTTCCAATGGAGCCATGTGCACATCGATATGACAAACAAAATGGTGTGGAGGCTGGAAATGTATGCATTGACATATCTCCGGATTTTAGAGACCAAATGATTTGACTTTGAAGGGATCAAGCATAGTCAAGGAAGAGAGTGATGCTGCAACTTATTGATTGTTTGGAATCATATATCAATATAGTTGTCATGTCCTTGGCCCTTCTACTGATCTGGATCATTCTTCATGTCTTCTTCTACCATGACCTTCATATCTTTCTCTTTTTGTTGATTTTTCTCTTGAATACATGGAGGATTTGATGGTAACCATGAGGGAGCTCTCTCGATCTTTGATTTTGATGTCTTGTCTTCATCAAGTGAAACCCATGGTTATTTGATCTTCTCTTTTGAATCTTCTTCTACTGGATGTGGTCCTTCAATGATATCAATATAATCTCTTTTTTGCAATACTCTTCCTGAGCTATGGTGAATATCATTGAGCTCAAGAGGAGTTGTTTGGAAGTGTTGTACCTCAGCATTGTAATTGGGTTGAGCTACTTCAATGTGTGGGTTTGGAAATGGTGGTACAGGTAGTTGAGTGGGAGTGTATATTTGAGATGGATGTGGATGGGGTTGTGGTTGGGTAGTTGGCAGAGCTAGAAGAGTGGGAAGAGAGATGTATTGGTGCCTCCACCCCTGATGAGATGCATTCCACTGAAGTTGCGGTTGAGCATAGGGTTGAAATGAATGGGTGGCTGGTTGGGCATGATATGGAGATGTGAATGACAAAGGAGGAGGTGTGGATTAGAAAGGATGAGCAGGGGGGCCTCAAGAAGGTATGGATATGACTTGGTTGGCGTTGTAGTATGCTTGAGATGTCCCTTGCATCCCCTGCTAGTATGGTCTAGGTCCATGCAGCCCCCTTTGGTTTATGTAATAGATCTGTTCAGTGACTCCTACATCCCCTTGGTATACAACTTTAAGTTTAGGCAAGGAAGGGCATTTATCTATAGAATGATCTTGTTCGCAGACTGAACAAAACCTTATAGAGTTCAATGGGCATTCATTCCTAGGATGCCTCTTGGTGCATCTAAGGAAAAAAATGGCCAAAGCTCTCTCTGATTCCTATTGTTTCTTTTTGATAAGTAAGGCATCCATTTTTTTAGCAAGAATTTACAACATCTCACTCATGAGTTCTTCCATAATTCTTCCAATTTCACCTTTAATAGATGAATTGGAAGAAAAGGTACTACTCCCAACATTTTTGTTTTCAGCAATTGGCTCTAGAGGAATGTTTTCTTCTTCTTCTTCTCCTATAGGTTCTTCAAATATGTCTAGCTGTTACCTAAGGGTTTTTCTTGATTACAACCACCAAAGAAGAGAGAAGGTTGGCTATGTGAAGCAGTGGGGGTGTTGGGAAAACATTTTCTTGAATTATCTCTATTCCTACTAGGCATGAAAGGAAATATTTTTGGTTGGTTTTTGTTTTTCACTGCTTGTACCTGCAAAACTGAAATTGATTGAAAAAACAAATTGGAACTAACTGAAATGAACTTGGTGAAATGAAATTGCATAACTGAAAGGGAAGCAAATGAAATGCAGAAATGAAAGCAAGGAAATGACTAATCTACTTTTGTTTAAATGAAGTTTCTGAAATGAAATTTGCAGAATTGAAAATGAAAGCAAATGAAATGCAGAACTGAAAGAAAGGAAATGACTAATCTACTTTTTCTAAAATGGGAATTGCAGAATTGAAAGGAAAGCACGGAAATGACTAATCTACTTTTGTTGAAATGGAAATTGTAGAAATTGAAAAGGAAATGCAAAAATTGAATGGAACAACTACTCTACTTTTCTTGAAATAAACTACTTCGTAGAATGTTGCAGTAGAAAATAGAAGAAAAGCAGTAATCACAAAATACTTTGACGCTTCTCTGGAAAAGATGCCAAAAAGTGGTGAGCACCAGTATTGCAGCAATAATGTTGCAACTCCTGGGCTTCCTACTTTACTTTTATCAACACGGTAGTTCGTAACAAACTTGGAAGCGATGGTGCTATATGCAAAAGTACTAGTTCTTACTGTAGGCTGTCACTTGGACAGTTGGCGCAAGATCACTAGGAGCTTAAGCCAACTTATATGAATTCTAGAAGAAGCTTTATATGTGATGAACGAAAGGAAATATTACCCTACAGAGGCTACTCTACTTGCAGAAAATGAAAGAAGACTGGAATGTGAAGTAAACCTAGCAAACCCTAATTAACCAGCTAATCCTATTTTTGCACAAAGAGAGGTGAAAAACTATAAAATGAATGCCATTACCTACTTATGAAGTAAACAACATCTACTCAAGCTATTTCTAGAAGGAAATGAGAAAAAAAACATATTTTTTTATTTTTATGTATTTTTAGGTGAAATTATCATGCATGTAATTTATTTGTCTGTGAATGTGGCAGCGATTAGGTGGTGATGGAGGGTGAATTTGGAGTTTGCAGAGGTGTAGGAAGGTGTGGAAGTGTCCTAGGAGGTCCCAGATGTCCTTCTAGAGGCTTTCCCTACAATCAGACTTCAAAAAGACACCTACAGGAAAATCTACAGGAGGCTGCAGGGGATCTATAGGAGGTCTACAGGAGGACGCCGAGAGCTGTTTTAGAGGTTTTTAAGGTGGGAAAATGGGTGGAAAGGGTAGTTGATGGCTAGGAGGATGTTTTAAGGCGTCTAAGGTTCATCAAGGAGGATTAGGGAAGAGAAATATGGTTGGACTTGTTCAAGGAAAGAGAGGAAAGTTTATGAGAAAAGTGCAGAAAACCAAGGCAGATTTGTGAGGGACTTTGGTTGACCTATGGAACATAGATCAAATAGAAATGATGATGGATGATTGGCTGACTTATTGTGAGAAGAGATGTACTGCAAGAGAACTCAAAATAAAACACTAATACTAAGCAAGCAAAGAAACTGGCTACGCTAAAAAAATAGAATTGTTCATCAAGCTAGTCTAAATTCTAATCTAGGAAATTAAATGTTGAACAATGCTATATGGAAAGAAAGCATGGAAGGAAATTTATTGCAAGGATAAAAATTAGCATGATGAAATAGATCTACAGCAAATCATTAACCTTCTAACAAGCTGCAACACTAGAACTCTTATGGAAAAGGCAAAGTTGTGTTTTTTGTGGTAGCAAGCGGGTCTTGGCCTTAGTTCATGATCCCAAAGGGAGGAAAGGAGGCCAAGGCTTTGTTGATGGTGATTTTGTAACATTTTCCTATCACTATTCAACTTACTACAGCAAACTGAAATGGGAAAAACCTTTTAAATCACCAAAAGTAACCTATCCTTAACCAAGAAAGAAATCTATCTAACAGCAATGAATTCATAAACTGAAACAAACATATAAATACAAAACAAGAGGTTCTTGGCTACTTGGATTGGACCCTAACCCAAGAGATTCAGCCCTCTGAGGTAACTCAGTGCTAGCTCAGAAACAATCTCATCTTCATTATCAAAATAACAGTAAGATTACATGAAACTGTCTACAAAAGTAAGCTCGAAGTGGAGCAGAGCAAAGCTGCAACAAAAGTGCGAAAATTTGACTAGCATCCAACAACCTAATGAGGCCCTAGCCCTCTCTACTTATACAACTGGAGCTCCCAATAGCTCCCTTAAAATCAAGGAGGTTTCACTCCCAAAACTTGAGATGTAGGAGTTATGGCTATATCTCAGATGCTTAGAAACTGAAATTATTTCTTGCTACTTTATAAGGGGAATCCTTGAGATGGTTCATGGGATTGAGATCCACTTCTATTCTAAAATGGAGTGATATGAAGGATAAATTCTTATCAAAGTACCAATACTATTGCAGAACAAGGGAATTAAGGGAGGAAGCATTAAGAATGACAGAGAAGGAGGATGAGGTCCAGGAAGATTATGTAGAGTGGTTCCACTATAATCTGCAAAGGTCTAAACACAACGATTTAGACCATGAGATATTGAAGACCATATTTATTAGAGGAATGAGGGAAAACTGCCTTGAAACCCTGAACCTACTAGGGAAAGGGGATATATCACAAGAACCATTTGCTAAAATCGTAAAGCTCTTTCTAAGATGCTCTAGAGGATCATTGAAGGGGAGAAGCACAATTTGAGATGCCTTAGCCCAAATATGAAAAACCACAGGAGGAGGAGTAATCAGAGCAGAGATCAGGAATTAGTTTGAAAGTTTCAAAACCGATATCCTCAGTACTCTAACTACCCATATAACGACATCGCAAATCAAGAAGATACAAGAAGAAGCTGATACACCTATGCCCGTGTTCTGTCTGAATTGTGGGAAGAAGCATCCCTCGAGGGAATGCAAATTGAACAACATCAGGTTGTGCAATATCTACAAGCTAGAACATTCAACAGTTCAATGTTCGGAGCTTCCTAAACTGAAGGAAATAATTAGAGAGTCAAGCAAGGAGGTGTAGTCCTCTTATTTTATCGTTCCAAGGAGACTATGGCAGCCACGACCTCCGGGTATGTGTCAAGATTTTTCCTCTTTCAATTTGTGGAACAATGCATATAATACTCAACAATATCCATGGAAATATCCTTCTCCTTCTACAATGTAGTTTCCTTCACCCTAGAACCAATCATCTCCACCTCCCTCTATCTAATATCCTCCATATCAACCATACCCTTAGAACCAGAAATGGAGAGGAAATGCCCAAAATACAATTTTACCTGGATTACCAATGCAGCAATAGCTGCAATTACCTCTTTTCCAAATTACTACTCCTACAACGCCTTTGCGACCCCAATTACCTGTGCAACCTAACCTAAAACCGAGCAATAAAGAAGCTTAGGGCATAGAGGCTCCGACTACCTTCCAGACCTACCTTATTACCCCTATCGAGATTAATGAAATTCAATTACAATCAAGGTAATTAAACCAAGGCAGTTCCCTACCATTGCAAAGGAAGAATTTGAACCTTCCAGAGGAGATACCATAGGCTCTGAGGTGGTTATTGCACCTATAACAGTTGATGCAGAGGAAACTCTTATGTCTGTAATAGCCAACCCGCAAAGGAATACTACTCCTGTAACAACCAACTCAGGAAAGGATGATACACCTACAATAGCTGACTCAACTGCTATAACTCATAAGCCTGCATATCCTCAAAGATTGACTAAACTTGAAATGACCTCACAGCCCAAATCTTATTTTCTTAGGGAGTTGCAAAATTTGCATGTATGAATTCCTCTGTTGCAATCCCTTAAAGAAGTACCCATTTATGCTAAAACAATACGAGACTTATTCATCAAGAAACTTGGGAGGAAGCATAAAGACCCTGCTACAATACACGTGATGGGGAAATTATTCAAATTAATGTCTGCTCAACCTCTTCTAACTAAGTATAATGATCTAGGAAATCCTACGGTTACTGTCTACATTAATGATTAGCCCATAACTAATAAATTGATCAATATTGGGGATGCCATTAATGTGATGAAAAAGAACCTCTTTACCACCCTAGGACTGCAGGGGCTTAGACATGCTCCTACTGTACTTGAATTAGCAGACGAATACTCTGTTAAACCTCAGGGGGTGTTAGAGGACATAGTAATTACAATAGCTTCTTGGAGATATTCGACTGACTTTCTTATCTTACATCCCAAATCCAATTTGGGGGGACATCCTTTGATCTTAGGGAGACATTGGCAAGGCACTGCAGATGCATTTATAGGCTACAGATTTGGATCTATGGTGATCTCGGACGGCAAGGTGATAAAGAATATTAATCTTTACCCCCCAAAACCAAATGTGGATTTAAATAATCCTTGCTGGAATGAGTTTGAGCCTTAATCAGATCTTTCCTTACCACTCCTCACTCTGGGGAAAGCCAAGTACTTCAAGGATGAGATAGAAGATGACATCATTAATGGTTTTATTACTAACTCACTTTTTGTCGCTTCCATTAAAAATTCGAATGGGGAAGAGGAGGTAGAAGATATAGATTTTGAACAAATGAGAACCACTCCAAATATTGACAACAATCCAATTGAAATAGAACCAGGAAAGTTTCTGAACATTAACCCCAACCTGACTACTGAGAAAAAACAACTTCTATTACAACTGTTATAGAAATACAAAAAGGCATTCGCATGGGACTATACCGATATGAAAGGGATCCATCCTAACCTGTTCTCTCACTATATTTATTTGAAGGATGGTTGCAAACTAGTTAGACAACCACAACACCACATGAACCTTACACTGAAGGAGGTGATGAAGCAAGAATTACAAAAACTCATGAGTGCTCATTTTATTTATCTGATATCTTCCAATCAGTGGGTGTATCCACTTGTCATCATTCCTAAGAAGAATGGAAAGTGGAGAGTCTATGTGGATTACAGAGAACTTAATAAGGCCACTCAAAAGGACCATGTTCGTTTACCATTTATATCTTAGGTCCTTGACACCCTTTTGGAAAAAAAAACTTTTCATTTCTAGATGGGTTTAGTGGCTACAATCAGATACAAATTTCCCCAGAGGATCAAGATAAAATGGCCTTTAATTTCCTTTTGGAAACTTTTGCATAAAAGAAACTCCTGTTTGGACTCTCCAATGCACCAACAACCTTTCAGAGGGAAATACTAGGGATTTTTTCTGATTTGTTGAATTACTACCTTGAAATCTTCATGGACAATTTTACACCTTATGGAGATGCTTTTGAAATGGCATTAGCTAGTCTAGAAAAATTGCTACAATGTTGTGTACAGACTAATGTTTCTTTGAACACTGAAAAATGTCACTTGATGATGACTAAAGGGATCATGCTAGGACACTAAATTTCTGCTGACGAGATCAAGGTAGACAGTGCAAAAATAGAGGTACTTCGGAAAATTCCAACACCCAAGACGCAGAAATAGGTAAGTAGTTTCTTGGGGCATGCAGGGTATTACAGGAGATTTATAGAAATTTTTTCAAAAATTGCATTGCCATTATTTTATTTGCTCATGAAGGATGTCGACATTTTGTGGATAGGAAAGTGTGAGAAGGCCTTTTTGAAGCTGAAATGTTGTGTATCAACAACCCTAGTTTTACGAGGACCTAATTGGGAACTGTCGTTTCACATAGCTATAGATGCATTTGATATTGTTTTAGGTGTTGTTTTGGGCCAACTAGAGGGTAGGAAACCTTATGATATTTACTACATAAGAAAAAATCTAACTTTGGTTGAGCTCAACTACATAATGACCTAGAAGGAATTCTTAGCATTCGTGCATGCCATCAATAAATTCTAACATTATATCACCGAGTATCAAGTATTTGTACACACTAACTACTCTTCCATTCGTTTCTTAATGAATAATTCAATTACCAATGGTAGAATTACACACTAGTTATTGTTGTTACAAGAATTTGGTATCACAATTTTCGATAAACCTAGAAAAAATAATGTAGTAATTGATTTCCTTTCTAGGTTAACTACTGATTACAATTGCATTCCTAGCGAGGACTCTTTCCCTGATGAATATCTCTTTTCTATTTCTACTTACTCACCTTGGTATGCAGATATAGCCAATTATCTTGCTACGGGGAAGTTTCCACAGTATTTGTCCTCCAAGGAGAAAAGAAAGATTATACAGCAAAGTGTTACCTATACCTGGATAGATGGGAATCTCTATCACACTAGACCAAATTTCTAGATCAGAAGTTGTGTTAGAGAAGATGAGATCTTTGACATCCTTAAGGCCTGTCGTGAGGAACATTGTGGAGGGCACTTTGCAGACAAGCGGATAGGGTACAAAGTCCTTTCAAAAGGGTATTAATGGCCAAAAATATTTTAGGATGCCAAGAAGTTTGTGAAAGGATGTGATAGTTGCCAAAGGATGGGACAACCACTGCAATCAGATGAGATGTTATTACAACCAAAAATCATCTTAGAACCTTTTGAGAAATGGGCCCTATATTTTATGGGACCAATTAATCCTTCATCTATATATAAATCTTACATATTCATTTGCACCGACTATGTCACAAAATGGGTTGAGGCAAAGGCACTAACCAGAGCCATAGAGCAGGTTGTTTTAGACTTTTTGTTTGAAGACATCTTTGTCCGATTTGGCATACCCAGGGATATATTCACAGATGGAGGGCCCCAGTTTATATCCCATATGATCTAGAATTTGGTTGAAAAATATAAAATCCATCATAGAATCACAACATATTATCATCCAAAAGAAAATGGCCAAGTGGAAAGCACTAACAAAGTCATTGAGGGGATCCTTACCAAGACCGTGGCTAGTCACTGAAGGAATTGGGCCGAAAAACTTCCAGAAGTGTTATGGGAATACATGACTACATGGATGAATACCACATGATTCTTAGCATATGAACATGTGTATGGAAAAAATACCTTATTCCCTATTGAGTTTGAAATCAAGGCATAGAGAACAACATTGCGGGTAAATTTGGATCTGGCTATAGCACAAAAGTAGAGATTGAACTAGCTCAATGAATTGGAGGAGAAACAACTAGCTGTTATCCATCAAATAGAGATTTTATAGTACCAGAGAGCTAAGTGGCATGACAATTCATCAAGAAGAAGAAGTTCTAGAAAGGAGATTGGGTTCTCTTATATGACTCAAGATTCAAAGACTTCAAGGGTAAGCTTTGTACCAGATGGCTAGGTCCCTATGTGGTAGATGTAGTCTCTGACAATGGGACTATAAATTTGGTTACCATTGACAATGCAAGGACACCATTGCTTGCAAATGGGTACCATATTCAGTTATATCACAAACCTGCTTCAAGGGTTTCATTCATCAACATTGTCAGAAATTCAGATCTTCACATTATAGAAACAAGGGAAAGCCCCCCTGTGCTGCAAAAATTCTAATTTTTCGAATAAGTGTAACAGCTGAAAATCAACTATTGTTTGTGGTTGTTACACCTTCAAACTTGAAAGAAAAAATAAAAAATTGGCTGCGAAAACCTTTTTGGGGCACAAATAGACAATTTCTGTAATAGTTGAAAACCAATTTGTGGCAGTTGTTACACACTCTGTAACAAAATTTTTTATTTAAAGCATAGTTTACAATAATGTTGTTACATGACCTTTTTATTTTATTTTTGTAAAAATTAATTATAATAAGTCGTCTTGGAATGGATAAAGGTTGTAGTAGACCCGGTGTCTTAATTGTTTCAACTTTATTTTGTTGGAAAACCAAACATTCCGCCACAAACTTTTGAATATATGATTTAAGACCATCCCAAAAAAATTCCTTCTTAACCCTGTGGTAAGTTTTTAAAAATCCTGAGTGCCCTCCTAAGGGAGAACTGTGCAATTCCATAAGAATCTTTTGTTTTAGCTGGGAATTCTTACAGAGGTATAAGCGATCTTTGTACCATAACGAATCATTTTGCCAGCTAAATGTATCAGAAGTACTAGAATCTTGTTGTAGCTTTCGAATAAGTGCCCACACTTCTTCGTCATTCTTCCATTCCTCCTTTGCTTCGTTTATCCAATCTGGTTGGATAATAGAAATGGCACACAACAATGCTTCCATATCCTCATCCTTTCTTGAGAGTGCATCTGCCACCACATTTTGCTTCCCTTTTTTGTAGATAATTTCAAAGACATAACCCAACATCTTTGTGACCCACTTTTGTTGCTCTTCAGAGGATAATCTTTGTTCTAAAAAGTATTTAAGGCTATCATGATCCGTTTTTACCTTGAAGTGTCTTCCCATTAGGTAGGGTCGCCATTTCTTAAGTGCATGGAGTATTTCCAACATTTCCTTCTCATAAATAGCTTTGCTTAAAAACTTTCGCTTGATTGGACGACTTTCAAAAGCAATGGGTCTTTCATCTTGCATTAGAACAGCACCAATTCCATTTCCTGAAGCATCACATTCCACAATAAAGGTTTTTGTGAAGTCCGGTGTAGCTAAGACTGGTGCTTGGCACATTGCCTCTTTAAGATGTTTAAAGGCATTTGTTGCTTCCGGAGTCCATGAAAATGAATCTTTCTTCAATAATGTTGTTAGAGGTGCTGCTATTCTCCCATAATTCTTAACGAACTTGCGATAATACCCCGTCAACCCAAGAAATCCTCGTATATGCTTTATGGATGTGGGGATTTTCCATTCCTTAATGGATTTAATTTTGCTAGGGTCTACCTTAACTCCTTCATGAGATACAATATGACCCAAATATTCCACCTCCTGGACTCCAAAGAAACATTTGGATATTTTTGCATATAATTGTTTCTCCTCCAATAGTTGTAGCACCTTGTCAACATGTTCAACATGATCCTTCCAAGACTTGCTGTAGATTAGTATATCATCAAAAAATACTAACACAAATTTTCTAAGGAATGGCTTGAAAATTGAATTCATCAAACCTTGAAATATTGAAGGTGCATTGGTAAGGCCAAAAGGCATGACCAAAAATTCATAATGACCCTCATGAGTTCTAAATGCCGTTTTCGGAATGTCTTCAATCTTCATTCTGATTTGATGATATCCCGAACGAAGATCCAACTTGGTGAAGTAAATTGATCCTTGCAATTCATCGAGTAATTCATCAATGACAGGAATGGGGAACTTATCTTTAATAGTGAGCTTGTTGAGCTCCCTATAATCTGGACACATGCACCATGATCCATCCTTCTTGTGCACCAATACTACTGGAGCTGAGAAAGAACTTTGACTAGGTTGAATTATACCAGCCTCTAGCATTTCTGCAACCATACGTTCAATTTCACTTTTTTCGACATATGGATATCTGTATGGCCAGATGTTTGGAGGAACACTTCCTGGAATCAGATGAATAACATGATCATGATCACGCATAGGTGGGAGACCTTTGGGAGTCTCAAATACCTTGGAATGATTGTCCAGGACTTTTTGGAGATCTGGAGAAATAGATGATTCCAATGTGGAAACATCTAGCGAACATAATTGTGCAATTACACCTCTTTGCTCCTTTTTTAGAAGCTTTGTCATGCCATTAGAGCTGATTAATTTTCATGGTTTCCATGCAATACCCCTTAATTCAACTTCCTTTCCTTCCACAGAAAATTTCATGAAAAGTTCTTGAAAATTAAAAGCTATTGTACCCAAGGATTGTAGCCATTGGACTCCTAGTACAACATCAGCACCTCCCATTGGAATGGAAAGCATTGGGCTAGTCAATACATATTCTCCCATGGATAGCTTGATATTATGGAACTTTCCAGAACAATTTATTGTTCATCCATTTGCAATGATCACTTGACACTCTGGTGCTGGATATAGGAAGCAATTCAATTCTTTTGCTACCCTACAATGGATAAAATTGTGGGTGCTTCTTGAATCAATCAACACTATTACCTTTTTCTTATTGATTTTTCCTTCTATCTTGATGGTTTGAGGAGTGGTAATTCCCGCCAATGCATTACAAGATATGGTCGGATTTATTTTTTCTTCATCTAGGCTTTGTTCCTGGAATATATCCTCTTCTTTTGACCTTTCTTGCTCCTTTTCTTCTTCCTCTTCACAATCTATGTAGAATAATTTCTTCTCAGCACACTTATGACCTTTTGTGTATTTGCTATCACAATTGTAACAAAGCCCTTTTGCTCTTTTTTCTTCCAATTGTTGTGGTGTCAACCTTGTAGGTTGTGGAAGACTATGGGCAACGACACTTCCGTCTTTATAGTTGTGAATGGTATGCTTCCTAGTTGCCATAATTTTTCTTTCCATTTTTCTTGCTAACCTGAATGCCTTCTCTAATGAATCAGGTTCCCAAAGGCGCACATCATGTTGGATATTATCCTTTAAAGACCCTATGAACACATCAATCCTATGCTCCTCTGGAATATCTTTTACCCTTATGTTCAATTTTTGGAACTCCTCAATGTGCTCCATTATTGAACCCTTTTGTTTGATACTTATCAATTGGCTAAAAAAAGTGTTGCTTTTTGTATCCTCATAATATGCTATCAATTCTTCCGTAAAAATTGCCCAAGTGATAAATTGTTTACGAGAACAAAGCCATTGATACCATACAAACTGATTTGGTTCCAAATATAAAGTTGCCATACGTACCTTTTGTGTGTTTTGCACATTATTGAGATCGAAGAATTGCTCCATCTGTAATATCCATGTGGCGGGATCCTTGCCATCAAACTTCCTCATATCGATTTTTGGAACATGGTGAGTCTTTGATCCAACATTAGAGTCTATAGAATCATGATTAACATTTCTTTTGTTCTCATCATGAGTTTCATTTAGTACCCTTTCACCCTTAGTGACCATTTCTTGTAGCAACTTATTCATATTTATCTTCAATTCTTCCATCTTATCATCCATGCCATCAATTTTAGCGTCCATGCCATTCACCTTAGCTTCCATGCCATCCATCTTAGCTTCTACGCCTTTCTTTAAACAATCCATCTTAGCTTCTACACCTTTCTTTAAACCATCCATCTTAGCTTCTACATCTTTCTTTAAACCATCCATCTTAGATTTTGTTCCTTTTTGTGCAAGGGACAGTTGTTGCACTTGGTCTTGTAATTTTGATATATCATGTTGCATTTCTTCCTCTTCTTCATGAGTCATGCTAGAGCATTCAGGTTCCTTACTAGGTGTTTTCATTTTCTTTCCTCGGGGCATCAGTTACCGATAATAATGATCTACTATGCCCTTTGAATTCCTTCAAAATAAATTTTCAAACCAAGCTTAAGCAAAAATTTAAAAAAATCTACACACTTTTTTTCACTTTGTAGGAGCTTGATATTGCCTCTAATGTATCTCTGTACTTTCCAATCATCTAGTTCTGAAATTGTGACCTGTAGTAGCTCTCTGTGTCCTATTTCCAATGCCACCAGTCTGATCCAAATTGGATTATCCAAGAAAGAGTTATGCACAATCTCCCAAGATGACCTGATTATAGACCTTTCCAGAAGAGTGAAATTGTATGAAGTGCCACGTGTACAATTTTCGCCCTTTGGTTCTGAAAACGATATACAAGAAACTACGTTCCGTCCTCTTTCTGTACCTTCTTACGAAATTTCAATCCGATCCCCAGAGAGAAAGATATGACCATTTTCCCTAGGTCACCTGTTCTGAATGTAATTCAGGAGTCTGTAAAAAGACCAACTTCCTCAGAGCATATCTCCGCAAATATCACGCGAAAATATCTGAAATTAGGACCCAAGGTTCAGCGAGATTTCTTCTCAAATGGGTTTTTTTTGCGACTTCTGAAATGTCACAGAAAAAAAGTTATAGCGAAAATTCCACGATGACCTGTTTGGAGCAGCAAAACCCTAGAATCCAAAGCTCTGATACCAAATGTTATGAAACCAGCTCAAGAAAAGATAGAAAAGAAAGATCAACGCCTTATAATTCAGCCTCTTATAGGGGGAAACCTCCTTTACATTACATAAATGAACAATTCTTGGATGATACAAATGACAAAACCTCCTTTCTATATATAGGAGTCTAAGGAGTCACAATATAATCCATCCGACCTAACAATAATAATATAAAGCCACAAAAATAACAATAGAGGGATTCTATGGGGCACAGAAATAACAATATGGGGGTAATAGGGGCACAACAATATAAATAAGGGGTATAACTACAATAGTAATGGGGTAATCACTAGTATTATAGGGACCCAACATTGTTACACCTATAACAGCTGACGACTTCTAGAAATAATTCGAGTAAGACATTTATTGCAACAGACATCAGGGATCATCTCGGTTCTTTCCACCAATGACTTCTCCCCATGTCACCCAAGTATATCACACAAAGGTAATAATGCTATATGATTTTATTCGATAATTATGGAAATTTAACACGATATCCCTTTTCACAGCCAAGGTCGGTTGTCACATTTAAGCCAGGTGGGTGAATCATACTGCAACATGACCTTTGCATGACCTATGGTTATTTAAAAAAACTGTGATTAAAGCATAGTGATCTGGTAATCATTTTCACTTAATGACAGATCATACCAAAAAAGGGAATTGTACCTTTGACTAGACCTCCCATAACCTAGCACTAATAAGGAAACATTACTGTGCAATACGAACCATGATTGCAAATATTAATTTGAAATTCTCATGTGTGCCACCCTACCATTTATCCATGCTGGAGCATTGCATCCCCATTCAGAGTGCTCAGAGAAGTGGAAAGGAACAATTGCAGGCTGAAAAAGCTAAGTAGTGTGCCAACTGCTCTAGAAATTCTAAAGGAAGGAGAACAACATTGATTTTGTGTAGTGATGGGTGGAGCAGCAACTCTGCATGAGCCAGGGTCAGTAGAGGCTTTGGATAATTTCCCTGAAGCATGCCAGATTTTTAAGGACGTAGGTTGGTTTGAGTTCTTCCATAGGCTGGAGGTTAGGTGACTGAAGCTGGAGGTTACAGAAGAGGTGATTTCCCGACTGACGACATTACCAGTGGAAGGAAAAAGGTGGTTTAATAGGAAAGTTAATGACACCTTCTTGAAGGGGTATTTTCTCCAAGAGGAAGAAAAACTAGTGAAGAAAGGGAGGGGGAATGATAGATTGTCACTTCCCCAGCCATGGGCCAATGTTTCCCTTTACCTCATCAAGTACATCACCTACAATAGAAGGGAAAAAATCGTGTTCAATTACTACTTTCCATTGCTAAACCACCTTCGGCATCGATAGTTGATAAATCTTCCCTACTTCTTACTGGGAAACATCAAGCATATGGATATAACCGTAAAAACAATTGCACATCTAGAAACATGCTTCACCAACCATGGCCTCATCAAGCTCATTGTCCTAGACTTACTAAGCCACCAAGGCAAGAGATGGGAGGAATTCATAAGGAAGAAGGCTAGAACTACCAGTAGGAAACAAACTAGGACTTTTGAGGAAGCTCCGGCGGTGACAAAGGAGCAGCCTCAGCCTTTGAAAGTAAGGATTGGTAAGAGGCCAATCGACAAACCAATTTGTGATAGGTGGCCAAAGAAGAGAATAAGGGTTAATGGGTACCCAGAGTCGCCATCCATGTCCAAGAATAACAAAGAGGCAATAGAGCAGAAGGATGAGGAGCAAGCTTAGTCGAAGGAGCCTTCCTCACTTGGTAAGATCGAAACTCAATCATTATTGTTAAAAATTGAAAATTTAGAAAAAGAGAATAGAGAGCTAAGATAACAACTAACATAGGGGAAGGTAGAGGCAAGAGCCCAGGGGTTAGACACTTTGGCAGAGGCTGTAGACAAGGTTAGGAAGGGAGATGTCTTGGGTGCAGTGTGCACCGCATGTGCTAAGAAGCTAGTGACAATGGGGTTTTGGGTCTGTTCAGCAGATACCATCTCAAGGGAAACACAAACCAAATCCTGGGAGACTAACACACAAAAATCCATTGAGGAAATATCTATTACACAAGAACCAGTAACTAAGATAGTGCAGTCTAAAGAAAGTAATTTGGGAGTGGATACATAAGAGCGCTTGGTTGACATTGTTGTTACAGAAGAACCAGTAGTGGAGACAGAAGTCAACCAAGAAAAGGAAGAAGAAGATGATATCCATGAGCCTGTGGTTGACACTGTTGTTACACAAGAACTAGCAGTGGAGATAGAAGCCCACCAAGGGAAAAATGATATACAAAAACCTGTGGATGACACTACTGTTACACAAGAACCAGTAGTGGGAAGGAAGCTGATTAGGGAGAGAAGGAAACTGTTACACAAAAATCCATTGATGATGCTACTGTTACACAAGAACCAGCAGCAAAAATGGAGTATTTTCACCCTCAAGAGGCTTTACACCCTCGATTGTTAGTGCATGTGGGAGAACACTAGGTCCTCACGAAGGATGGTTTTCTGAAAATATGTTGTTGTTACCTGAGATACAAAAATGGAAGTAGCAGGCGCTCTCTCTACAAGAGGAGGTGATCTCACTCAAGGCACACAAAATGATGATGGATTCCCTTAGGGAAAAGTGGTTAAAGGAAGAATGAGAGAGAGAATTGGAAGCACAGAGGCACAAGGAAGCCATGAAGAAAAAGGATGAACAGTTGCATCTATTACAGCGGCAGGTCTTGAACCCGACGAATGACAAGACAAAGCTCTCTGATATTTCCCTAAACCTTCTAGCATGCAGGTGGTTGTCCCCATCGTATCTAGTGTTCCTTTGGGAACAATATTATTTATTTCAGTTGAAAGTCGTTTTTGAGAAAAGGCCTTATTTAGGTTCTTCTACCTGAACTTTTCTTGATAGTTTTCGCGCTTGCAATTTTGATGAACAGATTTTTCTTTGTGAGACATTTTGCATAACATCATGTGTGAGTATGTCAACATAAAAATGGTAGCAACTGTCTTCTCCTGTATGGGAGATTTGCAGTTGCAGGCTTTTCTTTCGTTTATGAGAAACCAGATTGAATCGTATCTGGCCATGAAATCAACATAAATTAATGAAGAAAAGACAACATTATGGGTCAGAGCAGAACTAGGGATGGTTTATGAACTCAGGCATGAATTTAAGTTGTTCGTGAGCACCCCAAAGATCAGGGAACAATCAGCCATCTACAGGAAGAGGATTGTGAGGATTTGCGTCAATTTTCATGCACAGATGAAAAGTCCAACGCTAGCAGGATGCCTTAAACGCATCGAATCCTGTAGCATTGAGTTGCAGGAGGGGAATCCTTTTGAATATAGAAATTTCATGGTTGTTGTTACACGGGTTCCTAAGTATGCTCGGATCATGCAAGCATTGGGGGCATTCTCGATCGGGCTCAAATTTAAATTATTTTTTATTTGGTTACGAGTAGAAGAGTATCAGCTGGATTACGACCTATGTGATTATGAAGAAGAATCCTGGACACGATAGTTGATGGAAACTTAAGGGCATAGAGCCATAGGTGAAGACACTGTTGGTGCTTACATTTTATAGACTTGCATCGGGGGCACAACAGGAGAAATTAAGATTTTGCATGGGGAGATGCAGTTGGTTCAGTTGAGGGGAGATGTTGGGTGTGACTTTTTACCTATTTTCTACACCTTCTTCCCCAGTTTTGATCCTCTTATCCTCCAGACCCATGAAAATTTACATTATTAATCACCCGTTTTCTCATTTTATACAATCTATTCCACTATCATGTTATTTTTCCATATCTTGCTGAATAATATGATACTTTATTCCTTTTTGTGGCTAACTGGGGTGGGAATTGGAGGAGTATTTTGGAAGCTCTTCTCCTTTTCAGGTGTTGCTCATGGGAACAAGGCTATAGAGTAAATAGGCAGCGTTGATCAATTTTAGAGCAGGGTAGAGCAGTTCATTGTTACACCCTGTATGTTGTTACAGGTTGTTGTTACACACTGAATGTTGTTATAGTCTGCTATTACACTATGTGCTAATACAAAGGAACATTATTACACCAAGGGTGATGTCGCCAATGATTTTCGTTACATCCCAAACCACTATTAACTCACAAGATGCTGTTGCACTGGAGCTAGCAAGTTGTGGGTACTATTCCACATAACAGCTATCGGGTGTTAGGAATTGTTTATTTTAGAGAAATCAGGCCCAAGTGGTTGAAATCCTAACCAATATATTTGAGAAGCATTTGTATTTAGAAATAGGTTGTAACTATTATTTTTTATTAACATGATAATCGTGAGATTCTTATGGCTGATCTATTCCTAGTTTTGAGCATGTAATAATTATAAAAGAAACTCGATTTCCTATGTACAAGGACTACATATAGAAAATAACTATTACTCCACTCTTGTAACTGTGAATTATGTTTAATATTAAATTGCTACGGTGATGTTGTTACTGCTATCCATCTGATTCTTTAATTAATCTTGTGTTATTCCTGCACCCCTGCTAGGGAGGAAGGGCCCTCCTCTTTAGCAGGGACTGCAGTGGTAGAAGTAGTGTAGATTATTGTTTCTTTTATTGTCATATGGTTTTCTGTTGTTGCGGTACAAATTGTGAATTACATCCGATTATGTTCCAGATTATATTGTGTTGTTACACTGGTTTAATTAAACAGAATGATAGTGACCAACTGGTGTAGTAATTAGTTACCATGTGGTGCGTCCTTACTCTGGTAATTGCAAAGTGTGATTTCAATTATGTGGATTGTTTTAATTTCTACATGAATGATTTGATTTTTTCAAATTGATTTAGTAACATATTTTACTATTCTTTCTATTTTTCATTCTTGGCTGTAGTGTATCGGCACAAATAGAGAGAACTCCATTGAAATAGCAAGACCTACCCTGGGTTGAAAATTAAATGTTGTAGTCTCGGTAAATTAGGATTGATTAAAATAACGCTACAACCGCACACTATTTGGTATAGGAGCCATTCTAGAAATAAGGCTTGGTTGCCTTTATTCTTAAATATTCTCCTTGGTTGTGATGGTTAGCATGAGAGAGTAATGAACATGTACTTTTGAATGGACAAGTGAGTATGTCTTGTGAAATTTTCAATTGTAGAATGTATCAAGGTTCTTTCACCAAATGGAAACGAAAGAGAGTCTTTAAGATAAGAGTAATAGTACTAATATAATAAATACATGTAGAAATTATTGTGTAGATCTGAAACTGCTCATTAAATTTACTAAAACACAAGACTCATATCTACTCTATTATTCTGGAGAATTCAATTCACGATCTAGAACAAAAATTATAAACATGCAAGAATAATTTTCACACATAAAAAAATATTTATCTAGGGGAAGACAACTACTCAAAAACCCCTTCCTATATGTATTGCGTTAATCAAATAATAGATATGAATACATATGCTTTCTCAAGCCTGCACATAACCTGTAAGTGTATAGTTTATCCCTCTGCCTGACTGATTGACCCTAGCCAACACTTAGCCACTTTTCAAGTTGTCCAAGCTCATATTTCCTTGAACTATTCCTTGATGAATTAGGCCCCTATTAGTTAGGAAATTCATCAATTGGAATTGCACAATTCCTTTACTCTCATCCTCTAACTGCATGCACCACCTGTACACTTTGAAATATTCTACTACTGATAGTATAGTACCTTGAAATCTCCATCTCAACTCATAACTCGAATTCTCTGCATGAATGAGACAATTTAGGGTAATTTATTAATTATCTGAAGTCACTACAAGAACAAAAGAATTTCTTCACTACCAGTGAACACGAATAGTACCCCGACGAAGTTTCTTGCTTATCTTGTTTGCACAGGAATCCTATATCTTCTTTCACCCTTTATTTACAGGACTGTGCTTTGGCATTTATTATTTCATGGGGTGGAAGAGGGATCCTGACTTATTAAGAGTAGAAGAGATTGTTCCTTCAGAGAAGGATATATATATACCTATGATACTAATATTCTCATTATAGATTTTCCCCTTGCCCTTCTCTACTCAATTGGACCAACATGCCTAACATTGAATCAAAATAAGTGAGCTGAGAAATGAGGTTACTAAAATAGATACAACATCATGGTTCTACACAAATATTTCCTTATGCATGGATTTCATTTTCCATCAAAACACCATTGTTAAAAGGTATAAACCAAGACAAAGAAGAAGGATATAAGGTTAGCCAAATGTTACAGTGTCACAAGGCCCTTTTCCATTTTTATGCATGCATTGGAACCAAACCAAATGATTTCATACATGGTTTTATTTACACTAAGAATGAAAAATAAGAGAAAATACTCGACACGAAAAAACAAACAGATAAATGGTAGACAAGGAAAGAAATTTGTACAAAGGGTAGGGTCATAATATTGAAAATATTGTTTAATATCTTGGCCATTGACATGAAGAGAATCCATATTTCCATCAAAAGGTTAGATATAATAAGAATGGTTGCTAATATTTTCATGAAAAACAAAGTATTCTATCCATAAGGATTGAAATTTAGTGTGTTACCCTTTCTATTCATGGGATTTATCTTGCTTCAATGCTAAGTATCCCACACTAAATTCCTTTTTCCCTACAAAATTCCTATTAAACCATCACTTGATATGACTCTGGTGAATGAAAAAATTGTCTTTGGCTTTTCTCCTTTCTTCCTGTAACTTCAAAAGGGTGTCTATCTTACTCTGAAGCACAAGACATGGTTTCCCTTGAGACTCTTGAGAAATTTGAAGTGTTGGGAGGTATCTTTTCGAAGGTAGGATGGGTTATTTTCCATACACTAGAAAGTAATGAGAGATTTTTAGAGAGGGTGTTAGGATATTCCGACACATAGGAAATAGTTAAGTATAACTTGGTCTAGTATACAGTTAGGTAAAGTGTGTTTCTTTACTATGTACATTTTGTAACTTACAATCTGACAGCCACGATATGTAGTGATCCGATGGTTCATTCTCTCCTCGGTATTACCGACACTTGATCTGTGGCTTAACACCCGATTGGTCCATGATCTCTATCTAAAGAGCATGGAGGGTCATTTGTAGGTTAACCGTCCATGAGAGAAGCTTATGTAAATTTTCATTCTTTTATTAATAAATTGCCTGAAGTGGCCGCGTTGGCTCAGGCCGTGGACTGTTTCCCTCTTTGAGGGTTTTAACCACGTAAAAAGTACTGGTGTATTGATCTGTGGCCTGTTTGTGAGCGGTGTCCTTTGGTGTTCTATCTGAGGAACTTACCCTGTAAATTCCTACATGGTATCAGAGATATTTGAGGGCCGCGTCCGTTGGTGATCCAAATCTGAAGCCGGTAGAACTGCATCTGACTGTCGTTTCCTAGATCTATTGTTTCTGACTACTTTCGGGCCGATAGGACTGCTCTATTTTGTTGGGAGCATCTGTTCCAGTTAGGAACCCTTTCGTTTCACACGAAAAGGTTTTCGGTAGCCCTAGCTACGTTACTTTTAAGATCTGGAGGTATACGTTGTTTATTTGCAGTTTACAGTTATTTTCTCTCTGTTTATTTCGGTTTCGGTTTATTTAGATTTTTGTTTTTTTTTTATTACCAGATCTGTACCTTTCATTTCTGTGTATGCTCTTTTCCCCACGACTATGTGCGATCTGGGAAAATCAGAAACAGAAAGGAAGGATTTTTATCATGTGTATGCTCTTTTCCACTGCACCTTAGTGTGATCTTGGAAAATCAGAAACATTGAAGAAAATATTTAGTTTCCGGCTAAAGCTAACTTCGAGCCGCAAGGTTTGTTTTTTTTGTATTTCCATGTTGGGGCTTTTTTTTTTTGTAGGGAAAAAGAGCTTTCTCAAAGCAAGCATGCAACCCAAAGCTTCAAACCCTCTCTCTCTCTCTCTCTCTCTCTCTCTCTCATGCCAAGTTATTCTTGATAGCACCAACTACTTCCAATGGTGGTCCTACATTGTGGATTTACTTAGAAGTAAAGGTCTCTACAGAATAGCCTCAGGCCAAGAAACCAAACCGAAAGATGAAGATAAGGCAGCTAAATGGGAAAATAGGCAAGATCAAGCACGTGGGTTGATATGGATGTCTATTTCTCCAGATCTTAGATTCCATATTGCAAAACTTGATACTCTTGATGAAGCATTGAAACAGATTACTAAAGCTTTTGGAATAAAAAATGAACTTAGAGCCCATCAACTTGAAAATGAGTTGCTTACATTGGACCCCAATAATTTTTCTTGCATTGAAGATTTTTTGTCCAAGTTCAAGATCCTTAGACTTCTCTTGGAAGGTGTTAAGGTTAAGAAAGAAGATAGTAACCTTATCTATTCCATTCTTACTAAGTTGGGACCAGCCTACTCTGTGTTTGTTTCCACCTTCCATTCTATAAGAGAAGCCTTCATTTCTCAAGGACAAGACTACAAGTCCCCTTTGATTTTTTTTGTGATTCTTTAATAGGAGAACAAGAAAAAATCTTACACCCTGGTATTCTTAATCTTGGATACTCTTCTAAGAAAGCGTTACCCGCCCAGCAGCAACCAAATCCAAATAATCCTAAGAAGTTGTATCCTAAAAGGATGGTCCTAAACCAAACAAGGGTCCTAAGCAATTTCAGTCTCAAAATGAAAAATCATTTCAACAAAATGATAAGAAAAATAAAAACAAAGGGAAGAAGACTGATAGACATTGCAACTTTTTTAATCGAGATGGCCACTTAGAATCCAAATGCTTTAAGAAGATGGAAGCCTTGGAAGCAGCAATGAAGAAGCATAACATCCATTTGGAGCACTCTTCAACTTCAACTTCATCTTCAGGAATGACACTTTTTGCATGTGGTTGTCAAGCATCTCGGTCTGGCTATGCACTAAATGTATCTTCTTCTTCTCATTCTCATGAGTGGCTCATTGATTCTGGAGCTTCTTATCACATGGCCAAAAACAAAGCCATGTTTTCTTCTTTAAATTATTGTAACACCAAAAATATATATGTTGGTGATGATAGATCTCTTAGTGTTGTAGGGATTGGAACTACTCATATAGACAATGGTCAGTTTAATGATGTATTATGTGTTCCAACCTTACTCTGCAACCTTCTATCTGTATATCAGATAACTCATTCAGGTGAAGATAAAATCGTTGAATTTTCACCTCACGATGTTGTAATTAAGGACCTAAGAGATCCTAGACAGATTTTAGCTACTGGCATTGCTGATGATTCTACAAGGTTGTATAAGTTTCACAACTTTGGGTCATCAAATCTTCCTTCAATATTTGTTTCTCATAATGATGAAGTGAGCAAACTTTGGCATGAGTGATTTGGTCACTTAAACTATCGCTCCCTTCAGAATATATGTAAAGAAAATATGGTGACAAGACTTTCAATGGTATCTTGAAGAGATGGTGTTTGTTCCGGATGTGTACTCGGAAAACATCATCGGGATAGTTTTGAAAAACGTGCCTCTTGGCACGCCTCAACCCCTTTACAGCTCGCGCATAGTGATTTATGTGGTCCACTTCCAGTTGTTTCATTCTTTGGCTACAAGTATTTCTTAACTTTCATTGATGATTTCTCTAGACACACTTGGGTATACTTGTTAAAACTCAAGAGTGAAGTATTTAACATGTTCTTGGCCTTTAAGGCCTTTGTTGAAAAACAATCTAGACATCAAATTCTTAAGCTAAGACCTGATAATGGCGGAGAATATGTTAACAAAAAATTCATCAACATTTTCACTGAGAATGGAAATCAAATGCAACATACTGTTCCATATACTCCACAACAAAATGGTGTAACTGAAAGGAAGAATCGCACCTGAAAGGAAATGGCTAATTGTATGCTTCAATCTAAATGAATTAGTCTTAATTATTGGGCAGAGGCAATTAACTGTGCAAATTACATAATAAATCGCACTCCTACTAAGGTTTTAAAGAATATCACTCCAGAAGAAGCATGGAGCTCAATTAAACTAGATGTAAGTCACTTTCGCGTTTTTGGAAGTGAAGCATGGGCCCATATTCCAGATGAGAAACATAAAGCTTTAGAACATAAGAGTGGAAAATTTATTTTTGTTGGATATTCTGAAGATGTCAAAGGATATAGACTTATTCCACTTAAGTCCAAAAATGTTATCATTAGAAGAGATGTAAAGTTTGGTGAAAATATATCGGCCTACGAGCCTAGTTCGGCGGATGTGCCACCTCTCCCTATCTCTTCTACTTTTGAAAATATTTCTTCTTCAGATGATGAAAGCGAGGATGAAAATCCTCCCCCACCTTCTCAGGGTCCTCCTTCAGCTCCTCAGCTTCCAAAATGGGTTCGTGCTACTTGGGATGCAGCAGGTGATCTTTCCGGTGATCCTACAGATCAGCGATGTACACGTTCTCAATTTGATAGAGCCTCTTCTTTACTGGCTCAAGCTTCAGTGAATTATGATCCTGACACCTTTGCAGAAGCTTCAGACCATCCAGATTGGGAAGCAGCTATGGATGAAGAATATCATTCATTATTGGCAAATGATACATGGGATCTTGTTCCTCTACCAAAGGGACGAAAACTTGTTAGATGAAAATGGGTTTACAAAACCAAGTATGGACCAGATGGGAAAGTTGATAAACATAAAGCTCATCTTGTTGCTAAGGGTTTTTCACAAGTTGAAGGCATTGACTATACTGAAACCTTCTCCCCTATTGCCAAAATGAACTCTATCCGCCTTGTTCTTTCCCTTGTTGCCTCTTTCAAATGGGAAGTCCATCAGATGGATGTTAAATCCGCCTTCTTGCATGGGGACTTGCATGAAGAAATATATATTGAACAACCTATTGGCTTTATACAAAGAGACTCCAGCCTTGTATGTTGGCTTAAGAAATCCCTTTATGGTCTCAAGCAAGCTCCTCGAGCTTGGTATGCCAAAATGGATAACTTTCTTTTAGAAAATGGCTTTTCTAGGTGTCATTCTAACAATACTGTCTACACCAAGAAAGTGGGCAAGTCCCTTATCATTCTTGTTCTTTATGTTGATGATCTTATCCTGACTGGTAGTGATGCCAACCTTATAAACCATATGAAGTCTAGACTTAAAAGGAAGTTTGAAATGACAGACTTAGGACACTTACATTATTTTCTTGGTCTTCAAGTCTTGCAATCCAAGGAAGGTATTTCCCTTTCCCAATCCAAGTATGCCTATGATATTCTACGCCATTTTCACATGGAAGACTGTAAGCCAACCCCTTTCCCTTTTAGTCTAGAGTCAAACTTTCAGCCACTTGTACTTCTCCTGAAGTTGATGCTACCTTATACCATCAACTTGTAGGAAAACTTTTTTATCTAACCCATACTCGTCCTAACCTTTCCTTTTCCATTGGCCTTGTTGCTTGGTTTATGCAAAACCCACATGAAAGTCATTGGAAAGCAGCTAAAAGAATACTTTGTTATGTTCGAGGTACAATTCAGTTTGGGATTCATTACAGTGCCGGAGCAGCTCCTCTATTGGTTGGTTTCACTGATTCCGATTGGGCTAGTGACCCTGATGATCGGAAGTCTACTGCAGGTTATGTGTTCACTCTTGGTTCAGGACCTATTACATGGGCTTGCAAGAAACAAGGTGCCATTTCTCTTTCTTTAGTAGAAGCAGAGTATCGTGGTGTCGTAGAAGCTAGTAAGGAAGCCTTGTGGCTTCGTTAGATCCTGTCAGAGTTTGGCTTTCATCAGCAACATCCGACTACACTTTGGTGTGATAATCAAAGTGCCATTCAACTATGCAAAGATCCAGTCCAACATCAGCGCAGCAAACACATTGAACTGCACATGCACTTCATCAGAAAGCTCATCCACGACCATGTTCTTGAAGTGCAATATTGTTCAACAGATGATCAAGTTGCAGACATCTTTACAAAGGCTCTCACAGAATCAAATTTCACTAAACTTCGATTTATGGTTGGAGTTCAGGAATTTGTCGCTAAGGGGGGATACGCTCTATTGCCTCCTTCCTTCTCCTATTGTGTCATATTTATAAATCCTTCAATATTATCCCAAGTTGTTCTTAATGGGGGATGTTAGGATATTCCGACACATAGGAAATAGTTAAGTATAACTTGGTCTAGTATAGAGTTAGGTAAAGTGTGTTTCTTTACTATGTACATTTTGTAACTTACAATCCGATGGTCACGATATGTAGTGATCCGATGGTTCATTCTCTCCTTGGTATTACTAACACTTGATCCGTGGCTTAACACCCGGTTGGTCCATGATCTCTATTTAAAGAGCATGGAGGGTCATTTGTAGGTTAACCATCCATGAGAGAAGCTTATGTAAATTTTCATTATTTTATTAATAAATTGCCTAAAGTGGCCATGTTGGCTCAGGCCGTGGACTGTTTCCCTCTTTGAGGGTTTTAACCACGTCAAAAGTACTGGTGTATTGATCAGTGATCTGTTTGTGAGCAATGTCCTTTGGTGTTCTATCTGAGGAAATTACCCTATAAATTCCTACAGAGGGTTTAGGTGTAACATGGTCAACCCACAGAGCATTCACCAAAGCATTATGCTATTTCATTTGTTTAGGGTAAACAATTTTCTTGATAATGCAGATAAATTTTTTATTAGTTGACTCAACAAGACTGTTACCCTATGGATAATAGTTGGATGAATGTTTCAATACAATGCCATTATATAATGAAAAATCATAAATTTTAAGCGATGATAAATAAGGTGCATTACCAAAAACAAGTGATGTAGGAACACTAAACCTAGTGATGATATTCTACCTTTGGAAATTGATGAATTCCTAGTCATTCAGTTGTTTGAAAGGAACTGCTTCTATACATAATGTAAAGTAGTATATAGCAATGAGAATATACTAGTGTTTCTTCCAAGAGTGTGGAATTATTTCACCGATGACATCCAATCCCCTCGTTGGAAAGGTTCTTCTACAATGATGGGATGCAATGGGGCAGCTGACTTTCTATCAAAGCCAACACATCGCTCACAAACTAGACACTTGCAAGCATAAGCATGAGCATCCTTGAAAAGTGTGGGCCAATAGTAACTGGCCTGCATAAATTTATGTGTAGTAGTATCACCCACGTAATTTCTACCAACTAGTATGTCATGAAGATCACACAATACCCTTTCTAAATCAGGTGATTCCAAACATTAGAGCAAGACACCATTATGGTGCTTCCTAAAAGGAAATCCATGTACCAATTGATATGATAAATATTTAAGTCGAATATCTCTCTTTTGTCACACCAAAATGTGTGAGGGAAAGGTACCATGCTCAAGATACTATTGAACATCTACATACCAAGAGGTGGGTGTTGTTAGTTCCAGTCTTCGCAGCCTGTTATTAGGGATCAAAATGGGCTCTTACTATGTCTGGTTTTCAGAGATGTTTTGCACATGATTTTCAGTGCAAATCATATCCTAAGCATATCCATCATAAGCAGCTCAGAAAAATATTTCCAATGGTATATCACACTCCCATAGCTGGTTTTTGGATCAGAAGATATGATCGAAATGAATGATCGATTCTTGGTTATGCATGTTTTGAGGTCATTTGCTGCACACAGGAACAAGTTTACTACAAAACCAGTTTCTAAAGTAATGGACATGAATTTTACATAAGTGAAAGAGGTTTTTTTCAATCACATGCCATATAACAAAAAGATCCTTCAGTTTATGCACAAGTGTTACTCTGTAGGATATATACAGTGATATTTGAAGCCTACATTAAAAAACAAAACAAATTTTGCATTTGTTTTACTGTTTTAGTCATTGTAGTGCAGCACCATTTTACAATATATGGAAAGTAATTTTGAAAAACCAAAGGAGGTTTTTGTCAACCACGAGCCATATAACAAAAACCTCTTTTAGTTTATTCACAAGTGTCGTGAATTGGAATATTGGACTCGATCTTTACAACCTATTGTTACAGATTTAAATATTTAAATGATTTCTTGTTTCAGATATTATTTTGTGGCATAGATTATGAGAAACTGGAAACCAATTTCCAAAATTTGTGAGACATTTTTCTAACCAATGATCTTATCTACAAAAACCTCTTTCAATTTTGTAACAAGTGTTATGGTTCAAGAGATACGAGTTCATCATTGACACCTATTTTCAGAAATTTGGTCCAAATTTAATGTAACTGATTCTATCTTGAGCGAGATGGTTGAGCTCAACTCCCTTAGTACTGGGATAAGCTAATTGTATATATTTTATGAATTTCAAAGTGCAAAGGGTTGGAATTTTTGTAGCAGAGTGAGGCTGCCTTGGACTGTGTAAAGTTTCTTCTGGATATTATTTTTAATGGAGCAGTTTCTGTCTTTTAGATTTTGGATCCATCACGGTGTTTAATGTCTAGCATGTGTTTGTTTTTCTCGTAAATTCACTTACATAATTTGTTTCTTCTGCTAATTCTTGTTACAACATTATCCAAGGGAAGTGTTAGGAATCCATCCACACATGATGCTCCTTTTGCAATGATTTTGTTGTTAAATGTAGTGGTTATCTTTGCAGAATCCATCCTCTGTTTGATGCTTTGTTGAGTAACTTTGTGTTTAATTTTATTCTAACGCTACCACTGTAGATCCATCCCTTGATTGATGCTTGTAGGGAAGTGAGATTTCTCATCTTTCCTTCTCTCATTTACATCTTTAATCTGGCTGAACATTGCACTTACTTTGCCGAAATTTTGCCGGCAGAAACTAGCCTAGATTCTGTAGCCCAATGATCCCTTCTCTTGTTGTTTTCAACCCACAATTTTCAACCAAATCCTCGTTCTTCATAGCTAGCTTAATATTCATTTATTTCAGCCACCCTCAGTTGGAAAAGAGAGAGGCCTCTCTGGTCTGGCAGGGCTAGATGCCAAATCAAAAGCTTGGTTTGTGGTTACCTCATAATTGCCTCTTCGCAGCCTTAAGGTTCACTTGGCATCATTGCCGGGGAATGAGGTGACAAATATTCTCTGGGAAAGATCATTCAAGTTGTAGATCTAGTTTCTGATGGTGGGCAACGATTAGACACATATGAAGGCTGAAACATTCACCTGGTGACTCCAACCCAATCCATAGATTCCAGCGCTCACTGATCTGTTCATGTACTAAAATAAGATGATGGTAGGGTATGTGGCAAACCCTATGTTTTGTGAAGTTTTAAAAGAAGTTAGAGATCATTTAGTGGATATTGAAATAGATGAGGTATTTTTCATTACCGTGCTTTAATGTTTGAGATCTCCAAAGTTTCCTCTTAAAGGTAAAACTGGTTTCTTTGAGTTAGTGGTTGAAAAATTTGAGAAGGAGATTGAGTATATAGATGTTCAAAGTAAGTCATATGAATTCCGAGATCCCAAAAAGTTCTTGGAAACTCTGCCTCCTTCAAAACAAGAAACAATAGGGTTGCCTGTGGATGTTTGCATCGATAGTTTGTAGCTTGAAGCATAGGTTGAGGAGTTAGGGCAGCAGACATGCTCTAGTCCCTATGATCCTGTTGTTGCATATATGGAGTATTTTCAGGTCAAATGACAAACAAGATTGTATTTTACATAGCCATACTCATCTTGTGCATGTATGGTTGTCAGCATTTCCAATTGTGTCCTGGTTCAAGCACTCCCTAGCATCATCGTTCCCACAGCTACTTGATTGGTTGGTCTGGCATTATAGAAATAATTGATCTATAAATTTTGCATTAGAGTGGGTTAGATTTGTAAATAAATAATCTGCCCAAGGCAACGTTTCAGTTTCCGGTATTTGTTTATGTACATATTACAATATGTATATGTTTTTGGATTGGTATGAATTTTTTGGGTTTACAGCTATTTGTGACCGTATTTCCCAATGGATGAGGCACTTGGTCTATGGTGTTCTTGAAAACTCCAAGGATTTGCCATCCCCAATATGGCCAATGCTAGTTCCAGTCTTCGCAGCCAATCACCAGGGATCAAAATGGGCTATTACTATGTCTAGATTACAGAGATGTTTTGCACATGAGTTTCACTGAAAATAATATACTAAGTATGTGCATCAGAATCATCCTTGAAAAATATTTCCAACAACATATCACACTCCTATAACGGGTTTCTGGATCAGAAGATATGATCGAAATGAATGATTGATTCTTGGTTATGCATGTTTTGAGGTCATTTGCTGCACACAGGGAAAAGTTTACTACAAAGTCAGTTTCTCAAGTAATGGATATGAATTTTACAAAAATGAAAGAGGTTTTTGTCAATAACATACCAAATAACAAGTACCTCCTTAAATTTATGCACAGGTATTACTCTGTGGGATATATGCAGTGATATTTGAAGCCTACATTAAAACAAAACAAATTTTGCATTTGTTTTACTGTTTTAGCCATTGTAGTGCAGCACCATTTTACGACATATGGAAAGTAATTTTGAGAAACCCAAGGTGGTTTCTATAAAAAATGAGCCATATAAAAAAAATATCTTTCAGTTTATTCACAGGTGTCATGAATTGGAATCTTTGACTAGATCTTTACAGCCTATTTTTACAGATTTAAATATTTAGTGATTTCCTGTTTCAGATATTATTTTGTGGCACATATTCCAAGCAACTGAAAACGAATTTGCAGAATTTGAGAGAGGTTTTTCTCAAAAAAGACCTTATATAAAAAACTCACTTTCCATTTTGTAACAGGTGTTATGGTTCAAGAGATACGAGTTCATCTTTGACACCTATTTTCATAAATTCAGTCCAAGTTTAATGTAACTGATTCTATCTTGAGGGAGATGGTTGAGCTCAACTCCCTTAGTATAGGGATGAGCTAATTGTATATATTTTATGAATTCTAGAGTATAAAGGGTTGGAATTTTCACAGCAGAGTGAGGCTACCTTGGATTGTGTAAACTTTCTTCTGAATATTATTTTTAATGGAGCAGTTTCTGTCTTTTAGATTTGGGATCCATCACGGTGTTTAATGTCCAGCATGTGTTTGTTTTTATCATAAATTCACTTACATACTTTGTTTTTTATGCTAATTATTGTTACAACATTATCTAAGGGAAGTGTTAGGAATCCATCCATGCATGATGCTCCTTTCATGATGATTTTTTTGTTAAATGTAGTGGTTACCTTTGCAGAATCCATCCTCTGTTAGATGCTCTGTTGAGTAACCCAGTGTTTATTTTTCTTCTAACGCTACCACTATAGACTCATCCCTTGATTGATTCTTGCAGTGTAGTGGGCTTTCTCCTCTTTTTTTATCTCATTTACATCATTTATCTGACTGAACATTGCACTTATTTTGCCCTAAGTTTGCTAGCAAAAAACTAGCCTCGATTTGATAGTCCAATGGTCCCTTCTCTTGTTGTTTTCAACCCATAATTTTCAATAAAATCCCCATACTTCATATCTAGCCTAAGATTCACTTATTTTAGCCAAATTTTGTTGGAAAAGAGAGAGCCCTCTCTGGTCTAGCAGGGTTAGGGTCCAGATCGAAAGCTTGGTCTGTGGTTACCTCACAATTGCCTCTTCTCAGCCTTGAGGTTCATTTTGAGTGCTAACAGGTGTGTCAGTGGGGGGAGCCTATTTGAAATTATACATGTTGATTTCCTACTTCCATGTAGAAGAGTCATCTTCTTATGTATTAGCCACTTCTACTCCAAGCTAGCACATACCATGGACTTTTATCATGTATATTGTCGAACTCAATATCATACTCTTGTGAGTTGGTTCTTTTCCTTTTCCTTCTTGCTCCAAGAATCCAAGTATAACACACCCTCTAAGAGCACTACAAGAAAATTCTAAGTATCCAAGAGTATGAGAGAGAGAGAGAGAATAATGAGAGATAGCACCACCACTAAACTCACTAAAGGTTACTAGCTAATCCTTAGAAGCCCTTTTATGGATTAGGCCTTTATTTTCTTCATTTTCCATTATTTTCCTTCATTTTCCTCCTCACATGCAACCTGTGACCTTTCACCTCCTTTTTCTCCTAATTTCCATTATTTTCATAAACAAATGTGCCAAAATGCCTTTTAATGCCTTAGCCATTTCCTTTTCCAATTTTCGTAGCCATAAACAATCAAATTAACACCCCCTAGGATGTCTTGCCCAACATTCAACTTGGAATAATTGTCCCATTCATTTGTGGTTATTTCTTTTAACTTTTATTACATGAAATTTCACCAAGGTTGTTACAGAACCCTCCCCCTTAGGGTACACCATCGTCGGTGTTCAATCACTTATATACCTCAACAACCTACTAAAATAATAAATACTACTTATGGAGCTTTATAACATAGTTCGATGTAGTATTTACAATGAAATATATACTCAAGAGAAGAAAATCATGACAACATACCGCATAGTGGAGCTTCATATCACAAGTCATTATGGTATTTACAATTATGATCCTATTGAGTGTCAATCCACATGACATTATAACATCATGATAACATAACCACATGATAGCATAATAACATGATAACATAACCATAATGACATGACACCCATATCGCATATTGGAGCTTTATAACACATCTCTTTCCCATATTGGGTACATATAACAACATCGCCATAAATATAGATACCAAAACATATATCAAAGATATACTAGTCATCATATCTAAGCACATATCAAAACATATATAAGATATCAAACCATCATAAAGCATATATCCAACCACCATAAAGCATATACCAAACCACCATAAGAAAATAGCAAACCATCATAAGAAAATATCAAACCACCATAAGAAAATACTAGACCAACATAAGCAAATACCAAGCCACCATGTCAAGATACTTGCCTCAACTGACAAACAAGGAAGGATACATGGCCCACATCTGATCCTCCATCTCCCATGTAGCTTCATCGGGCCCAAAGTGCTTCCATTGCACTTTAACTTGCTCGATTTCTCAGTTCCGAAGCATGAGCACGCTTTTATGCAATATACACTAAGGCTCTGGCTGAAATTCTCCATTTAGTTCCACCTGCAATATAGACTAGTCAATTACATGATCAACATCCTTACCATACTTCTTAGGAAAAGATACATGGAAAACATCATGGAATTTCACTATTGGAGGCACTACTAATCGACAAGCTATTGGCCCAATCCTCTCAATGATATTAAAGGTTCCACAAAACTGTGGTGTCAGCTTGGCACATGATCCAATCTGCAAGGAGCTCTTCTTTAGTTTGATGTGCAAGAACACATGTTCCCCAACCTGGAACTATGAACAACATGTTCCTATCTGCATAACTCTTCTGCCTATCCTATGTTGCCATTAGATTCTTCTTGATGACCTGCATATCTTGTTCCATGTCTTCCAGCATATCTAGTCCAATCAATACTCTTCTAACCAGATCACTCCAACTGATGGGAGTGTTACAAATCCGCCCATACAATGCCTTAAAAGGACTTATCCTCAATGATTATTGATAACCCTTTGTTGTATAAGAATTATACCAAAGCGATATACTCTTCCCAATTCCACTACAGATGCATCACATACATCCTAAAGATGTCCTCCAATATCCTGTTGATCCTCTCTATCTGTCCATTCATTTGTGGATGATAAGATGTGCTGAAGGCCAACTCTGCGCCCAAACCTACAAATAACTCCTTACAAAACTTGGAAGTGAACTTCGCATCCCTATCTGACACAATCTTCTTCGTAACACCATGTAGCCTAACCACATCTATGATGAACACCTGTGCTAAATCACTCGCTGAGTACGTAGACTTCACCAAAATGAATTGTGAAATCTTTGTCAAGTTGTCCACAATGACTATGATCGAATCATGCTACTTCACTGTCTTCGGCAACCCTATGATGAAGTCCATGGAAATGACCTCCCATTTCCATTATGGAATCGCAATCAGCTGTGACATTCCACTTGGATGTTTACACAATAATTTCACTCATTGACAGTTGAAACACCTTGCCACAAACTCAGCTACATCTCTCTTCAAATTCGGCCAATAGTAATACCTCTTTACCATTGTCAGTGTCTTCTGATAACCTGAGTGACCTAAATATGGTTTCACATGAAATTTCCTCAAGGTCACCTTCTTGAGCTCACTATTATCTGGTACATATATCCTGTATCAGAACCTGACCAATCCATTTGATGTAAGACAATAGTCCATGCCCTGTGCACCTGCACCTATACCTGTACCACTACATGTGCTTGTACCTGCACCTATACCTGTAACTGTATTATCAACCTGCTGCAACCTATGCACAATCTCCATATATCTGACATCTTGTTGTCCTGCCCACAAGATCCTTTCCTATAAATTTCTCCCATAAGATCTCATAGCTTCTAAGTGATTCACTTGTACCTGCCTGCTAAGAGCATCTGCCACTTTGTTCTCCTTGCTTTTGATGTATCCAATCTCAAAGTTAAATTCGATGATCATGGCCAACACCGAGCCTGCCTACCATTCAGATTTGGTTTCTCAAATAGATACATCAACCCACTGTGACCACTTATCAATGTACACCTTTTACCCAAAAGATATTGTCTCCACATCTTTAATGCATGTATAATTGCTTCGAACTCGAGATCATGCGTGGGATATCTCTTCTCGTGCTCATTTAGTATAGCATAATACCTATCCATCCTGCATAAGGATTCCACCAATTCCTCTCTTGCACACAATTGTGCACATAAAAAACTCTCTATCCGGGTCTCAATCTTCAACATTGGTGCATGTGATAACAACTGCTTGAGCTACTCAAAACTATCCTCACATTCCTTTGTCTTTTCAAACCTATTAAATTTTCTTTGCAAAGATGTGATAGGATAAGAGAAGTTTCTGATGAACCTCCTGTAGTAACCTACCAAACCCGTGAAGGATGTCACCTCATCCACATTATTAGGAGCTACCCACTCCATGATGGATCTTATCTTTTCTGGATCTACTCCAATGCCTTCCTTGGAGATGACATGCCCCAAGTTATGTACCTCCATCTGAAAGAAACTGCATTTTCTAAGCTTAACATACAACTGATGCTCTCTCAACAATTTCAACACTGCTACTAGATGCTCGACATTTTATTTTTCATTTTTAGAATATACTAGTATATCATCAATGAACACAATATCAAACTTATCCAAATATGGACGCAATACATTATTCATCAAGCACATGAATGTATATGGAGCCTTCGTTAAGCCAAATGGAACTATAATAAACTCATAATGCCCATACCTGGTCCTGAACGCAATCCTGTAAATTTCTTCTTCCTTGATGCGTACCTGATGATATCTGGATCTCAAGTCAATCTTTGAGAACACTATTGTTGCCTTCAGTTGATTGGAAAAGTCATCAATCCTCAGCAAAGGGTACCTTTTCTTAATAGTCACTTTGTTCAACTACCTGTAATCAATGCATAATATGTGAGTACCATCTTTCTTCTTCACAAACAAGACGGTGTGCCCAATGGTGATACACTTCGCCTAATGTGTACTTTGTCCAACATTTCCTTTAGTTGTAGCTTCACTTCTAGCAACTCAGGTGTGCTCATCCTGTAAGGTTATTTCAATGTTGGAGCTGCCCCTAGAAAAAACTCAATAGAAAATTCTACCTCCTTGTGAGGTGGAAACTCTATAATGTCCTCAGGAAATACATCTTCGAATTGCTATAAAACTAGGCACTTGTTAAACACATCTGCATTCTCAACCTCCTTACGCTTATCACTAGACATGTGCATTGTGAATAGCCTACACCATTTCCTGTGGCTACTCTTTGCTTGCATAGATATCCCCATCCTAACTGATGTGGCCTTCTTCTTACCTTGTAAGACTCTTGGTTCTCCATTGTCATCCACACACTCATTATATTTTTCATAGTAGTCCACCTTGGTTCTATGAAGATATAGCCAATACATGCCCAACAACATATTGTATGATCCCAATGGTAATAAATTTAAATGTGCTATCATAGTCATACCATTCAAATCAAATGCACAAGCCCTTACCCAATTATGAACTTGCTTCTTCATACCTATAGCCAACTACACTAGACAAGATTTTGCATGCAATTCCTTACTCAAACCACACTTATCCACCAAGTCAAGACTAACATAGCTATAATTAGATCCAAGGTCAATAAAAATATAAATAACTTGATCATAAAGCTTACCATCCATCTCAATGATAGATGCTTAGTGTTCTACTTCTTAGTTATCCACTTCTGCATAGATACACAAAATACTATGATTGGAATTCCCAACAGTTTATGCCTCCTGCGCACTGTATATATTGGGTCTACCACTATGAAACTGAAAACAATATTTCCTACGGTGCTCCCCTCCACAAGTCTAAAACCATACAGGTTCCTTACTCTGATCCTCAGTCTAATGTCCCGGTCGTCTCTCTGATGCATTGAACTGCTTAGGTGGTGCAATATTCTCCTTGTTACTTGTCTCCTGTGGTCTTTCTCTCTTTTTGTCCCATTTTCTTTTGTTCTTAGCATTACCTCTCTAGTATATCTTAGTCTTCGTTTGGCACTTCGATTGTTCATAGCTATGCTTTAGCTTTTGAATGGCCTCCTCCAAAGATCTAGGCTCATCAAACTCAATTGTGTCCTTGAATGCAATTGGTAACCCGCTAATGAACCTCTGAATCTTAGCCATCTCCTCCTTGAGGTAAGGCACATACCTCAATAGTTCTAAGAAATTATTGGTGTACTCATCATCTGTCATGAATCCCATCTTTAGTTTAGAGAATTCTTTTTCCCTGTCATCAAAGTACCTCTCCGAAATATATTTTTTCTTGAATAGCCGCTGAAATTCACTCCAGGTCAAATCTTCCCCATTTATGTCCTTGACATTCTTCACATCTTCCCACCAGATGTATGATTTACCTTTAAGACTGAAAGTAGCCACATTAGCTTTCATGTTCTCTGAGTATTCATGCAACCTGAAGAACTTCTTCTTACCGAGTAACCAAGTCTCGACATCTTGTGATCTCTTTACCTCTCCATCGAAAGTAAGTGGCTTTTCTTTTTTAAACTCATCGAGAAAGAATCCCCTATCACTCCTCTTGTAATGATGATACCAGTGATGATCATAGTGCCTATTTGAATCAGAACTAGAATAATACTTGTGCCTGTCCCTTCTCCTCTTTAGAGTGTTCAACAATCTACCATCTTGGGTCGTGTCCTCTCTATCTGATTGGTGACTGCCATGCAATCTACAGCCATACATCCCATTATTTTTTTTCTCATGATCATGACTGATTTGAAGTGACCCTTATCGCTACAAATCCGACTAACTCTGAAGTATGACTTCATTTACCTATGCTAACTTTTCCTATGATTATATGATCCTGTCATTATCTGCCTTATAGCTCCTTATCTCTTCCTTTAAGCTTCTCAGTGTCACTTCCAAATTAGAAGAGTTCCCAACACCATAATTCTCTTTGGATTGATAGGGAGAGTCTCTGTAGTCAACCATCCTGCTAGCCATTTGATGTTTCCTGCAAGGTGTATCATGTCAGCTAAACCAAATCACAATAAACCAACGTACCTTAGTATATCTTGGGGAAGATACCTTTTCTGCAAGATCAACAGATCAACATGATACATGTATAACATAATCATAACAATATATAAGAATAGTACATAAGCATATAACCATGTGTTGATGGTGCTAGACCCACCAACATGTCAGGGATCTCCTCGATAAGAAATCCCAACTAGACCTCAGACCGTTTAGTGTAGGAGTCCCAAAAGTGGGGAGTACAATATCACCTTCACCGTGGTTGTGTGCAGATGTGAGTAATATGTCCTTGTTGGTAGCAAGGGTGTGACATTTTTAGCATGTCAAGGAAGGTGCATGAAAGTCTCTAACACACAGAATGGGGGGGATGAGTGTGCCCCTTAGAAACCTATTATAGCATGTAGCTTGAAAGGGAACACACGAGCAGCAAGACATCACAAGATGGAATGCAAGATATCCGACGATCCAAAGTGATGGTTATACCAACAACAATTTCAATAAGACTCATACGAACATATACAAAATAGTCCATACATGCATGTGTAAATAATAGCTACATATATCATTAGAGTAACCAAGATAACTTAACTACAATAACAACATATGCATCAAACGTGTTGGCTCTATTATATTAAAAGAGTGAAAGTTCCAATCATACATACAACCATGACAAACCACTATTCCTGATAGTGGAACATTACAATCACTTCTTCCTTCTCCTCCAAAGAGATGTATTAGCTCTGCACTATGGAGAAACCCATGCTCGTTACAATACACTCCAATATTTCTCTAAGTTACACCTATAGGAATCTTGGCTCCCAAAAGCTAGTACAATGAGTTATGAGGTTCTATAAATAGCAAAGGGTGGGGTGATCCTTGACATTCCCCTTTGTGACTCTTCACCTACTCTCATGACTCTTCAACTACTACATGACTTAAACAAAGTCTTTCGGTAGAAATCACATGAGAGAAGTTTTTGGCCGACACGTTTTGAACCAACAAGTGTGGTTCATCATCAGAACTAGATGAAGAGGCAAACCATGGCAAAGGCTTAAATAGAGAGCAATGTAGAGACATAATTTCAAGTAACGACTATATTTGAACAATAATGTTTAAATTATAATATTAATTTATTAATATATTAAAAACAAATATTATTAAGAAATGACTATATTAGACAGCTAGTTTTTAAAAAATAATATTTAAATTAATTTATTAAAACCAAGTATTACTAGTTCTTGAAAAATAATATTTAAATAATGATATTAGTTTATTAATTTATTAAAATATTAATATGTAACGGCTAGTTTTTGAAAAAAATATTGAAATAACGATATTATTTCATTAATTTATTAAAAATATTAATAGGTAATGGCTATATTAAACAACTAGTTTTTGAAAAATAATATTTAAATTAATTTATTAAAACCAAATATTACTAGTTCTTGAAAAATGATATATAAATAATAATATTAATTTATTAAAATATTAATATGTAACGGTTATGTTAAATAGATAGTTTTTGAAAAATATTATTTAAATTAATTTATTAAAACCAAATATTACTAGTTTTTGAAAAATAATATTTAAACTGTGATATTAGTCTATTAATTTATTAAAAAACAAATATTAATAAGTAACCGCTATATTAAACGGCTAGTTTTTAAAATAAATAAATAAATAAATAATCAAAGTCAAACTAAAGGAAGGGAGTCAAAAATTATAAAAAAGAGTGAAGACCCTAATTGAGACAAGATCATTTGATAAATAAAATAACTAATGGAATAATATTTTAATTAATTAATGAAATAATATCATTATTTAAATATTTTTTTTCAAAAACTAGCCGTTTATTATAGTCGTTACTTAATAATAATTGTTTTTAATATATTAATAAATTAGTATTATAATTTAAACATTATTTTTCAAATATAGTCATTACTTGAAATTATGTCTTTACATTGCTCTGTATTTAAGCCTCTGCCATGGTCTGCCTCTTCATTTGGTTCTGATGATGAACCACACTTGTTGGTTCAAAACGTGGTGGCAAAAAAATTCTCTCATGTGATTTCTATCGAAAGACTTTGTTTAATTCATTATGGATCACAGAAGCTTGAATACAGAAATTACTACTTGACTATTACATTCTGTTATCGACACTTTATCTTTCAATATTACAACATGTTTACATTACAATCCACACATGTACCCATGTGAGACAAAATAGTCTTGAGTAAGCCACGCAAGACATCACTAAGGCTTGTACAATTATGGGAAGACCAACTCTTCGACATCCTCACGATGGTCGATGGTGACGAACTGATTCCAAGCTTGGTAGTTTGTTATGGTGTTCGCTTGCTCTATGGTGACATCCTGCTGAAAGTGAACTCTTGCCTTCGTTGCATCTGTGTACATTGATTTGGAACCTCTTTACAACTCTTCTAATAACATGTGCATCATAGTCTTGAGTGTATCCAGGCTAGCAACATAATAATGCATAGTGTCTGCGTTGATCTCCAAGTTTGTACTGGTGGCTACGCACATCAACTCATCAAAGTAGATGTCCAGCTCCAGTCGAACTTGGTTTTTTGACTTCACCTCGGTGAGTGTGCCAATGGATGGGATCGCATGCGTGCGCACAATGACATCCATGCTCCTGAACACCCATGCTTGTGAAGCTTGCAAACTGGTGATGAGTTGCGGGAGTTCCTCATAGTTTTGGATCTGAATCCATATTTGTGCCTTCAACTCCACCACCTTTGGCTTCATCATATTTGACAAGTGCAATGGGACTCCTTTGTACCTCATTGTCCATTTTTGCATGTGATCGACAACAATGTGTAGATTTGATAAGATGCGTGATATCCTAGCATAACGTTGCTGCCAACTGTTGAGATGGACAAATGACTGTCTCGAGAAATGATACTGCATCCAATATTGCTCTCCTCAACTCTGCTCTAGCAGATGTTGTAACTTGTTCTCCTCCCTTATCGACCACTTGTAACTCCTTAGCCATATGCTCATTTAGCTATCAAAAATCTAACACTCGAGTTGGTGGCTTCGGCATATGCTTTGGTAGCATCGGCCAATGGTGTTGGATGCTTACGCACATTGGGTACGATCACTTGTTCTTCAAACTGCGTAGGATATATATGGACATCCAGAGTAGGCACTTTGTGCGACTACAAAACTCTGTGTTGTGAGACATCAAAAGGTATGTTGTGCATCTCTGCTTCTAGACTGTCTTCAAGGATCTCTGTGTCTCCTTGTTTGCTTGGGACTTGCTCTACTTCCAGATATGGTGAAGCTGGTGGGGTGACCTCTTGGTTCTGAGGCATGAGGTCAATATCTTGATCTATCTCTGGTTGAACCATATCCATGTCCATCTACTCTAGTAGCTGTTCAATCTCTTGAGCTAGGTCCTACTCCTACGACTGCTCACCCTATTTTCTCCGTGCCAGCTACTCGGCTGAGTCTATAACCTGTATGGGTGCAATTTCATCAATTTGTGCATGTTGCGCCTCTTGTTGAACCTGTCTATGTTGCGTTTTCTTCTCTCTTCTATGTAGCTCCTGTAACTGATTTTCTGTTTCCTCCATCCTCTGTTTCTCTCTTTTCCTTTGTATGATTCTTCTGTTGTATTTTCACCTCTTAGCCCTAATCTCCAAAGCTACTTTCAACACAAGTGGATCTGCTTTGAACTTGAAACTTTCTCTGCCTCTACATTCTCCACAACCTTTCTATTGCCTTTGTCATGCATAGGTCTGTTACCCTCTATTGCTGCTAATGATGCTACTCTATGAGGTGTTTCTTCCTTCTGCTTTGCTAACCACTCTACAACTGTGCTAACCGGTTCTTTGAGCCTTGAGAAGTGATAGAAATATCTCCATGGGTCTTCCTCGGGCCAATGACATGCCCCATGGATCCAAGGATGTTTCATTCTCACACATTGGTCCTTCACTAAGCAATGCGGGTCATACGGATAGAAACTTCTGGTCTCAAAGGTGAATCTTTTGAATTCCTCCGTCTCGACCTCAACATGCTTGATATTACATATCTCATACAACTCGATCCACAAAGGAAGAGTGGGCCAAGGTGCCTTCTTCTTCCTATGCAATCTAGCAGACAACCTTGTCAAGGTGTGATATGACACCTCTTTCATGATGAGCTTGTCCATGGCAAACTTCGGTAAAAGATGCGGAGCCTTCTCCATGTTTTACATCCGTATGAAGGTGCCAAGGCATGAGGCATATCAATTTTCTACGCTGATGAATGACTCCATTGATGCCTATGACATGTAAGGTGGATCTTGCTCGAATATTATTCTATACAAAGAGGCGACGAATTAGTCTGATAATAGTATGATGAATCCACAAAAGTTGCATTCAGAGAACAAATTGCAATAAGTGTGCATAGAGGTTTCCTAAGGTGTCCATGCCCAACCCAAGCTTTGGAACTGCTGACAGGCACAAACTGCATGTGGTATGTAAGCGGACATGTATATCTTCACTTGCTTACCCTTGGGCAGATATTAGGCTTCTGTTACCCATTCCTTAAACCTGAGAGCCAACATATCATACCAGTTGCAAGGTCTTCCTTCGCTGGCCAGTTGATCCAACACGATGACCCAACTCTCCAGGAAGGTTTTTGTACTCTCTTGGCCGTATGAGTGACATGCAAAGATGACCAAGAACTGACATGCCTTCCGCAGTATCTTCGTCATATGAACCTGGCTGGGTGTTGTCCTGAACTTGGATGGCTCTTTCACCCAACACTTCAAGATATCTCTTGTGTTTTCACTATTGTTGGGTCTACTAAAGGGCTTATCCATTGTGACCACTAGTTGTGGCAAGTGATACATCTCCTGAAATCCCTTCACCCTGAAGGTAGCAAGTTGTGTTCCACTAGCACTACTTAGCACCATTGTCATTGGATCAGTATGCAAGACAATCTAGTGGATCATGTCTGCACATCGAAATGTGAGATACGTGCATGCAATATGATACAAGAAAGACTTGGGAATGTTCACAAACACCCTGCAATCTTCCATATTTTCCTCAAATATGCCTAAGAATGTATCGTTGATGTCTTAACATTTCATCTTGATATGTTTGTCCATGAACAACTTGGTGTCTTCATAGATAGGCAAGCTCATAGAAAATTGTTGAACTGCATCTCCTTTGACCCTGCTATCTTGGAGGCCATTGTACCTATATTGTTGAGGGATGGATGAACACCTGTAATACCTAGATACATAGCAACACTCATGGCAAGCAATCTGTTAGTTGAAAACCAAAACAAATTTGAGGACTGACATGCAACATACCCGAGTAACTGACTGGGAATATTGCAAAAGGTTGGGAGAGTGACTACCAAAACCATGCAAGGCATAGTCTAGGCTATCAAGAAGTTGAATGAATGATGAAACTGTGCAAGTCACAGTCCAGCCTAGCCTACTAAGGACTTGACTACGCAATGCGCAGTTTCAGTTAGCAAGGACTGTAACCAACAAACCGCATTTGGGAAATTTTTGGGGCTAGCAAGGCATTGCCTCTCATAATTGCACAAAGCAAGCCTGGAGGGAAGTGCTAGTGTTACAGGGAAAAGTGTCTATGCAGAACTGCTAATCCCAATAAGGTTGGTAGCTACCTTAGAAACAAACAAAGTAAAACTACTTTCGTTTTCCTTTATGAAAGAAAGATGAGAGAAGAATAAAGGAGACCAACCTCTGTCTTGCGCTTGGTTCCTTGCTCGATTCCTCTCTCTTCTGATAGTCCTTTACTACTTGCTTTCTTGTATACCCAACTTCACAGAGTACCTGTAGAATCAAAGCATCATAACACTATACGAGAACATGGATCTATTATCATAAACAATCTAGGATCAGATGTAAATTGACCATACAAATGCATAAAACATAAATCACACAAGAGTATGGAGGAAAACTTGAATAGCTTTATTGATAATCAAGAAAGAGCCAAGAGAGTTACAACCAATTGTTCTAACCCAGCATCATCCTCTCAGCAAGTGAGCCCTTCTTCACCTCATGAAAAGCTTAGATCACCCAACACTATGATGTTGCCTCAAGAAACCACCAACAATTCCTTACAAGATGCAAAATTCCAGCCCCTGGATCTCTGGGATGAGGGATCCATATATAGATGTCTCTAAGGGAGGTGAGTCAGCTTTTGAGATTTGATTAGTGTCTTCCCTCTGATAGTTCTTGCTTCCACTTGGAGATTGATGATCTCTTACTCATCCCTGGTCGAATTCAGAGAGGCAAGTGTCACAGGAGAAGTTTCTGGAAGATTCCATGCTTCTCCACCTCGCGGATCGACACTGCCATTTGTCCCTTCTCGCCCATCAAACCCCATAGAAGGGCTTTCTGAAATGCAATGCACCTACTGTGTGTATTTAGGTGGGATGCAACGCACTTTGCCTATGGAGCAGGTGAAATGGTCCAGTTTTGACTAGTTCTGAGTGTTTTTTCATGGAGAACTTCTGTGAGAAGCTGTAATCAGTTGACCTTGTTCTTTTAGGGGTTGGAACAAAACTTTTAGGGACTTAGGAGCCCTTGGTTTATGGACATTTATTCTTGGGGTTGTAATGCCCAAAAATTTCTATAACAATTGCCCCTTAAAGCATGAGGTCGTTAATCTTTTTGATTTCGGGTGAAATGCTTTATCATGAGGATCCGAAGTTCTTTCAAGATGGAAGGAGACCTATAATAAGATACAATACAATACATTATCTTCATAATACTTTCATGATCTAGCTGAGGTGGGAATTCCCATGCTTAGCTTTATAAATTCATTTTCATGTACATGAGACAGACAATTGTCTAAGTTTTCGAATTAGTCACCGGAGTTTCCACAGTAAGAACATTTTTCTGCCAACGTTTCGAATCCCAACCGGGATCCATCATCAGGACAGCAAGAATGCTTTGATAGAAGAAGAGCAGTTATTTAGGGTTTAAATAGAAATGAGGAGAGAAAGGAGGTGAAGGTCGGCTCTCAATTTTTGAGAAGTCGGCTGCCTCTTTATTTAATAATTTATTATTATTATTATTAATTAATTAATTTATTATTTATTATTTATTTATTTATTTATTTATTTTATTTTATTTTATTTTTATTTTTATTTTTTATTTTTTATTTTGACCATAATTATTTTAATTAAAATTATTAATATAATCATTAATTATATTAATTATTATAATATATAAAAATTTTACTTATTAATATAATAATTAATTATATTAATATAATAGTTAATTCTATTAATATAATAATTAATTATTTTAATTATAAATAGTTAAATTTTTTTAATACTAATTAAAATCTTAATTCTTTATTTAATTATTAATTGGATATTAATTAATTATTAATATACTATTAATTATTAATTATAATTAAAAAATGGAAATGATTATAATTATTATAATAACTATTGTTAATGTAGTAATGATTTTATTAGTTATTAATATTGATATAATAAATAATATAATAATTAATATACTACTTAATTAATTATATTAATATAAATATGATAATAATTAATTTTACTAATTATTATTATAAATATAATAAATAATATAATAATTAACTATTTAATTAATTAATTATTAAAATATAATACTTAATTAATTATATTAATATAAAATGATAATAATTAATTTTATTAATTATTATTATTAAATATAATAAATAATATAATAACTAATTATTAAAATACACTGCTTAATTATATAAATATGATATTTTAATAATTAATTTTATTAATTATTATTATTAATATATTAAATAATAAAATAATTAATTATTAAAATATAATACTTAATTAATTATATTAATTCAGTATTAATAAAAATTAATACTTAATTAATTATATTAATTTAGTATTAATAAAAATTAATACTTAATTAATTATATTAATTTAGTATTAATAAAAATTAATACTTAATTAATTATATTAATTTAGTATTAAATAATACTTAATTAATTGTATTAATTTAGTATTAATAAAAATTAATAAATAATTATTAATTAATTGATTAATAATTAATTAATTAATAATGATTAATTACTAATTAATTAATAATAATAATAATTAATTAATTACTACTTAATTAATTACTCATTAATTACTTAATTAATTAGAAATGAATTAGTAATTATTATTGTTGTTGTTGTTATTATTATTATTATTATTATTATTATTATTATTATTATTATTATTATTATTATTATTATTATTATTATTATTATTATTATTATTATTATTATTATTATTATTATTATTAATTTTTCTGATTAGGCGAAACCAGCTACTGCTAATCTCCATGCCATTGTCTCTGTTGAGATTATGTGGGTGTTTGAAAATCTCAAGAGCCTCTCTGATCTTCCGCTTATGGTACTGCTCTTCCTTGGCGATAATGGAGGCGCTTTCCAAGAAGACATGGTGCTTAGTTTTCGAAGTATTAATTTTTATTAATACTGAATTAATATAATTAATTAAGTATTATATTTTAATAATTAATTATTTTATTATTTAATATATTAATAATAATAATTAATAAAATTAATTATTAAAATATCATATTTATATAATTAAGCAGTATATTTTAATAATTAGTTATTATATTATTTATTATATTAATAATAATATTTAATAAAATTAATAAAATTAATTATTATCATTTTATATTAATATAATTAATTAAGTATTATATTTTAATAATTAATTAATTAAATAGTTAATTATTATATTATTTATTATATTTATAATAATAATTAGTAAAATTAATTATTATCATATTTATATTAATATAATTAATTAAGTAGTATATTAATTATTATATTATTTATTATATCAATATTAATAACTAATAAAATCATTACTACATTAACAATAGTTATTATAATAATTATAATCATTTCCATTTTTTAATTATAATTAATAATTAATATAATTAATAATTAAATAAAGAATTAAGATTTTAATTAGTATTAAAAAATTTTAAACTATTTATAATTAAAATAATTAATTATTATATTAATAGAATTAACTATTATATTAATATAATTAATTATTATATTAATAAGTAAAAATTTTATATATTATAATAATTAATATAATTAATGATTATATTAATAATTTTAATTAAAATAATTATGGTCAAAATAAAAAATAAAAAAATAAAAATAAAAATAAAATAAAATAAATAAATAAATAAATAAATAAATAATAAATAATTAATTAATTAATTAATTAATAATAATAATAATAATAAATTATTAAATAAAGAGGCAGCCGACTTCTCAAAAATTGAGAGCCGACCTTCACCTCCTTTCTCTCCTCATTTCTATTTAAACCCTAAATAACTGCTCTTCTTCTATCAAAGCATTCTTGCTGTCCTGATGATGGATCCCGGTTGGGATTCGAAACGTTGGCAGAGAAATGTTCTTACTGTGGAAACTCCGGTGACTAATTCGAAAATAATGTACCACAGAGGTCTTAAATCCAGAATTGTCTAAGTGTAGACTGATGATTCTGGTAGAGCCATCATCCCATAGATTGGATGATTATCTATGCAGCAATGATGTACATTTGATGTCTTTATTTTCCTGAATATATATCGCAGCCCAGATGGATGAAACTAGATCCGGGGTCTTCAATCTCGTTCGATCTTTGCTCAAAGTACAAGTCGATCCATGTGAGAGATGTTCTGGAGTCAAACATGGAAAGACATCGCCTGATTACCAGCCAATGATGTAAGTTGTTAACAGGCACGAGAGGAATCACCGATAATGATGATGACCCTCAAGGTACTACAGTACAATTCACGTGGTGTGAACAAAGGACTTAGCGTCGAACACCATGCAAAATATTTCAGTCGAAGGCCATTGATGTAAACCTGTCATCGAAAGTGCGAAACTTGCCATTGAGGCATGCAAGCTTCAAAGTACTGAAATGGGTGTTCCTAGATCGACTTCTTGGATAATGAGCTGATGTCGACAAGAAGTGATCCGTCATAGGGGGGCCTTAATGAATCCCACATCAATGACACGGAACGAAGCAAATTATTTTAATGGAGGTGAAAACGATCTGGTGATATAAGGTTCAGGGTGGTGGTCATGAAAGAATGGAGCGTAAATGTATTGCAGCAGGTAAGACACAGGTGAATTCTCTGAGTGAATTCTCTTAAACATATCGGCAACACTGACATGATGGATTGGTAGCATTAACCCCAAATGTGGATGGTGTGATGTGACCATGGTTATGTGACCGGTGAATGAAACAACCCAACCTGACTTGGATGCGGAGTGAAAGTGTCATGTTCAAGAGCGACTTGCTACCAACAAAGTTTCTTCAAGTTTTCTTCCCAATTTTTCCCCAGTCATTGCTGACCAATACCTCTTTATTTTTGTCAAACTTGAGGAGGATAACATATTCTTGTTCTATAATTTTCCCTTCGGGCAAACCCATCGCTATGTTTTAACGAGCCTAGCGATAGTGAAACTCGTTCTTGTCTGTTATGGACAAGTTTGTCGCTATTAGGTTTTAACGAGTTTAACGACAAAGATAACTCGGTCCTTTTCAATTTTAGAGAGTCTGAAAAGGGACGTAAAGGAAACTCCAAAAATCCTTTTTTGTCATCTAATCCCTTAGGTCCGAAAAAGTATAAAACAATACAGAAGGGATGAATTTTCGGTACTTTTAACGAGCCGAACAAAACAAGCACTCGATCTTTTTGTGTAATAATCCCTCAGGTCCAGAAAGATTAAAATCTAGAGGAGGGATAGCACTTCCGGTCACTTTAACGAGCTGGAGAGGCCAATGGCTCGACAAACTTTTCATATTTTACGCTTCAGTTGAAAAGAGCTTAAAGGAGACTCGTCTTTGAGGAATGAGTGATAAATTCAGGTAGCTACTGATTCCAGGTAAGGTTTGGAATTTCCTAATCACGGTAGTGTTACAAGGATGGCTAACATGATCACTCTTCGCAGCTGTTCCTCAAAAGGGGTAAACAATCAAGTGGAGGTGAATGATCGGCCAATACAAAGTGGAGGTGATGATGAGAACACGACCAAGGCTTCAAAGGATGAAGTACTACATTCACGATGGTTATTTATTGGAAATTAGTTCATTTTTTAATGAGCTTAAATGTTGGGGGAAACATTTTCTCATTGCTTATGTTTATTTTTTAACGAGCATGAAGTCCGTGTTAAAAATGCTCGATTAATCCAGTCGTATAATAAGAATGTCTCATATATAAAAACGACATTATTTCAAAGCTTTGCCCCACATCCTTTCTTTATGCAAGTTAGGAAACGACCAATCCTATGAGTTTAAAGGGTTAGAGGACCTACAAATTTAAAAAATAAATGGTCGCTCTTCGCTTGCATGCCAAAAGGCTTGCATGCCCCCAGGTATAGAGACATAGAGTTTCAAGGTTACCCCACAATTTCGCAGACAAAACATTAGTTTTTCCAAAAAACGCCTACCTCTTTCAGGGTACCAAAGATTGTTCTATTTGTACCACAAACAAAACACTTCTTCGGCGATGTCTACCGAAATAGACAAAGGTGAATGGCATAGATGCCTCCACTCACATAACTTTAACGAGGGAATCTTGTTCCAGTCCAACCCCCTTTTCCAATTTCGGACGGGAGTGTCAGACTAGTCATATATCTCTCACGGAAACCTACCCTATACCTGGAGCTTTCCTGCCGAAGCAAACCAGGGTGCATGCCCCCTGGGTTTCAATCATGTCCCCCGAATTACTCGTGCTCATCAGGTGGACGAACTGGGGATTGATGAGACATTCCTTGCGTGAAAAGACCATTCAGGGATGGTATATGACTATTTGCTATGCGTGAACCGAGGAATGAAGCTGGTCTATGAGCTTGACCACTCTTCCTTCGTGCGGAAAACACATTACTCTAAAGAGTGATGAGATAATGGCTCCCATGTAATAAATATAGTCTCACCCAAGGAGTAGATTATAATCCAGGGGTCCTTGGACTACCATTACATTCATGTGAATGGTTTTCCCTCTCAATGTTATGGGCACATTGGGAAGGATCCCTGACGGTCGACTGGTTCCTTTGTCAAAGCCTGTTAGATTTCTCATCTCAGGCAAAAGTGATGGCGAACCAAGCGCTTTCCAAGCAGTCGAGGAAAGGATACTCACAGAAGCCCCTTCATCTATGATGGTACTGGCCATAACCATTCTATATATTTGAGCAATGATTCAGAATGGTATACTAGTTGGTAAACGGGGTCTGCCTAGTAGATTCCAGTCAAAGGAAACAACTAGGTTGCTTGGAGGTGGGACCGAATAGTTGGTCGGGTACGACTTTGGCGAACTTCCTTCCTGTGGTAAAGGAATGGGTAAATTTCCCCCATGTTCATCAGAGTCTGTGCTTACGAAAAGAATTTGGACGGTGTCATCCTTGTTCTCTTCGGTGACTGTATCATCTGAAGATGGAACATCTGAAGGCAAGATCGGGTCAACTACCGCCTCGACCTTTTGAATTTCGTCTGGTATGGATTCAGATGTTTTTTCTTCAGTGATAGATACTTCGGCCGACCACCTGGGCGTGTCAGTCGGATTTTCAACTAGTGACAGACTCGGCAAGAGTTTCTTATATCCAGAAGGAAGTCGTAATGGTGAAACCGGATGATCATCCAAAACTCTTTTAGCCTCGTCTAAGAAGGGACAACGGTGTACGACGTGATCGCCTTCACATAGTTTACAAGGAAATTTTCCTTTTCCTTTTTGTCCAGGGGCTTCACTGTGACTAGTCGATGGTGTATTTTCAACATGATCATCAGAGGTTGATGACACCAGGTTGTGCAAACGAGGAGACTAGTCCTTTAAGATCTGAGGGATGCAAGGACAATCTCTATGAAAGTGGTCTCCCTTGAAAATGACACATGGCTATTTAGGCCTGGTCGGTGCAGTGTGTGGATTTTCGCTAGATGACGCTTGGTTACCCCTTTTCGCCTTTGGCTCCTTCTTCTTCTTCTCTTTCTTCTTCTTTTCCTTCTTCTTCTCAGGTACTTTATTTTTGGCTTTACCAGCCCCATCAAGCGAAGAGGAAGGAGGAGAGGAAGAATTGGACGAAGTAGAGGGTTGGGGGATAACTCTGGAATCGTCTAGTTGCTGACTCGATTGTTCAGGAATCGAGGTGTTCTGAATGACGGAGGTTGAGAAAAGCCATACGGGCAAGCTGATTGTCAATCCTGGAAGCGATAATGTGGCCATATGGGGTGCACCAACATCTCCCCAAGAGGAGAAGGGACTAGGATTTCCTCCAAGGGGAACTCCTTGGTTGGTGGACTCCATTTTCCTCAACCTAACAACAATGTAGGAAAGTTGATGATTATTCTGTTTAAAATAAATTTTAGACGCTTTGACACAACTTGTTTTTTCAATTTTAAAGAGTCGAGAAAAAACAAAAGATGACTCTAGTCGCCTTCGATTTTTAATGATCCTGAAGTGACAAGTGCTCAGATGGACCTTTTCCATTAAGGAGTCTGAAAAGGAACGAAAGGGACTGCTCTGGAAATCTAGGCAGAGGGATTACCAAACCAATCGCAAAACTGCAAAATACTTTTTACGGTACGGCAGTCAGTCTTCCTGAATGCTGTGTTCAGTGCATTGCGATCGATAGGGAGACATACATAGCTTCCTATGGATAAAGGATTAAGCCTGTTGTGGTCTCCCAAAATATACTCGATGGTACGTGGGAGCACAAGTCCATACTGGAACTTATTGTCTCAAAGTGGAGGAATCACCCAACCAACAGTGAAAACAATAGTTACCAGGCTTTACGACACCAGAATACGTCTCTAGCCTAGACTTCTAGATGTTGTGCATTAGGTTCCAAAGCGTTGTTAGATTCATTAAATTTATTTTATAGTTGATCTTGCTTAAGAAATTTGCCTTTCAGGTTCACCACGTGATGTAGATGTACAATTCCTAAAATGCAAACTAAGATGATAAATAGTCGTTTTATCTTCTTTGTGCAATGAAAATCCTAGCTACTAAGGAAAGAGAGACAGTATTCTTTCAGCATAGAGCAAAGAGCACACACTATATGCACTGTCCTAAATCAAACCAATCAAACAGTCTAAATGCAAATGCACATGCATGTATTTGTTTTCAGCCTTCTTCATATGTGAATGATAAAAAGAAAGCTAATGCACAAATCTGAATTATTTTTCAAAGCGACTTTTAACACCCAGGTTGTTCCCTTTGACTCCTGAGGGAATACGGCCGGGGTAACCACTAACCAAGCTTTGGATTACAGGTTCTAGCCTACCTGTAATCAGAGAGGGCTCTCTCTTTTAGTTCTAACTTTGTTTTGTGAAGATTTTAGGCTAGTTATGAGGTAAGAGTTTTGTTTGAATTTTGGTTGTTGGCTGTTGTTCAAAGAAGGGCATGCAAGCATCAAAGAGAGTTCAGTCCATTGGGCATATGGAGTCCAGAAATGAATAGGATTTGATGTCTGTGATAAAGAGAGGTTCACTGCAAGGCTAGATGGGTATTCATGATACAAACTTTGATTTTTTTAGAGAGGAAACAGTCTAAATTACACCAGGAAAGGCAATTAAGAGTTCTTTCACAGTGCATTACGAAATGAAGAACAAATCCTACTCAGCAGCAATAGAGAATTAATGAATAAAGACTTATCATGTGATTAGAGCAAATATGAGCATTTAAAAATTCCATAGTTGCAGCTAACCCTGAAGAAAACATATTTAGTAGTAAGGATTGAGTTTAGGGTGTCTTTGATGGACAAATCCTGAACTAGTCTTTCACCTTTCTACCAAGATTAGACACCATACATCATAGGTAGATTAAGAAAGAAATGAAAACATAAATATGGGTAGAGAAAACTTATTGTATCACGCCATAACACGAGAATCCTGCAGCAGTCAATAGTTTCATCACAGCATGTCCAAACCAAACATATCTTCTGGAAACCAACAACTCCTTTGTATTATATCTTTCAGAGGATATACAGCCGAGTTCTCTTGAACAAATGAGTAACAACAACCCCCAATAAGCTATGTGGGGGTGCATATATACAAAATATCACAAAAATATCTCAGTTCTGAGTTATTGCACAATAACTGCTCTTACCAACTTTCAAAGATATTTCTTACAAAATTAAAAGCTACTTTAATGAATATACAACAACTGCTTGCTGTTTGTCAGAAGTTCTTGACTTTTGAGGGCAACTGGCTCTGCAGGGTGCTTTGCATTGATTTTGAATAATATGCCCTTTATTGCTCTGTCGTGCTGTAGCTATCTCAACCCCGTCATCTGCATCTGTCGGTGTTGCTTTAGTGGCCAAATTGGTTTGCCGAGTTGGCTCAGTCCACTCCTCTCCAGTCGTAATGAATATATCAATTTTCTGAACATGATGACTTATAATTGATGTACAAAAATTTGGTGAAAATTTTGTTTCTTCACAGCAATGTCTGTATCATGCTTGTCCACCATTCTTGAGTAGGCAACTGATGTCTCAAAATTGTGCCTAAGGTTTCATCTACCTCAGTATATTTGTAGTAATTTGGAGGCACTTCAAATAGATGTCTGAACTCATTCATGATAAAAAACAAATTCTCTATTCTGTCATAGAGACTCTGCCCAGATGCAAGCCCTGTTTCCTCTGGGGCACTTGATGCTGCAGTGATCTGATTTGTAGCAAATGTATTTACCCTCTTGGCATAGTTTTCATGAGATAATAACCTTCCTGCACTATTTAGTAAGCTGGGAAGGCCTCTGTTATGCAATGATGTAAATTTCTCCATGAATTTGTTCACCTTTGTCTGCATTTCCTGGCACCTTCTATCCAATGTTTGCACATGATTTCTCAAAGTGAGCACCCTCTTTACTAGCAAAATGGTATCAGTTCTGTTAAAGATACCCATTGTTGCCAGTTGGGCGCCTGTGCGATTATTAAGGACATTGATCATCCTATTGGCTATCTCAGGCATATTGCCTAGAGATGCCCTTGCTCTTTGACTTTCTTTTTGGGCCCTGCCTATGAGATCTATGTGCTCATGGATGGTTTCAATATATTGCCATTGATCTGTTATAGACTGACCAATATTGGCCCACAAGACTTTCTTGATTTCAGCCACCACTTTGTCAAGAGAGAGCTCTTTCTCCAGTTCTTTTATTTTCCTCTCAAGAGCCCTTACCTCTCTTGTTTTTTCAGCTACACTTTGCTTTGATTTATCATACTTTTCATTAAGTGTAGCCAATTTTTCCTTGGCTTCATTTAATTCTACCATCTGGGCCTCCAGAGCTTGAAGTTCTTTCATCATATTTTGCATATCAAGGCTGGGTGCCTGTCCTGATGTTGTTGCTGGTGCTGAAGGGCCTGCTTCTGGTGTTTGTCCTATGGGAGGACTTATAATTTGAGGAGGCTCCTCAAGGTTAATTACTGGCTGAGAGGGCTGAGGTATCTACCCTCCTTCTTTCTGTTTCAGGGCTGCCTGTAATGCACCCTCTGTTGCTATCAATCTCCCTTCTGTTTCTACTAATTGCTTGTGTAATGTCAGCAGCATGGCTGCTACATCTTGATCCTTTCTCTGCTGAGCAACATCTTCTGTTTGGGGGTGAAGGGTTGCTGGAATTTTGACCATCTTCCTCAAAGCTGCTATATCTTCCTCTTTTTTCTTTAGTAGTGCCTGCACAGCTTTGGGATCACTTGGGTCATGCCCAAGCTCTATAATGATATCTTCCAAAGACCTAATCCTGTTGTCTTTGGCTTGAGAAGATGCTTTCTCCAATTCTAATTGGGCAGTAGTATTATGGAGACTATTTTGTAGTTTGTGTGCTAGAAAGGTTTTATCTGCAAGAGTGGAGTAGACCATCTCACCTGTTTGCTTATCTAGCTCTATTTGGTCCATTGGGTGGATGTCCTTTGCAAACACTTCTAGGTTAGTTCTGATGTAATCTGCAGCTGACTGTGGCTGTAGCATGGTAGGCATGAAATGGCTCATAGTCATCTTTCCCTCTGTTATGTCATATGCTGACATGAGCCTCTGTTGGTTGGTGGGAGCCATCTTGAGCAAATGATTGTAAATCTGGAGTCTGACTGGCTCATTCCTTTTCTTAATATCAATAAATTGCTGCTTAATGCTGGATTCTGCCCTTCTTTGCTGGCTTGAGGAGCTGACCTCTCCTCCAAGTGGCCTTTCTTGTTCTTGTTGGAAGGAACTGGCTGATGCTTCCATGCTAGGGGGGCCCATACCTATGGATGGCCCAGTAGGCATCTCTTCTTCAGAAAAAGGATTTAATCTTTGCCTTTTCTCCCCTTGTTGACTTGCTGATGTAGTGAGGGGAGTTTCCTGCTGTCTATCCCTCTTCCTGGTTCTCTCTTCATTCAACAGGGTTTGGAGCACCGAGGTATCCACTACTGTTTCCTGCCTTGGAGGCACACTTTCTTGAGCCTGTTGCTCTGTAGATACAGGGGCCTCAGCCATTTCTTCTTACTATTTGGTCTTCTCTTTCTGTTGTTCTGCTGTTGGGAGCGGCTGATCCTGCTCCATTTCTTTCCCTTTATCTGTGCTAGCTACTTGAGGAGTAGTTTGAGCTGCTTGCTGGGGAGCTATAGAAGATGAGGTCGTTGCTCCAAGTTGAGTATGATAAGAAGAAGAAACCTGTCCACAATAAGTCAGCTTCCTTCTCAAGTTTCTTTGCTTCTTTTTGTGCTATTTCCTCTTTAGTACTTGCCTCTTCTAGAGTGCCCTCTTTCCATCTTAATAGATTTGCATATTTTTCAATATGAGGCAACCTGACATGATCATAGCTAGCCAACTTATATTTGATCCTTCTAAGACTAATGAAATGATTGGGATCATAGGGTATCCAGAGGAAACTAGTTTGCAACTCGAGGCACTTTAGGATCTTATCTGCTTCTTGCCATGCCTCTTCTCTTTTATTATAAATAAATGGGCCTAGCTGGTTTCTGACTTTGAGTTGTACCTTCTTATTTTTGCTGTGGAAATGGACCATGTCTGCATTTCCAAATTGTCTGAAATATTCTAAGGCAAAGAGTCTCATAGGGACATATCTTGGTAGCCTATATGGGGCTCACTCACAACCATATATTCTGATTACTGTATGGTGTTGGTAAAAGTACCAATCCCCAATGATGTAGACCTTTGAGAGCTGGAGGATTCTTTGCATCTCATCTGTCAATCTTGGAGGAGGGGAACTCAACAACAAGGACATGGCTGGATGGATAAAAAGGTCTATGAATTTGCAGTAGCTGTATGGTGAATAAGATGTGTGATGAAAGATTGAAGACCAAAATACCATAGACCTTTGGTTTCCCTGAGCATCATACTTCTTAAGAGAAATAGGGAAGCTATCAGACAGATAAAATAGGAACAAGTGATAGATGTAAGAAGTGTATCTAAATATCCTTTCCCTCTCTAGATTCATCAATTGCTCATGAATTTTATTGGCAATGTATGCAACATAATCATAGTGAACAGAAGGAGGCTTTCTAGGGGAGAAGATAAACATCATTGCCAGAATGGTTTCATCAGCATCTTCAGTTGACCTGTAACCCAGGACATAACTGATCATATCCACAAGCAACCTGCCCAACTCATTGAAATATACATTTCTTATAGGAGGGTTCCTCACAGTTTGAGAGCCTGATTCAATGAATAGCTGATTAATCTTTATGATTTGGGCACTAGACAACTTGCCTCCTTGGTCTATTAAGTGCATCATGGACAGAGGAGTCAAGGGCTTTGTAGTGTGAAAATGCAGCATTTGATTTATAGCCTGAGGGATGACATGGAACAAAACTGAACCTAAGGGACTGAGGACAGCTCTTTGACATGGATCATAGTTGGCACTGCATCGATGAATTAAATCTGGGAGGACATTGACTTGAGGAAGATTGAAAATGGGCAAATTGGAGTCCCAAATCCCTAGAATATCAGTTCCATTGAGATGTTTGGCTTTCAGCTCATTGAGTACATGAATATGATACTTGTTGTACAGTGGAATTACTTCTGCCATCTGGTAGTCTATGTCAGCCAGGGCCTGCCATTCTAGCTCTCTTTGTGGGGCATTTAAGGGTGCAATGTTCAATGCCACTAGAGTTTCCATGGTCAATTGGTACTTTGAATTATATTTGAACTTGTTTTTCTGGGCACAACAACACAGAGCAATGAATTTTGCAGGAGCAGGGCAATTTGCAGAGGGGAAGAGGCAAACTGGGGTGAAAATAAGTCAAATTGCTCCTAAGATAGATTCAGAGAGCAAATGCCGGGATTTGGGACTTGCTTTCCCGGTGAATTTATCTAGCAGAGGTTTGGATTTGCGAATGCGCAAACAGACTGCGAATTTGTGGAATTTCGGCACAATGGGGACTTCTGTGAGGGAAATTGGGCTTACAGAGTGGAAGAGGATCACTGGTTCATGAGAATTTCTTAAACTTACTGTGTTTTTCTTCTCTTAGCTTGTTCAGTGAATTATGTGAAAAACCAGGCGCGGAGGGGAAATTTTGATAAATACCTGGTATACTCGGGCAATGGTGGAGGCTTATCCAAGCTAAATTCTGGGCGGCCACGGCTTTGAATCAACTTTTTGCAGGTTGGCGGCGAGGACGACGTGAAATTGCATGCAGGAGGCGCAACAGTCTTTTGGTGAAAAATTGCGAAAAACGTAATTTTTGGCGAAAATATAGGAAATTTGGCCTTTGGCGCACTTTTCTTGGATGATGTCATCATGACATCATAGGTGGGGTCAGTACAGAGCGATGACGTGGCGGTCTGTGAGTGGTCCACGTGGACAGGGGACATGGCATATAGGTCGGAGCGCGGGTGGGTCGGGCGCTGATGTGGTGCTGACTTGGCAATGACGTATGCGTGACATGGACGTGACGTATGGCAGAGAAACAAAAGCGGTAAGTGGTAATTTTGGACCGCTTATTGTACGGGAACGGTTTTGGCAGGTGCCCTCCCGATATAATCTGGGAACGGCACGCGTCCGAGCCCTGACGTCATGGTCTGACAAATTTCGGGCGCTATCGTCCGGGCATCGGAGGCGGTCCGATATTGATGTGAGCCATCGGATGGGAAGGCCCAGATCCGACGGACGACAGGAGAGCAAATCGCCAGCATGATACGGCGGGACCCGGTGGCATTTAAATAATATTTTCTTTTGTTTTTTGTGGAATGCGCGCTGTAATCAAAACTTTCGATAAGCGGAGAAAATGGGTTTTGCAATGATTTATAAGCCAAAATGGGTTAATTAACATTTGTTCGCAAAGCGGGGTTAGGGATGTTAAACCAAGCAGATCTTGGTTTAATCCTGAAACTTTGTTTTTGGCGTTATTTTTCCTATTGCGCTTAAATCTCTTAGCGCTCCAACCTTTGAAGTTGTAAGGCTATATTGCCTAGGGGAGGGGGAATATATACTTTGGGGCTTTTTATATACAATGGTGATATAGTAGTATGGAAAAGGGGAATATAGGAATTAAGTAATAATGGAGTTAGTAGTTAGTATTGGATAGGAGATATGGAAGAGAGGAGGCAAACACTAAGTTTTTAGGGAACAAACTCAGTTAGGAGAGTAGATCAAAATGAAAATATTTTTACACAGGAAATGTGGCTCTTTATGTAACAAGAATCAATAAAAGAGTTTGACTTCTCTTATGAACAAAGGTGGTATTGGGATGTTAGCAAGGAGTTTGATGGGGGATGATTGGAAAGTTAGACATGCTTCACTTTGTTGCTACAAAACTGCTGAATAGGAAGATCTGCACTGGCCACCATGTGTTTCCTTTGCTTAGGCCAGTGATATGAAAGAAATCATGCTTCTGCAACCCCATCTACCTACCCATTCTATTTCCTAGCATTTTTTGTTACTTCAAGGAGGGTGCACTTAGACTGGCAAACCCTCATGTGCCCTTTTCTTTTCCTTTGGCATTTTCTTTTGACTTTCTATCTAAGGCTAGCATTATTACTTCCAAGGCCCCAGATTAAGCAGTTCGGAACCTTCATTCTCTACCTAACTACTGATCTGCCAAGATTGAACAGTTTGGACAGATTTCTTTCTCTAGTCTATAACAAAAATTGAAATATGGCATGACCCAGCTTAGACTGTTGGACCACCCATTCAGAAGTAGGACAACATCAAACAACTGTAGGTAAGTGTTTCCCAAAAAATATGATATCTTTGCATCACCAAAGTAGAGAATATTTGGCACTTCCCCAGCCAATCATGAAAAATGAAACCTATTGGTATAGGTAGCTAACAGCGACAATTACTAACAAGACTCTTTTTAAAATCAAAATGAAGACAATGACAACACTTTGCTATTTGGAAATGAGAACTTGCTTTTGACACTAGAAAAACTACCAATTCAGATCAAATACAAGAGTAACAGGGTAATCGACTATCAAGAACAATCAGGTTCTCTTCTATGACTGAAAACGACACTTGCAACACTTTCAAATCAAGAAACGACAGTACAGTCACGCTACTTCTTTGTAAAGGAGAACTGAAAATGACTCAAAAAATACATAAAAACATTTACAGTTCTTTGCACAATGGAGGCAGAATAACAACAAGGAAAGGGGTTTCAAACAGAGGTGTACTGACTACAGGCAGCAAAACTCTTGAATAGATCTGAAAAGAGTGAACACATAAACCAAAATTTAGGAACAATGCCTAGTCTGATCAGTGCACCTGTAACACAGTGAAACTGAAATGCAACACACCTACTACACTCGGGAAGTGCGTTGAATTTGAGATTCAGAGGAAAAACAGTGCGCTGGACCAGGGACGAGACTTTGATTGGGTTCCGGGTCACAGTTTGCAGTTCAGTTCAGGGATTTTGGCCGAGCAAGTGGTAATCAGTAAATCAATCACAGGGGTAGATCTAAGGAGGTTACTAGAGCCACCATGAGGGCAATTATAAAGCTTGTAAATCAATTGTTTAATTCATAAAAAAAACCCGGAGATTGACTAAAGCAGCGTTGATTTACTTTGCACTTGCATAAAAAATGCAGTTCGAAGGCTAGCTGGCTTGACTTCAGGCTCTGTCTGTAAGTTTATAAAGTAAACAAATGTAGATAAACAATCAATCTATTTGCTCCCCAGCGGAGTCGCCATTTTGTTACAGGGAAAAGTGTCTATGCAGAACTGCTAATCCCACTAAGGCTGGTAGCTACCTTAGAAACAAACAAAGTAAAACTACTTTCGTTTTCCTTTATGAAAGATAGATGAGATAAGAATAAAGGATATCAACCTCTGTCTTGTGCTTGGTTCCTTGCTCGATTCGTCTCTCTTCTGATAGTCCTTTGCTACTTGCTTTCTTGTATACCCAGCTTCACAGAGTACCTGTAGAATCAAAGAAGCATAACGCTATACGAGAACATGGATCTATTATCATAAAAAATCTAGGATCAGATGTAAATTGACCATACAAATGCATAAAACATAAATCACACAAGAGTATGAAGGAAAACTTGAATAGCTTTATTGATAATCAAGAAAGAGCCAAGAGAGTTACAACCAATCGTTCTGACCCAGCATCATCCTCTCAGCAAGTGAGCCCTTCTTCACCTCATGAAAATCTTAGATCACCCAACACTATGATGTTGCCTCAAGAAACCAATAGCAATTCCTCACAAGATGCAAAATTCCAGCCCCTGGATCTCTGGGATGAGGGATCCATATATAGATGTATCTAAGGGAGGTGAGTCAGCTTTTGAGATTTGATTAGTGTCTTCCCTCTGATAGTTCTTGCTTCCATGTGGAGATTGATGATCTCTTACTCATCCCTAGTCGAATTCAGAGAGGAAAGTGTCACAGGAGAAGTTTCTGGAAGATTCCATGCTTCTCCACCTCGTGGATTTACACTGCCATTTGTCCCTTCTCACCCATCGCACCCCATAGAAGGGATTTTTGAAATGCAACGCACCTACTGTGTGTATTTAGGTGGGATGCAACGCACTTTGCCTATGGAGCAGGTGAAATGGTCTAGTTTTCACCAGTTCTGAGTGTTTTTTCATGGAGAACTTCTGGGAGAAGCTGTAATCAGTTGAACTTGTTTTTTTAGGGGTTGGAACAACACTTTTAGGGACTTAGGATCCCTTGGTTTATGGACATTTATGCTTGGGGGTGTAGTGCCCAAAAATGTCTATAACATCTGGTCCATCTTTGTGCAATTTATGGGGGAAATGTAGAGCCTTCACTCTTATAAATGTGCATTCCTAGCTGCGAAAGTCAAGGTCTGGTCCAAGTTAGGGCAGACTCGCTGATGGGCAACTGAAAACATGAAAAGTCTAAATGCATGGCGAAGATGAGTGCAAACAAGAGTGCATAGTCATGCATGAAAACTGTGAGTTCATGATTTAGAAAAATGGAAAACAATCATGTGTGTGAAGCGAGTCATCTCAACGACGACCATTAGTGTAGAAACAATGTCATGCATGCGACAACAGTGGGATGCAATGAAAAATTTGAAATAGTGCTTCTATAAGCTAACATGCATTGAAATGACAAAAATCATTCAAAAAAATGAAGCAAACAACATTCAAACAAAGGGAAATTCAAAAAGTGACATAAAACCAGCATGAGACATGAAAAGCAGACTTACCCAGAAAAAGTTGAGCTAAATGTGATGAATGCTCCTAGATGCGATGTGGGATGTCAGAGCTCCAAGATTGATGTGAGGAATGAGCTTTGAAGTGTCAAATAAATAAGTTTGATAAGATAGAGGCTTATGACTTACATGCCACAAATCTAGGAAAGAACAACACTTGGCAGGAGCTTTCTAAAATGGATTTTGCATGTAACCTCCAACTGCTAAAAATGGATCACTAAAATAAAGGGATTCTTTTTTCTTTTTCGGAAAAAGAAGCCTATGCATGCAAATCAAGATTGCTCATTCTTAGACAGAACTGGTCAACCTGGGAGCACATGCAATAGCTTTTGAGCCAGGGAATAACATTTGCATAGTTTCTGGGTTGAGCAAGTCTGGTTGTCCCTCATGCATTGTGCAATTTCTGGACTGAAGCCATGGTTGTCAGTTAGAATTGTGAAATTTTTTAGATGAAGCCTGGTGTTTGGCTGCATTGCGTAGTTTTCAGAAGGAAGGTTGCGAGGATGGATTGTGCATTTCAAGAGCCCAGGAGACAACCTAGATGGATTACACAATTTCCAAAGGGAAGGATGGTTCCCCTCTAGAATTACACAATTTCCTAGGTGAGAATCGCAACCTGAAAATTACTGAGTTCTGCAGTGTCAGTCTATGGGTGGAAAATAAACAAGTTGACAAGCACAGGCTGGTAATCCATTGAAACTCGATTGAAGCATTTGTACTTGGACAGTGCAAGGCATGATGCTAAGAATGGTTGGTAGGGAGGTTCCAAAATGAAGCTAAGGAAAAATTTTGGAGGGTGGTTGTAGCTGCTATAACACTTGGTGACACACTAGTAGAGCTCTAGCTCTCTGAATAGACCCTGTTTTGTGAAAAGCAAGTCTAACTCCTCTAGAAGTATTGTTCAGTTATTATATCATCTTGGCTTCCACACTATCTTGATTAAAAGATGTATCACCTTCCATGCTCTTGGTCGGTCAGAACACATTCCAAGCCAAGTCAACATAGTTGTTTAGATTAGGTATGAGGGGTATATTAATGCACAAACAATATGATAGTCAAAGTTTAAGTTTCATGTTTGGTGTTTCTCCACTGCCAGCAAGCCTGAATGATACCTCGGTGGAGTCACACAAGAAAACAAGCATCGCTCCATTGCCAATGAGCCTAGTCAGTACCCTAGTGGAGTTACTTGCATCACCCCCCTACACATGAAGCCTTTCTCTTCTTTCTCCTTATTCATTTTTCAATTTTTTTTAGATTTTCAATTTTTTCATTTTCATGTCTCATTTTTCAAGAACTATGCATAGGAATTTATTCATTTCAAAGGTGGAAGAGAGATCCTGACTTATTCAGAGCGGAAGAGGTTGTTCCTTCAGAGAATTATTTTGTATGTACCTCTGACATATTTGTTAAGAATTTTAATCAATGGAAAAACCTGTGAGCAAAATAGGTTTTTCCATTGATTAAAATTCTCTACCAGCCTGTATGGAATCTCTCTTCAACATATTTGTTAAGGTTTTCCCCCTTGCCTTACTCTACTTGACTGGATTGAAAAGGGTTAACCTAAAAACAACCGACTAGAGTAGGTGATACTAGTTAGCACGCAAGTGTTGTGTTTTCATCAAGGTTCACTTCGAACATAAATTATTTTCCATTGGTGTATCATTGACTAAATACGTCAAGTGCTTCATAAAGAGATAGGATAGCAGATAACCAAGTATTGATAGAAGTACAAGTCCTCTTGTACATTAGCTTGCTTGTTTTAAGTGTCATACATGGTTTCATGCGAAACTAACCTACGAACATAAAAAAAACAAACAAAAAAGAGAGAGAGTAGAAGAAAATGTAAAAGCAAAGCAAGCCAACAAAACAAGCAGGCAAGCAAACAAACAAACTAAGCAAGAAAGCAAACATGCATGCAAGCAAACCAAACATAAAGCAAACACTACTCCTACTCCTAACCTAACGGTGCATGGGTCTGATCATGTGAAGTGATGTTTCCATTGCAACCATCAGCGGATTGGTTGACCCATGTTGGTGAAGGCATGATTCACGAAGAGCACTGTCAGGTGAACCAACAAACATGAAAGATATAAAAATGAAGAAAAAAAAACTCTAAGTTTAAATGCGTCCACAGAAAAGAAAAAAGTGAAATCGCATGACGTGGACTTTGTGAACTTACCATGGTGCTATGCTACACTGTGTGCAGATGTTAAGAATATGCACTCTCTTGACTGTGACATGCAAGCAAACTTGAGAAACATAGACAAGTTGTGTTGTGCAAGTGTGCTTGTTCTATACGATTCCTCCAATGCATGAGTGATAGGATCATGTGATTTGAGTGGAGGAAGTGAGATATGTGTGGTGGATTCATATTCAATGCATATAGATGAGTGATGAAGAGCCTTGGGTGTTTCAACAATTTCTTGATCTGAAGTGAAACCAACCTCAGGATAGTGAAGGCCTGACATAATCATCAGCTCGGGCTGAAGTACCTTGACAACCGGCAGGGCTTTGACTTCATCGAAAAATAGACCATCATAAACAGGTGGCTTTTAAATACCAACAATGATAGAATCAACATCGCGATCAATCATAGGATTAAATAGATCATGACAGCTATGAAAAAAAAAACAATGAGTTCATCGATATCCTCATGATCAGATAGATCAAACAGAAGGGTAGATGAGAAGCAAGAATGTTCACCCTTTGCATTTCTAGAAAAAGCAGATGAAAAATCAAGTGGATCTTAAATGAAGAATTTTTCCTCTACATTGTCAAATGATCAACTAACATCGGGTGTGTTCTGTGAATGATCAGTAGTGGATACATTCGTGGATGGATTTACACAAGGAAAATCAGAGATAGCAGAATCATCAAAGATGTCAAGAAAAAGCAAAGGAGGTGTGAACAAAAGGAGATCATTTTGTGCCCTGGGTTGATGTTCATGTTCCCAATCATATTCGTCATAAAAGACAATGTAGGTTGGTTGTGCAACACCAACTCCATTAGTGGCTTGATCCTTGTTCACAATTGGTGTAGAGTGTGGAACGGAAGAACACGCAAAGACTGAGGTTGAGGTAAAAAATGCATGTGACAACCCATGGGATTCACAACCAAATCTGTGTGAAAATTGAGAGCAATGATCATGGGAGGATGTATAGTTGAACATACATGTGTGCATGTTCTCCCACATCACTCTTCAGTGGTGGAGTTATTTGATGAGGGGAAGGTGGAAAGTCACTTGTGACAGTGACTGTGTCCACTTGTGATTGTGCAGCTCCATCACTGAAGTATGCCGAGTGGGGTTTGAACTTCAACTTAATTTTGGGATAGAATGATTTGTGAAGGAAATATTTGAATTTGTCCCAAAGATATTGGAATTTCATTTGTTTTTTTAGAGCTTCAAACCGAAGTACACAAAAGCATTGCCAAAAATCCATAGGCGAATCTTCAAGAGTCTTCCATTGTTTTAACAATTTTTTTTAAGAGGTTCAAGATCAAAATGATGGAAATTAGATTCAATTAGATCACATACCTACTTTACTGAGTGCACACAATTGTGAGGTAGGTTGCGGCACCATCATTCCGGGGATTCATGAAGTGTGTGTGAAACAAACAAGCTGATCTCGACTTCATCAAACTCATTTGCATCCTCTAAGAATGCAAGCAAGTCATTTAAGTTCTTAGGCCAATCCACTTCATCTTTACAATCGTACGCAAATTCCAACAAGAGATAATAAACATCCCTCATGATGTAGACCGATTGAGCATTAAATAGACATCACAGACAGAGAATTCTAATGATATCCATGAAAGATGTGTGGATATTCAAAACAGGATGTGAGGACTCAACGTTTCATCTGGCCTTCCTTCTAGCGCCAAAAATGTTGACGGTGTTGGACCTGCCAACATGTGAGGGGATGTCCCTGGTAAGAAGTCCCAACTAGACCTTAGACCATTTGGTGTAGGGGTCCCAGCACTTGGTAGTATGGTATTTCCTTGACCGCGGTTGTGCACAAAGGTGAGTAAGATGTCCTTGTTGGTAGCAACGGTGCAACATTTGCAACAAGTCAAGGAACGTGCATGAAAGGCTCTAACAAACAGAACGGGGGGATGAGTTTCCCCTTAGAAACCTCTAATAGCATGCAACTTGAAAGGGAACACACAAGAAGCAAGACATCAAAAGATGGAAAGTAAGATAACTGATGATCCAAAGTGATGGTTATACCAACATCACATTTCAATAAGATTCATACAAACATATACATAATATTCCATACATGCATACATAAATAACAACTAAATATATCATTAGAGTAACCAAGATAGCTGAGCTACAATGAAAACATATGAATGAAATGTGATGGATCTGTTATATTAAAAGAGTGAAAGGTCCAATCATACATACAACCATGACCAAACACTAGGCCCAATAGCAGAATGTTACAGTCACTACCGCCTACTCCTCTAAAGAGATGTACTAGCTCTGCACTGTGGGGAAGCCAAGGCTCGTTACAATACACTACAAGATTTCTCTAATTTACACTAATAGGAAGCTTGGCAATCAAAATCTCGTACAATGAGTTATGAGCTATAAATATCAAATGGTGAGGTGACCCTTAACATTCCCCTTTGTGACTCTTCACCTACTCCCATGACTGTCCAACTACTACATGACTGTTACATTCTACTATCAACACTTGATCTTTCATTGTTACAACATGTTTACATTACAATCTGTGCATGTACCCATGTGAGACAAAATAGGCTTGAATAAGCCATGCAAGACATCACTAACGCTTGAACAGTTGTGGGAAGACCACCTCTTTGACATGCTCAAGATGGTTTATGGTGGTGAACTGATTCCAAGCATGATAGTTTGTCATGATGTCCGCGTTCTCTATGCTGACATCCTACAAAAAGTGAACTCTTGCCTCCATTGCATATGGGTACACTGATTTGGAACCTCTATCCAACTCATCTGATAAAATGTGCATCATAGTCTTGAGTGCAACCAGACCAGCAACATACTGATGCATAGTGTTTATGCTGGTCTCCAAGTCTGCATCGATGGCTACATGCATCAACTCATTAAAGTACATGTCCACCTCTAGTTATACTTGCTTATTTTACTTCACCTCAATGAGTGTGCCAATGTATGGGATCACATGTGTGTGCACAATTACATCCATGCTCATGAACACTCATGCATGTGAAGCCTACAAACTGATGATGAGATGTGGGAGTTCCTCATAGTTCTGGATCTAACTTCAGATGTGCGCCTTAACCTCTATCGGCTTTGGCTTCATCATCTTTGGCAAGTGTAATGGGATCCTTTATACATCATTTTCCATGTTTTCATGTGATTGACAACAATGTACAAATTTGATAAGATGCATGCTCTCCTAGCACAACACTACTGCCAACCATTGAGATGGACATCTTACTTATGCATGGTGACAAATCTGGAGTACAAAATCCACATGGCTGTCTTGAGAGATGATACTTCATCCAGTATCACTCTCCTCAACTCTGCTCTAGCGAATGCTGTAACCTATTCTCCTCCCTGCTTGGCCACTTGTAACTCCTTAGCTATATGGTTTTTCTTAGCTATCAAGAATATAACACTCGAGCTGGTGTCTTCAGCATATGCTTTGTTAGAATCGACCAATGCTGTTGGATACTCGCACACATCAGACATGATCACTCGTTCTTCAAATTGTGTAGGATATATATGGACATCCAGAGTAGGCACACTATGTGACTGCACAACTTTGTGTTGTGACTCGTCGAAAGATATGTTGTGTATTTTGGATTGTTTTCAAGGATCTCTATGTCTCCTTGATTGCTTGAGACTTTCTCTGCTTCTGGATCTGATGAAGCCGGTGGGATGACCTCTTGGTTCTAAGGCATGAAGTCAACATCCTAATCTTACTCTGGCTAAACCATATCTGTGTCCATCTACTCTAGCATTTGTTCAATATCTTGAGCTAAGTCCTGCTCCTACGACTGCGCACCATGTCTACTTTGTGTCAGCTACTCGGGTGAGTCTATAACCTATATGGGAGAAGTTTCATCAATTTGTGCATGTTCTACCTCCTACTGTACCTGTCCCTAGTGCACTTCCTTTTCTCTTATGTGAAAATCCTTTTCTTCTCTGAGTTGTCGTTTCAACTCTTGCAACTCCTTTTCTGTTTCCTCCATCCTCTGTTTCTCTCTTTCCCTTTGTGTGATTCTTTTGTTGTGTTGTCACCTCTTAGCATCAATCTTCAAAGCTACTTTCAACAAAAGTGGATATGCTTTGAACTTGCAGCTTTGCTCTCCCTCTGTGATTTCAACAACCTTCTCTTGCCTTTATCACATGCAGGTCTGTTACCATATGTTGTTGCTGATGATGCTTCTCTCGGAGATGTTGCTTCCTTCTGCTTTGCTAACCACTCTACAGTTGTACTGATCGGTTCATTGAGCCTAGAGAAGTGATAACAATATCTCCACGGGTCTTCCTCATGCCAATAACATGCCTTGTGGATCCAAGGATGTTTCACTCTCACAAAATGGTCCTTCACTAAGAAATGTTGGTCATACAGATTGAAACTTTTGGTGCTTAAGGCGAATATTTTGAATTCCTCCATCTCGGCCTTAGCATGCTTGAGATTTTGTATCTCATACATCCTGATCTCAATAGGAAGAGCAAGCTAAGGTGCCTTCTTGTTCCTGTGCAGTCTAGCTGACAACCCTGTCGAGATGTGATATGACACCTCTTGCATGATGATCTTTTCCATGGAAAACTTCGGTAAAACATGCAGAGCCTTCTTGACACTATACATCACTATGAAGGTGCCAAGGGGTGAGGCATTGCAATCTCCTATGTGGATCAATGCCTCCATCACATCCTGCGACATGCAAGGTGGATCCTACTTGAATATCATTTTGTACACCAAGGTGATGAAGTGGTCTGATAATTGTATGATAACTCCATGGAAGCTGCATTCAGAGAACAACTTGCAATAAGTGTGCACAGAGGTTTCTGAAGGTGTCCATGCCCAACCCAATCCTGGGAACTATTGACTGGCACAGACTACATCTAGTATGTAAGCATACACGTGTATCTTCACTTTTTGATCCTTGGGTGGATGTTTGGCTTTGGTTACATGTTCCTTCAACCTGAGATCCAACATGTCAGATCAATTGCAAGGTCTTCCTTGGCTCACTAGTTGATCCAACACGATCGCCAAACTCTGCGGGAAGGTTTCTGTGCTCTCTTGGACATATAATTGGCATGTGAAAATGACCAAGAATTGATATGCCTTCCATAGTATGTTCATATTATAAACTTGGCTGGATGTTGTCCTGAACTTGGCTGGCTATTTCACCCAGCTCTTCAAGATATCTTTTGAGTTTGCACTATTGTTGGGTCTGTTGAAGGGTTTCTCCATCGTGATCACTGGCTGTGGAAAGTGATAGATCTGATGAAATTCCTTTGCCCTGAAGATATAAATTTGTGTTCCACTGGAACTTCTCAACACCATTGTCTCTGGTTCAGTATGCGAGACAATCCAGTGGATCATGTCTGTGCATGGAAACACAAGATACTTGGATGCAATCCGGTACAAGCCAAACTTGTGAATGTTGACATAGATCATATGGTCTTCCAAATTTTCGTCAAATGTGCATAAGAATGTATCATTGATGTCCTACCATTTCATCTTGATATATTTGTCTATGAATGACTTGGTGTCTTCATAGATAGGCAAGTTCATAGACACTTGCTCAACTGAATCTCGAGTTTCACTTTCAATGGTGTCCTTTGACCCTGCTCTCTTGGAGGCCATTGTACCTATACTGCTGAGAGATGGATGAACAAATATGATACCTAGATACATAGCAACAATCATGGCAAGCAATATTTTAGTTGAAAACCAAAACAACTTTGAGGACTGACATGCAACATACCCGGGTGACTGACTAGGAATATTGCACAATTTTCACTGGGAGGCTCCGAGACTGACTACCAAAACTGTGAAAGCCATATTATGGGCTATTAGGAGGATGATTGATTGCTGAAACTGTGTAATGCATAGTCCAGCGTAGCCTACTGAGCATTGAAACTACGGAGTGCACAGTTTTAATCAACAAGGACTGCAAACCAGCAAACTGCATTATTGCAATTTCTAGGGCCAATAAGGAACTACCTCTCATAATTCTGCAAATAAATCCTAGGGGCTAGTTCTAGGCCAACTTTTCACAATTTGTGGGGGGAAGGAAGAGCCTCCACTCTAAAAAATACACAGTTCCAGATGGGAAAGGCAAGGTCTGGGCCAAGGCAGCGCAGACCCGCCGACAAGCGACTGAAAACATGAAAAGTCTAAATGCATGGCAAAGTTGAGCGAAAAGAAGAGTGAATGATAATACATGCAAACAGTAAGTGCATGATTCAGAAAATAGGAAAAAAAGCATGTGTGTGAAGCAAGTTTCCACAACGGTGACTGTCAGTGTAGAAACAGTGTCATGCATGCGACAACAATGAGATGCAATGAAAAGCTTGAAATAATGCTTCTACAAGATAGCATGCCTTGAAACAACAGCAAGCATTCAAAAAAACCAAGCGAACAACATTCACACAAAGAAAAATACAAAAAGAGACAAAAAGAAGCAAAAGACATGAACAGAAAACTTACCTAGAAAAAGCTAAGCTGAATGTGTCGAATGCTCCTAGATACGATATGGGATGTCAGATATCCATGATCAATGTGAGGAATGATATCTAAAGCATCGAATAAATAACTTTGATAAGATCGAGGCTTATGACATGCATGCCATAAATCTATGAAAAAGCAACCCTTGGCAGGGGGTTTCTAAAACGTCTTTTGCATGTAACCTTCAGCTGCTAAAAATGGATCCCTAAAACTGAGGAATGTTTTTTTCTTTTTTCTTTTTCGGAAAAAGAAGCCTATGCATGCAAATCAAGATTGCTTAGTCCTAGAGGGAATTGGTCAACCTAGGAGCACATGCACTAGCTTGCAAGCCTGGGAATGAAATTTGCATAGTTTCTGGGCTGAGAATGTCTAGTTGTCCCTCATGCATTGCTCAATTTTTGGATTGAAGCCCTGGCTATGAGTTAGAATTGCGAAATTTTTGAGATGAACCCCAGTGTTGGGATGCATTGCACAATTTTCAGAGGGAAGGATTCCTAGTTGGATTGCGCATTTCTGGAGCCCAACAGGTAGTCCAGATGGATTGTGCAATTTCAAGAGGGAAGGTTGGTTCCCCTCCAGAATTGCGCAATTTCCCAGGTAAGCATCACACCCACAAAATGACTAAGTCCCAGAGTGTCAGCCTATGGGTGGAAGAAAAACAAGTTGACAAGCACAAACTAGTAATCCACTGAAACTCAGCTAAAGCATTTGTACTTGGATAATGCAAGACATGCTTCTAAGAATGGTTGGTAGGAAGGCTCCAAAATGAAGCTAAGGAAAAATTTTGAAGGGTGGTTGTAGCTGCTATAACACCATGAAACTATCATTTTAGTTAGGGTCTAGTCATCAATGCATGACCTTAACACAACACACACTACAACTTCATGCATGACAACATCCACTACATCATGATACACTTGACCACATGCAAACATGAAAATGAACAAGCATTACATAACCATACATACCATGACCTTATGCATGACAACATATATTGTACCATTGTATGTGGATCATGAATAATGAAAATGTAAACAATACACTAGCCTACATGCAGATAGTGTTAGAAAATTATATATTATGGAGCAATGGAACACATAAAATATTTTGCAGAAATATAAACATGAAAAAAGAATTAAACAAGAGAGACACAAGTATGCTTGGTTCACCCAATTCGGGCTACTTCCATGGAGAAACAACCAGTCCTTCCTTTTTTATTATCTAGCAAAATAAAGAGATACAACCTACATTAGATCTGCTATAATTCCCTCTTCGCTCTCACACAATCTCTCCTCTCTTTCTCACTAAGAATATAGATCTACATAGACACCCCTCGCTTGGACCCCTCTAGCGGTGTACATAGATGGGAAGCATTGCAGCCACATTATGAAATGGGGTACAATGTAGTGATACCTCTTAATAAAGAAGATAACCAAGCTCCACACCTATCAGTCTCTCACTTGGATATTGATTATCGCAACTCCACCACTGCTTCATTTGTTGGACAATGGCTCCACTTTGGACCTAGTTGTTTCTCATCTTCATCATCATACTTGAAGACCAATTGAAATTGAGTAGAATCTCAGTTTCTCCCTAGTTACAAATTTTGTTAACATATCTACAGGATTTTGTCTAGTGTGTATCTTTTCCAGCTTCAACTATCTATCTTCAAACATTGATCCTATGAAATTGTACTTGAGTTTTATATTTTTAGTGTTGGAAGGAAATGAAAAGTTCTTTGCAAGGTGTATGGAACTCTGGTTGTCACTGGTTAACCTTCCTAACTCCTACTTCTTACCCAATTCATCTAGAAACCATTGTAACCAAATCATTTCTTTACTAGCCTCTGTAGAAGTAACATACTCTGTTTCTATCATTGAGAGTGCAACAACACTTTGCAGTTTTGAAACCCAATTGATAGTTGTTCCACCTACAGTAAACATATACCATGTGGTGCTCCTCCTGTTATCTCTATCACCCACCATATCTGCATCAACATATCCCTGTAGAGCAGTGTTTGAACCACCAAAGCATAATGCTTAATTTTTGGTACCTCTCAAATACATGAGAATCCACTTCACTGCCATCCAATGTTCTTTTTCTGGATTGTTCATGTACCTACTTACAACTCCCACTGCATGTGAAATATCAGGGCTTGTGCAGACCATTGCATACATTAAGCTTCCAACTGCTGATGCATATGGAACTTTAGACATATAAGCCATTTCTTCCTAAGTCTTGGGACACACCTCCTTACTTAGTTTCAAATAGCTAGCCAAAGGTATACTAATAGGTTTTTCATTCTACATACTAAATATTTTCATTACCTTTTCTATGTACTCACTCTGAGACAATGTTAATTTTCGATTCTTCCTATCTCTAGTTATTCTCATACCAAGGATTTGTTTTGCAGCATCCAAATCCTTCATTGCAAATAGGTTTGCCAATTTTCTTTTAAGCACGTTTATTTCCTGCATGTTAGAATGTGCAACAAATATGTCATCTGCATACAATAACAATATAATATAGTTACCATCATTTTTCCTTTTGAGATAAACACAATGATCAGAGTGACATCTGGTATAACCTTGTTCAGACATAAACCCTTCAAATTTTAGATACCACTACCTTGGAGCATGTTTTAAGCCATACAAGCTCTTCTTCAACCTACACACTAGTTTCTCCTTCCCTTTTACCTCATATCCTTGCGGTTGCTGCATATATATCTCTTCCTCCAAATCCCCATGGAGAAAGGTTGTCTTTACATCTAACTGCTCAAGATGCAAACCTTCAACTAATACTAGGCTTAGAATAGTTCTGATTGAACTCATTTTAACAACAGGAGAAAATATCTCATCAAATTCTATGCCCTTTTCTATGCGAACCCCTTCACCACAAGTCTAGATTTATACCATTTTCTACCTCCATCTTCTTCCTTCAACCTGCAAACCCATTTATTCTGCAATGCTGATTTACCTACAGACAACCTGACTAAGTCCCAAGTCTAGTTATGTATTAAGGAGTCCATCTGTTCTTTCATGGCTTGCTCCCACTTCCTTCTAGTTTCTACTTGCACTGCTTCTTCATAACACTCTGGCTCAGCAGAATCAGTCAACAATATGTAATATAATAAAGGAGAGTATCATTCAGTGGGTCTACTTATCCTGGTAGATCTTCTAACACTACTTTTAGGTGTTTGAGGTGCTTTTTGTTGTTGTGGTTGTATCTGTTGTTGTTCTACCTGTTGATCATTATGATTTTTAGGCACCTTCACTTGTTTTGTGATCTCATCAAGCACTATATATTCTCTATCTTGTTTTTCTTGTTTCTTTTCTTGCATTTGATCCTTATACACAACCTCTTCATTGAATATGACATCTCTTCTTCTAATGATTTTGTGTTTTTCATAATCATAAAATCGATGAGAAAAATCATTAACACCATATCCAATAAAGGTACATTTCTTTGATTTTGCTCAAGCTTTGTTCTATTTTCATTATTAATGTGGACAAAGGTTTCACAACCGAAAGTTTTTAAAAATGATTAGTTTACCTTATTACTTGTACATGCCTCCTCTAGAATACCACCATCCAAGGAACATGAAGACCCTCTATTTATTAGATAAATAGTAGTATCTACAACATCTACCCAAAATTGTAAAGGCAATACTGGATGCAATCTCATGCACCTTGCATGCTCCATGATTTTCCTGTTCATCCTTTCTGACACACCATTTTCATTTGGTGTTCCTGGAACTATCTTCTCTCTGCGAATTCCATTCTCTAAAGAATACCTATCAAACTATTTGCTGCAATATTCACCTACATTTTCTGATCTGAGACACTTCAACCTTTTTCCTATCTCATTTTCAACCAAATCTTTCCATTTCTTGAAAGTATCAAATACATCGGATTTATTTTGAATACAATAAATCTAGGCTTTTCTAGTTGCATCATATTTAAAAGTAACATAATAATTAGAGTCACCAAGATATGATACCTGAGCAGGTCCCCATACATCTGTAGGCACAAGATCTAATTTTTCACTCTTCTTTTCTTTCCCAACTATGAGGAATCTTACTCTCTTCTATTTTCCATAAACACAATTCTCCAAGAATTTTAAATCAACATGCTTCAAACCTAGCAACAAATTTCTTGAGTGAAGAATCTACATCCCCTTCTCACTCATGTGCCCAAGCCTATGATGCCACAATGCCATATCTTCTCCTGTAGAGGGTAAAGCATTACCAGAATTAGAAATACCATTTGCATAAATATAATGTACCAACCTTTTCCCCTTTTTCTATTACTAGGGATCCTTTAGTGACCTTCCAAGTTTTATCTATAAAAGTTGTTACACAACCTTCACCTCCAAACTTCCCTGTTGAAATCATATTTTTCTTTAGATTTGGAAAATGCCTTACCTCCCTCAGCATCCATTGATTTCCATTGTGATGTTTTATGAAAACTCTACCCATTCCAATGATTTTACAAGGTTTATCATCACCCAATCGAACCTATCCAAAATCTCCTTGCACATAATCATGAAAATGGTTCCTATCAGGTGTGGCATGGAATGAGGCCCCTAAATCTACCACCCAAGCATCAATAATATTTTCTAATGAAAGAATCAAAGAATTTTTCAACACATCACCTGTCACATTCGCTTCATGATTGTTTTCCTGCTGCGCGTCTCCTTCTTTTCCCTTTTGAGACTTGCAATCTTTCCTCGGGTGGCCTTTCATCCTACATTTCTAGCATACTATCCCCGATCTGGATGTGGATCTGACTTTTCTTGACTTAGTGCAATATCCTCAGCTCTTTCCTCTTTCCATTTTTCTTCCCCTGGTCTCTGCAGTCAAAGCATTACCTGATGTCTCACTGGAGCTTTTCCATTGCATTTTTTCACTAAGGATTTCACCAACAACATCATCAAACTTTAAAGTACTAGATCCAGAGACAGAGTTACTAATGCCCATAACTAAAACATTCCAAAGTTCTAGAAATGAGCATGTAAATAATAGAGCCCTAACTTCATCATCAAAAGTAACACCTACAAAACTTAACTAATTGGTAACTGTATTAAATTCATTTAAACAATCAGCAATAGATACACTTTCTGAAATCTTCATATTAAATAAACACTTCATAAGAAATACATTTTTTGAGGCTAAGCGTTTTTCATATAGTTTGGTCAATGCTGAAATTAAACCCTCTATTTTCATTTTGTTTGAAATATTAAATGCTATCGACATTGCTAGGAACAACCATATTGTTCCAAGTACCTTTCTATCGAGAATATCCCATTCTGTGTTTGTCATACTCATTGGCTTCTTTGTGTTTCTGCTCAATGGTAGGTACATATATTTCTGTTACAGGTAATCTTCCATCTGCATCTTCCACAACTGGTAGTTTTTGCCATTAAATTTTCAACCCTAAACCTACCATCTTCCGCCATTTCTCCCATTCGAACCAGGAACCCTTCTCTCCTGCGAGTTTATCAGCCAAATATACCTTTGGCTCTGATACCAGTTGTTAGTAAATTATATATTATAGAGCAATGGAACACATAAACTATTTTACAGAAATTTAAACATAGAAAACGCATAAAACAAGAGAGACACAAATATACATGGTTCACCCAATTTGGGCTACATCCATGGGGAAAGAACCACCGCTTCCTTTCATATTATCCAGCAAAATGAAGAGATACAACCTACAATAGATTAGCTATAATTCCCTCTTCACTCCCACACAATCTCCTCTCTCTTTCTCACTCAGAATAAAGATCTACATAGACGCAATAAATTTCCCTCATATATAGTGAGGGGTTGCCTTCTAGGGCAAAAAACCCTAAATTAAACATAAATTTTACCGTCAGATCTCTGCCTAATGAATGGCTTAGATTGAATATGAAATTACAACATTTTACGAGGAAATTTTACATCTATTTTTAGCTTCGGGGCGCTGCCCCCAATCTCCTACCAAGGGGGGGCTCCAAATAATCGCGTTGCCCCCCCCCCCCTCGCCCCTGGACCCCCCTGGCAACGTACATAGACGGGAGACATTGCCGCCACATTATGAAATGGTGTCTGATGCAGCGATACATATGAATAAAGAAAATAATCAAGATCCACACCCAACAGATAGCACTCAAGCATGAGTACGGGCTATTCCCACACATAACCCATATAATCAAGCATAAACAAAAAACACTTGTATGTAGCATCATGTAACCCATTACACAAGAATGATACATATGACTAAACATGCAATAATGTAACCAAAGCAACCACATCATACATGTAAGTGATATATAATAACACGTAACCGGTCGTATACTCACAAGATGCATCCCACAAAAGCACACAAAGTTCCACTTGAAAACATCACCATAACAATGATCAACATCATGCAATTGCAACAACATATAGAATGCAAGTGTGAGAGACACACGTGAAACTAACATGCATGCATGACCAACACATAGCCCATCTAGTTCGAGGGGTGAACCATGCTCTGTTACCACTTTGTAACACCCTCCTCCCACATCTACCCAAGAAACAGGAAATCCATAGTAAACATGCGACAAGTGGCCACTATGATATGATTCGACCTCCTAAGTCACATTAGGGAAGTGGAACCAACGAAAACACACCATACAAACATCCAATATCATCAACAAAACCGTCAAAGGATAATTTAGCCACTCAGACAACATGTCCCTAGGTCCCACTTCTCTTTTAGGTCTCTTGGGCCATAGTCACTCTCATGCTATGGGATAGGGAGTGTCCAACAACCTAAATTCGCTCTCACGGGCCTACCTTCCAGTGACTGTGGGCTAGAATTGTTAGTGCTATTCTAGCGACCCCAGGATTTAAGCCACTTTTTAGGCTCAGATCCCAGGTCATTGCCCAGAATTGACACATATATTCAAATAAGCAAAGTAACATGGAAATGATAGTACTAAAGAAAATACTTATTCAACACCTTGACTAAACCCTTACTAGCCATGACAGGCATTTTGTGAAATATATTGCAAATGTGTAATCTACATGTGCAATTCATAGTTCTCAGCATATGGGTCCCATACATAGCTAATAATCGCTAAGAACCATTGATGCCTCAACGAATCAACTTCCATTCAATCCATTAGGTCATAGATACATTGATCATTCAATTATAAGTAAAAAAAATTATGAGAGCCACACATGGTGGCTATCATAAAACACATACATAACCTGCATAATAGCAGCAAAGAATACTCATGGAAGTACAATCATATAGACCACATATAATCGATCAAAATGCTCATAGAAAGATAAGGAGAAATAACCTTTCATTAATGATGCAGAATCCAAACCCAGACTTCCACACTCCACCCGAACATAGAATAGCTAAGCCAAATCTCTCTTCACCCATTCAACCCCATGCCATATTTCAAACATGAATGTGGGATCTCATAGAACACATCAATCAAAACTCATCCAGGGATTCCAGAGGCAATCCACCTCAACCCATCAAACAATGATTACACCTCAGGATCGGATATCACCAAAACCATCATCAGTTTGGTCTTTATTCTAACCATCGAGGGCTCTAGATCATTTATCCAACCAAGGCTCCAAAACTAGTAACTCAACCCACCAAGGGCTCCAGAGAATTTGTCCAACCAAGGCTCCATGACTAGTAACTCAACCTAGTCTGATACATGGCTCTAGAGCTTTTTTACAACCAAGGCTCCAGGATTAGTAACTCGACCCAAGCTAAGGAACATGAGAACTGATAAAGAAAACAATGAAAGTAAACCCACAATCACCATGCCTATCCAAGAAATGGCAAGGCTAGGCTATCCAATGTCGATCCAAGTAATCCTCCATGCCAATGACATATCACAACCAAGAAACCACATCCATGTGCCATGCACATCAGAACTAGTGAAGAATTCATACATGAAACTCGGTCCCTGCAAGATAATCTGATGTAGTTGTCGATGTCACTGCCTTCTTGCACTTTCCTTATTTTCCTTTGCCTTCTTCCTCCAAGAATCCAAGTATGCCACACCCTCCAAGAGTGCTCTAAGAAAACTCTAAGTATCCAAGAGTATGAGAGAGAGCTCCACCACTGAACTGAAAAAAGGTTACCAACTGATCCTTACAAGCCTTTTTATGGATGAGTCCTCTATTTTCTTCATTTTCCATCATTATCCTTCATTTTCCTCCTCAAATTAAACTTGTTACCTTTCACCTCCTTTTTCTCCTAATTTCCATTATTTTCATAAATAAATGTGCCAAAATTCCTTTTAATGCCTTAGCCAATGCATTTTCCAACTTCCTTAGCCATAAAAAACCAAATGAACACCCCCTAGGATGTCTTTCCCAACATTCAACTTGGAATAAGTGCCCCATTCATCCATGGTTATTGTTTTTAACATTTATTACATGACATTTTCATGAGGGTTGTTACAATTTACATATTCAATGATATCATGAGAGTTGCTGAACATTACCTGAGAAGTGGAAACTTCCTTACCTGCTAAAGAGTGTGATGAGATTTCTTGGATGATTATTTCTCGTTGTCTCATTATCCTTGTGAGCTAAAAGACTGAAATGTTGGCCCGAGCTTTTTTCATGTCACTGGCTATGTTATCATCAATAATTTTAATCATAACAGGTTGTTCTCATGGATTGGGTGGTGTAGCTTTATTTGAAACTTCATAAGTGGTGGAATTATTCTTATTATTGGTTGAAGTTTTCTTTGAATATGGAGCACTTCCCGACTTATTTTGTCAATTCTGATTTTAATTGGAACGTGGTAGAATCCATATCAACAATCGCTTCTTCATTTCCTTCTCATAAATAGGTCCCTTTCTCCTCAAATTATAATGACCAATTGATTGCCGAGTAGGAGTTTCATTCAGTGATGGTTCATCAACACTTTTATTGTCAACTTTATATAAAAAACTAAATATTTTCACTACATGTACAACACTCAAACTTTAATTGGTCATGGTAGGTTCATTTGCTTCTTCACTTTTCTTAGATTGTTCTTCTGCTAAGAAGGTGTCAACAAGATTGGTCATCATAGTGTTCATATTATGATTCCATTGTGGGCATGTCTTTTTTTAATATTTTTCTTGATGAAAGGTACCAAAGTTTTCCATCCCCAAACATTTTATATTGAACATTTCATTGAATGCCTCACTTGACCTCCTATTTAATTCCAATACTCAAAGACTTGGTAAATATTTCCATATAAAAATAATCATTCTCTTTAGCGTTAGGATATGAGGCTTGAGTTTTCTTACTGGTTTATTTGGAGTCATTAGATTCATCAGGATTTTTAATTTCTCCAATTGATTGAAAGTCCTTTTCTATAGTGATAGCTTCTGTAAAGTTCAAGGCCAAAGTCTCCTTTGCAACTCTTTTGAAAAAATCAGAAATGTTAGTTTGAAAGGAAGTTATATAATAATATTTTGTTATATAATTATGAGGTTGCGCATCTGTGGGGAATTTGTTCAGCAAATGAGTAAATATCTGATTAAATATTTTACTTTCTCCTTTTCTGCCATCTTAATACTACTTGTTCTTTTAGCAATGTGGTGGGAGTTTTATCATCAACAAAATTTTCCAAAAATAACTTCTTAAACTCCCTCCAACTATGGATTGAATTGGACAAAATACTATGATACCATATCAATGCTCTACCTTCTAGAGTGTATGGAAAAAGTATATAAGCAACATCATTGAAACATATCTCAAGCATTCACAAATTCTTGTAGAAATCATCGATATGCTCTTCCACCTTTGTCTTCTTATCTGGATCAAACTTTGAAAGAAACTTTTCCAAATGTTCGGGCATGTGATGAAGGTTACTCAAAAGAGTGAGTGGCCCTTGGGCCATCCAATCTAAGTCTTGATCAACCATGTATTCACATTCTGTTTCATCCTCACGATTTGAATTGGAAGAGTCGTCCCTTTCACTATTCAAATAATTTTTTATAATAAAGTAGCTCTTCTTACCTCAATTTTTTTTCATTAGAAAATTGAAAATCTCCCTTGTCACCTTCTACACCTTTCTCAGTAGGTGGAAGTTCCTCTTGTTGAACTGTCTCTTCGCGAGAGTCTACTAACTCCTCAAGAGTAGTGAAAATCAAATCTTCCACCGATGAGACTAATACACCAATATGAGTTATTTCTTTCTTTCTTGGATTATGATCAAGACTATGAGAGATGCAAATTAACCTAAGAGATCTTGCAAATCGATGTGTAATGGGTTGAAGTGTCTATAGCTTATCATAAGGAACTTCAAAATTTTGTTCCAAACTAGGATGAGAGGACCCTCCTATTTCAAGAGTATGAGTTTGAATTGAACTCGGTGTGTTACTTCCTTGTGTAGAAGATGATTTTTTAGGATGAGATGAATTTTCAGCCATAATAGGGTGGTGTCCCTCCTTCTAGCACCAAAATGTTGAAGGTGATGGTACCCACCAACGTGCAAAGGGGTTTCCCCAATGCAAAGTCCCAATTAGAATGCACACCATTTGGTATAGAATCCCTTTCAAAAATAAGTCCCAACTGCCATTATTCTTAAATATTTTCCATGGCTACAATGGTTAGCATAAGAGAGTAATGCACATATAATTTTGAATGAACAAGTGAATATTCCTTGTGAAATGTTCAATTATAGAATGTATCAAGGTTCTTTCACCAAAGGGACAAAAAAGTGAGTCTTTAAGAGAAGAGTAATAATACTAATATAATAAAGACACAAAAGGATATATATGGAAGAATCATTAAACAAATATCAAAATATTTCATATAGATGTAACAATCATTAAAACAAATACAACACACATTCAATAAGATAAGCACCAAAGTTACCGAAATACTTCAATTTATTTAGTACAAAATAACAACAATGTACACCAAAAACATTCAAAGAATAGTCATACAATATTTACGATATACGCAAGAAAGTGTGTTGGCTCAACAGGATTCAAGTATTAAATGAAATTTCCAAGATACATCAATACAATGAACATCACTAGCTCAAATAGTGGAGCATTAGAACTACCATTTTCTCTCCAAAAGAATGATCTTCCTCTCTAATTACTAGTAGGAGAAGAGAAGGTGAAATGTCCTTTGCTTGAGCTATGAGGTCTTATATATAACAAATGAGATGACTCTCCACCTCCCTTGTGACTTTTGGACTCCCCTCATGACTATTGATCTTCCATCTAACTTTTAAAATTTCTATGAGACTTTTTGACTTCTACATGACTTTTCACATTCTATAGGTGACTCTTGGACTTCCACTTTACATTAAATTTATCATGTCACTAAAAATTACATAATTACATCCAAAAATGATGTGGAAAATAATGACTCATATGAAACCTTGAAGTGAAACCATGACAAGACATGACATGACATTGATTTTAATGGACTTGATGATGATGTGATAATGTCAAGCCACTCTTATGTTGCTATCATTGTGTCTTCTTGAGAGGTGATACGTGTTATTCCTCTTCCTCCTCCATAAGGCTTGAAGATACGGAGTCTTCAATATGATATTGATCTTCCACCTTCTATCACATTCTAGTCTCCCTTCATATTCTTGTTTAATGATCATCCTGTCTTTACAACTTCATAATTGTTTTCTATTGTAGTCGCCATCTTATCATGTCAATATATAGTAATTGTAATTGAACGTCACTCATGACAAGAAAAAATTAGTCTGAAAAACTCCCCATCTAGCTTGTTTCATGAATATCATTGATTGAGTTAGAACAGGGTACTAGGCAGGGAGGAAGTCTCAAGGATTGCATAGTGTGTAGTTCTAGAGGGAAAGAGTGTAGGAATGACTCTTGTGAATACGTAATGCACATTGTTTGAGGCTCAAAAGAAATGGCTCTGCAGTTGAGGGTCACAATGAGGTATGCTTTCCCAATATGACTGTGTAATGCACAGTTCAAGAGAGAGAGAGGTCAGTGTATTTCATAGTTGGGCAGTTCAGGAAGGCAGGGAGGTAGACTGCTGCTTGCAAATGTGCAATTCATAAGAAGAGGATGACATGGAGCGATGATTGTGAAATTGTGCACAATTATGTAGGTCAAAAGGTTGTCTTGAGCATTGTGACTGAACAATGTGCGGTGCTTGGAAGAAAAGTCTATGAATTAGGTAGTTTTAGGAGGCAAGGGTGCATGCTTGAATCTTTCAACTGTGCAATGCACATTTATATAGTGGAAGATTGAGCTTAGGCTGGCCAGGCATGAAACTTTCCAGAAGTCGAAAAAGTGTGGGATCAACAAGGAATAGATGAAACCAAGATTGGAGTTGAACATGATCACACACTCAGAATAGTTGATAACACAACACTAAACACTTAGTACTCAGAATCAATATGATCCCTTTGATGCGACAACAAAACAACATTCTCCTCCAATTACGACACTTTGGATACACTTTGCGATGAAGATGATGACACTAGTACGATAGTGCATAAAACTTTGGGAATGAGTCTAATACATACATATATATATATATATATATATATATATATATATATATATATACATACATATGTACATACTTCTATATAGATATATATATGTATATAGATATATATATATATATATATATATAGATATATATATATATATATCTATATATATATATATATATATATATATATATATATATATATATATATATATATGTGATCATTAGGACTTGTCAACACCAAAGTTACCTCTTGAAATAAACCATAGCTCCTATTTTCCAATGTGCGACACTTCCCGTGCAAAAATATGACACTTAAGTTTTCTTCACAAAGGGACTTGAAAACTTAGAGGATATACCTGGAATTTTTATTACTACTAGAAACTATAGCTTGCAAGGTCAAATTAGGCTCTGGAATTTTGATGTAGGCCAAAATTTTGGAGGGTGTTTTAGTAACGATAACACTTATGCAGAGGTAATAGCCTCCCCTAAGATACATTGAGGTATGATTTTGATTATGGTTTTACTTATCTAACAATGAATATTGTAGGAAATAGAAGGCCAAGAGATGAAGAGAAAAATATTTGAGTATAGTTCACATGACTCTCCGCATAGGCCGAAAGAGACAATCGTAGGATGGGAGAGATCAATTTAGTAGCAGGGAGAGGTATATTCTCCTAGTTTGGTAGATACATTTAGTTGATTAAAGGTAGAGATAATGAGATGGAAGTTAGATACTAAGTGGTTGATTAAGGTACAGGAAAGGATTTCTAGAGCTTCTTAGTGCCTAGATTTACCTCAGGCTGAAAAGGTAGGATCCAGGGCCAACATCAAACCACGCTTAGCCTAGTAGATAGCCCTACCAGGTCAGGAGAGGGCTCTCTCCAACTCAATCTCAGCAAATGATGATCTATGGGGCTTGAGCTGACTGAAATATCTTCTGATTTTAGGCTAGGCATATGTGCAAGAGATTTTGATTGAATAAAATAGTGTTTTGTTGGCTCAGAGGGAAAGGCACATTTTAGGGTGTGGAGATTGAGGCTCAGTTCTGAAGACATCTCGACGAGGAAAGGTAGGCAATCATTTTGGCACTTAAATTTTAGTGAGATGGAAGGAAAATACAGGTGAGGTGTTGGATAGGGCAAGAAACAGATTTTGTACTAAACTTGTCATTGTGTGCAGCAAATGGCCTCAAAACATGCATAACCAAGAATCACTCATTCATTTCTTCTAATCCAGGAACTGGTTACGAGAGTGTGATATACCGTTGGAAATTTTTTTCTGAGCTTCTTCTGATGGATACACTTGTGACATGTTTTGTGCTGAACATCATGTGCAAAACATCTAACACAACCAGACATAGTAAGAGCTCATGTTGATCCCTGGTGATATATTGCGAAGACTGGAACTAACATCGACTCCAATGGGGATGCTAGCTCCTTGGAGGTGCCAAGAACTATAGATCTTTGGAAAGCAGATAGTGCCTCTTACATTGGGCATGGATGGTCAAACAACTGCAAACCCAAAACAACTCATACCAATCCAAAAACATATACATACTGAAACCTGTAGATAAACAAATACCGGAAACTGAAATGTTGCCTTTTTCAGTTTATTTATTTACAAATCTACCCTACTTTGCTGCAAAACCAATAGATCAAGTAATGTTGTAATGCCATATCAACCAATCAAGTAACTGTGACAAGGATGATGCTTGGAAGTGCTTCAACCAGGACACAAATGTAAATGTTGACAGCCATACATGCACATAACGAGTCTAGTTGTGTAAAAGGAAATTTGATCTATCATTTAAACTGAAAAAAATTTCCATGTACGTTGCAATAGGATCGAAAAAACTAGACTCTATTTGCTGCCCCAACTCCTCAATACATGCTTCCAGCTGCAAACAATCATAGCAAATATCCACGGGTAGCCTTACCTTCTGTTCCTTCTGCTGAGAAAGGTCCCCAAAGAATGGGACTCGACAACCCAGATCTTGGGACTATATTTGGGCCTCCAATTCAATTAGATCTCCTTCAATTTTGATGGCAAACTCTTGCAGAAAATTGAGCTTAACTTCATGGCTGCATTGACAGGATTTCAGATAAGAAGAAAGAGATGAAGCAAAGTTCTCATCTACCTCATCATCTGTGCACTTATCTTTCCATTCTCTAAACCCTTGAATAGAAGGCACCTCTATTTTGAATTCTTCCTCTTTCTCCATCCATGTTTCAAGAAATATATGCCAAAAATCTGCAAAGGACTTAATAGATATGATAGGAGAACCTTCAATCCATTTTCTACATTTGCCTTAAAATGAATCAAAGAACAATTTGATGAATACATCTTCCTTTTTAACTCTAAGAATGTCCACAAATGTTTTAAAATTTTCTATATGTTCTAGAGTCAAATTTAGATCTTCCCCATTGAATTTAGGGCCATTACTCAAAATGTATTCATCCTTTGATTATTGATTAGGAAAACCAAGAAGATTAGAAAAATCGACACATGAATACCTTGAACAAATAGAAGCAACATCTAAGTCCTTCATTTAGCTAGTGGAGCCACCATCAATACTTTTAAACTAGGGACTTCGAACAGTGGAGTCGCCAGGTAGATGATTTGAGAATTCATATGTGTCAGACTGCTATCCACCATCAACAATAAGATCTAAACTTGATTACATTTTACTAAGGAAATTTGCAAGTCAGATGTTTCCATTTATAAGACTAGACCGGAGATTGACTGAAGCAGCGTTTATCTACTTTCGCTAATGCAAAGCAAGAGCATTTCGAAGGCTACCTGGCATAACTTCAGGCTCCATCTATAGTCTATAAAACAAAGAACACTAACGAACAAATAAATTTTTCTTCCCCAGTATGGTCGCCACTATGTTAGTGCTTATATTTACCTTAGGCTGAAAAGGTAGGATCCAGGGCCAACATCAAACCACGCTCAGCCCGGTAGCTAGCCCTACCAAGTCAAGATAGGGCTCTCTCTGGGTCAATCTCAGCAAATGATGATCTATGGGGCTTGATATGACTGAAATATCTTCTGATTTTCGGCTAGGTATATATGCAAGAGATTTTGATTGAATAAAATAGTGTTTTGTTGGCTCAGAGGGAAAGGCACATTTTGGGGTGCGGGAATTGAGGCTCGGTTCTACAGATATCTCGATGGGGAAACGTAGGCAATCATTTTGGCACTTAAATTTTAGTTATATGGAAGGAAAATATAGGTGAGGTGTTGGATAGGGCAAGAGCAATCATGAATCCTCCCCAAACTACTGAAAACATCAAACAACTAAAGCAAGCTTCAAGTAGAGCATTGCACTTTCAATGAATTCTACTTAAACTCTTGTTTTTTTAGTTCAGAAGGAATAAGATAGATAATGCAATCACATAAAAAAATTCACAATCACAAAGAGAAGCACTGTACCAAGACAAATTGCCACATGAATCCCAAAGAGTGCTGCAAATCTTGGTCTCAATTCCTTAGCCAAAATGAAAATATTGTTGGCATTATGATTCAGGTGTTGTCCTTGATGGCAAACTCATTCAGGTGGTAAATCAAGAAGGACGCAGGAAATATGTTCAGCAAGTGCGTCCCCGCAGGTATACCATACAGAACCCGCGTCCAGGGACGCAGGCCAGCCGTTCAGGAGGTGCGTCCGCCCAGTGCACACATTTCAAGGCAGAGAAAAGCACGTGGGGGTTTCTTGTGTGGTATCTAGCCGACGGTTTTTGTGTTTCTATGGTGTCGGCTCGTGGTATTGTTCCACGCTTTGGGAGAAGCTTGCCTATATAAAGCAAAGGAGTTCATTTGGATTAAGCATCATCTTGGTTGAATATCTCTTGGTGAGATCTAGTCCAAATCTATAAGGGCGAATCTTCTAATGGACTACGATCTATATGGCGCATGATCAGATCTGTGGATCTGAGTGTTTGGGTTGGTTCTGAAGTACTCTTATCTTCTATATCTGAAGGGACGCAGATTCAGTGAAGGGAAAGTGCGCCGGGACGCAGTACAGTAAAGGCTCAGGTGCGTCTCTGAGGCAAAGGGCGCGGCGCGACTGTGGTATTGGGTGCGTCTCTGAAGCGAAAGACGCGGCGCGATAGTGTTTCTGTGTGCGTCGGTCGCAGAAAAGCAAAGAGGAACAGTGCGTCTGCACGCAGAACAGCATAAGGTACACTGCGTCCAGTCACAGGCCACAGAAAGAAAATATGCGTCCCTGTCTTAAGATGATCTGTTGACTGTATATTTCTGTTCATAAGGTGTTCTGGGTTGTTTCTGTAATTACTGATCTGATATCTGTCGTAGACTGTATCTGTTGTATACTTGTTGATCTATTGATTCTTCATGAAAAGAAGTAGGGGGTTGTAGCTCCCTTCCAGGAGAGTCTGGAAAACGAGAGAGAGTTGTAGCTCTCTGCAGGTTGCAGCCTGCGTGCTGGTAAAGGACTGCACCAGTACAAAATCATTGTAAAAAGAATTTCTTGAAAGAAGATAGAGACATATTGCAGCAGGTGGTTTTTCTCCCGCATTGGGTTTCCACCTTACATCTTGTGTTCTTTGGTGTGACTGTCTATTTTCTTTATTCATGCTCATTGTTTTATGGTACTGATATACAAGAATATTTCAAAAGAATCAAATAAGGAAGATTTGGTAAATTGCTAGATAATACTGATTCACCCCCCCTCTCAGTATTATTTCCAACAATTGGTATCAGAGCAGGTCCTTCTGAAAAGCTTGATCGCTTGAAGGTAGATCGTTCATCATGAGCAACTACGAGAGAGAAGCATCAATCAGGCCACCCGTCTTCGATGGGACAAACTTCAATTATTGGAAGGTAAGAGTTACTGCATATCTTCAATCTCTTGGTACAGAAGTTTGGAACATTGTAGAATCAGGCTATGCCTTTCCTTCAGCTACTCCTACAGATCCAGCTGAGAAAAAGCAGTATGAAACAAATGCAAAAGCAGTCAGTACTCTATTAGGAAGTATATCCCAAACAGAGTTCATGAAGGTCATGCACTTCAAATCAGCAAAAGAGATATGGGACAAAATGATCACTAGCTATGAAGGAGATGAACAGGTAAAAGAAGCTAAACTTCAAACTCTCAGGATTCAATATGAGACTCTCAAGATGTATAATGATGAAAGTGTGGCTAATTATTTTCTTCGGGTAGATGAGATTGTTAATTGTATGAAAAATTTGGGTGAAGAAATAAAAGAGACTATAGTAGTTCAAAAGATTCTAAGATCTTTATCCCCCAAGTTTGAATCTAAAGTATCTGCAGTAGAGGAAAAGGAAAATCTCCGTGTTCTCACTATGTCTCAGCTACATGGAATTCTAACTGCTTATGAAATGAGAAAGGGAGGTCCATCAGATAGAAGGGAAGCTGCTTTTAAAGCATCAGGCAAAGAAGATCACTATGAAGCAAGTCATGTTCCAGAAGAAGAGGAAGAAGAATCAAATTTTGTCAGAAATCTTCAAAGGGGTTCTGGAAGGTTCAGAGGTAAGCTACCTTTCAAATGCTTTGCTTGTGGAAGAGTAGGTCATTATGCTGCAAAATGCTCTTATAAGGATAAAGGAAAGGAACCAGTTAGATGGAACAAGAAACAGAGTGCAAATAAGAAAAGCTACTACACCCACGAAGATAGTGATGGCTTATCAAACAGTGATGAAGATGAACAAGGTAACAAATACAGATTGTTAATGGCATTTGAAGATGATGATTATGAGGATGCTGTAGATGTAGATAACCTTTATGATGAAATTACTAGACTCAAGAGATGTATAGAAGAAAAGAACATGATTATTGATACTCTACAATTTCAAATTGATGAAAAGGAAAAACATCTTGAAAAATTAGAAGGTGAAATTGTTGGTCTTAGAAAAGAAATTGAGAAAACAAAAACTATCAATCTCAAGTTTGTCAAAGGATCTGAAACTTTGAATGAGATTATCAGTGTGCAGCGGTCTCCACTAAATAAGACAGGTCTGGGCTATAATGGAGAAACTTCTCAAGCATCCACTTCAAAAAGCTATCTTGATGCAGCAAGAAGAAATGAGCAAGAGCACAAGGAAGATCATCAGGTAAAGCAGGGACAAACGTCAAACAGAAACTATCAGGGCAATCCAGCTTAAGGGTGAACAAAAGCCACAACCAGCCACAGGTAAAATCTTCCCAATTTGGTTCAAGAATAGATGAAAATAGAAATTACAATCAGTTGGCTGGTAGATTCAATAATCGCAGAAGCTTCTTCAATGGACAATGCTTTTCTTGCCATAACTTTGGTCACAAAGCAGCTCAATGTGTTGCGTATAAAACAATCATGACTAGGGAAGCTCAAAAACAAAGAAGTATGACAGGGATTACAAAAAGGACCTATAACAACTTTTCAGCTCTTGAAAATGAAGTTGAATGCTCTATTTGCAATAATTTTGGACATGAAGACTTTGAATGCAGAAGCAGGTTTCCGGAAAGAAAGGTACAAGAACAAAAAAAAGAACAAGCCTCAGGCACCAAAACATGGAAAATAAAGGAACCTCAAACAGAAAGATGTGGGATAGCATTCTATGCAGAAGGACAAGAAAATCTATGGTACATTGACAGTGGATGTTCAAAGCATATGACAGGTGATAAAGAAAAACTTGAATCTTATTCTAATTTAGAAAAGGGAAAGAAAGTCTCTTTTGGAAATGATACTCCTGCAACTATAAAAGGAAAAGGTATTGCTCCTTTAAAAGAAAATGTTAAGGCTGGAAATGTTTTGTTTGTTGATGGACTAAAGCATAATCTTCTAAGTGTAAGCCAAATGTGTGATCAAAGAACCGAGGTTATATTCAGATCAAATGGATGTCTTGTTCGTGATCTTGATACAGGTAAAACAGTTCTCAAAGGAAAAAGAACTCCAAATAATCTATACATATTTGATGAAGGACAACAAAAATGCTATCTAAGCAAGGATGAAGAGCACTGGTTATGGCATCGAAGGTTGGGACATCTAAGCTTCTCACAAATAAGGAAAGCTTGCAAATATCAGGCAGTTCGCGATCTTCCAGATATCAAAATTCCTGACAACACCATATGCAGATCATGTCAGTTTGGAAAACAAACCAGAACTAACTTTCCAGAGAAAGAAGGATCAGCCAGCATGCCTCTTGAGCTAGTACATACAGATGTATGTGGACCATTCAGAAAAAGAACACCTAGAGGAGAGGAATACTTGATATTATTTATTGACGATTTCTCCAGGTTTGTTTGGTTAGGACTTATGAAGCACAAAGATGAAGCCTTCGAAAAATTCAAATCCTTCAAAGCTTTGGTTGAAAATGAATCAGGTCACAAAATTAAGTGCCTCAGATCCGACAGAGGTGGAGAATTTACTTCAAATGAATTTTTCGATTTCTGTGATGAACATGGGATAAGGAGAGAATTTTCTACAGCTAGAACTCCTCAGCAAAATGGAGTAGTGGAAAGAATGAACAGAACAATTCAGCAAATGGCTCGTGCTATGCTTGATGAATCAGGAACTCCTGCAACCTTCTGGGGTGAAGCTGCACATGCGGCAGTTATTATTCTCAACAAGACAAATGTCCGAGTGAACAGCACTCAAACTCCTCATGAGCTCTGGAGTGGTAAAACTCCTTCGGTAAAGCACTTCAAAATCTTTGGGAGCAAATGCTATATCAAGAATACTGAGGAGCAGCTTGGCAAACTTGATCCTAGAGCAGATGAAGGAATTCTTCTTGGCTACTCTCCACATAGCAAAGCATACAAATGCTACAATAAAAGACTTGGCAGAATTGTTGACAGCATTGATGTAGTGGTTGATGAGAAAGGATACATTCCTAGGCAAATACATCGTGAAGACATTGAAGAAGATGAAAGCTACCCTCAAAGACAGAATGATGAAGAAGAAGAACCGCAAGAACAATCTCAAGACGGACCTCACGAAGAAGCAGAAGAAAGAACAAGAATAGAAGAAAAGACTCCATCCAGATATGTTCAAAAGAACCATCCAGAATCTCAGATCATGGGACAAAAAGAAGCAGGTATACAAACTAGAAGAACAGTTGCAGAAGCTTCAAGTTATTTGGCATTACTCTCCTCTACTGAACCACAAAATGTGAAAGAGGCTTGCAAAGATGAATGTTGGGTGAAAGCAATGGATGAAGAACTTGAGCAAATCGAAAAGAACAACACTTGGGAGCTGGTTCCTAGACCAAAGGATAAGAATGTTATCGGAACAAAATGGGTTTTCAAAAATAAATTAAATGAAAATGGAGAAGTAATTAGAAACAAAGCCAGACTTGTTTGTAAAGGGTATGCACAGCAAGAAGGAATAGACTTTGAAGAAACTTTTGCTCCTGTTGCAAGACTTGAGGCCATTCGAATGTTTCTTGCTCTCTCAAGTTGTCAGAACTTCAAAGTATTTCAAATGGATGTGAAATCAGCCTTTCTGAATGGAGACTTGGATGAAGAAGTGTACATTGAACAGCCAGATGGTTTCATTCTTGGAAACGATCCAAATCTTGTATGCCAATTAAAAAAGGCTCTCTATGGTCTCAAACAAGCTCCAAGGGCTTGGTACTACCGGTTGGACAAATATCTTCATCAACAAGGTTTTTCAAAAGGTTCAGCAGATAGCAATCTTTATATAAAAGTTGAAAATGACAAATTACTAATACTTGTTGTGTATGTAGATGACATTATTTTTGGCAGTAATGAAGAAGCTATGAGTCAAAGCTTTGCCTCGGTCATGCAGAAAGAATTTGAGATGTCCTTGCTAGGAGAACTGACATACTTCCTTGGTTGCAAATCCAACAAAAGAAAGGAGGAATCCTTTTATCTCAAACCAAGTATCTCAAGCAGATTTTGAAGAAATATGGCATGGAAGATGCAAAACCAGTATGTACACCCATGGTCACAGGATGTAGTCTCAGTGCAAATGATGAATCTGCAGCAGTACATCAACCAACCTACAGATCTATGATTGGAAGTCTACTATATTTGACAGGTACCCGACCAGACATCATGCATGCAGTTGGAATAGTTGGAAGATTTCAGGCAAATCCAAAGGAGACTCATCTTCAAGCAGTGAAGAGAATCTTCAAATATCTTCAAGGGACTCAAAATTATGGCCTATGGTATCCTAGAGATACAGATCTCACTCTTCATGCTTATACAGATGCAGATTGGGCCGGAAGCGTGGATGACAGGAAAAGCACAAGTGGTGGTGCATTCTTTATGGGTTCCAGACTGGTATCTTGGTTCAGCAAGAAACAGAGTTCAATTGCCTTGTCTACAGCTGAAGCGGAATATGTTGCTGCCGCATCTTGTTGCACCCAACTTCTTTGGATGATGCAGATATTGCAGGATTATCAAATCACTTGTACACCTCCTATTCCTATCTTATGTGACAACACAAGTGCAATCAGCATCTCAAAGAATCCGGTTATGCATTCAAAAACCAAGCACATACCAATCAAGTACCATTTTCTCCGGGAACAAGTACTTGAACAGAAGGTCAAGTTGGAGTATGTTCCTTCTAAGGAACAAGTTGCTGATATTTTCACCAAACCGTTGCCCAGGGATACTTTTGAATACCTCAGGCAAAAGCTGGGGGTTGTTGATGCATCATCTCACTATTGATCATCTTCCTATTGATGGTATAGGCTCAGGGGGAGCACATAATGCATTGTTGGCATTATGGAGAAGGAGATCTTGGAAATAGCTGCAATATGTCTCTATCTCCTTCATGATGGATTTCTGGTTACAGATCTGGAGAAGCATGAGCATAGGGGGAGCATACCCTTTGCCCTTGATGTCAAAGGGGGAGAATGATGACGCTGAAGATTATGTGGTTGCCATCAAGTCCAAAGGGGGAGTTTGTTGGCATTATGATTCAGGTGTTGTCCTTGATGGCAAACTCATTCAGGTGGTAAATCAAGGACGCAGGAAATATGTTCAGCAAGTGCGTCCCCGCAGGTATACCATACAGAACCCGCGTCCAGGGACGCAGGCCAGCCGTTCAGGAGGTGCGTCCGCCCAGTGCACACATTTCAAGGCAGAGAAAAGCACGTGGGGGTTTCTTGTGTGGTATCTAGCCGACGGTTTTTGTGTTTCTATGGTGTCGGCTCGTGGTATTGTTCCACGCTTTGGGGAGAAGCTTGCCTATATAAAGCAAAGGAGTTCATTTGGATTAAGCATCATCTTGGTTGAATATCTCTTGGTGAGATCTAGTCCAAATCTATAAGGGCGAATCTTCTAATGGACTACGATCTATATGGCGCATGATCAGATCTGTGGATCTGAGTGTTTGGGTTGGTTCTGAAGTCCTCTTATCTTCTATATCTGAAGGGACGCAGATTCAGTGAAGGGAAAGTGCGCCGGGACGCAGTACAGTAAAGGCTCAGGTGCGTCTCTGAGGCAAAGGGCGCGGCGCGACTGTGGTATTGGGTGCGTCTCTGAAGCGAAAGACGCGGCGCGATAGTGTTTCTGTGTGCGTCGGTCGCAGAAAAGCAAAGAGGAACAGTGCGTCTGCACGCAGAACAGCATAAGGTACACTGCGTCCAGTCGCAGGCCACAGAAAGAAAATATGCGTCCCTGTCTTAAGATGATCTGTTGACTGTATATTTCTGTTCATAAGGTGTTCTGGGTTGTTTCTGTAATTACTGATCTGATATCTGTCGTAGACTGTATCTGTTGTATACTTGTTGATCTATTGATTCTTCATGAAAAGAAGTAGGGGGTTGTAGCTCCCTTCCAGGAGAGTCTGGAAAACGAGAGAGAGTTGTAGCTCTCTGCAGGTTGCAGCCTGCGTGCTGGTAAAGGACTGCACCAGTACAAAATCATTGTAAAAAGAATTTCTTGAAAGAAGATAGAGACATATTGCAGCAGGTGGTTTTTCTCCCGCATTGGGTTTCCACCTTACATCTTGTGTTCTTTGGTGTGACTGTCTATTTTCTTTATTCATGCTCATTGTTTTATGGTACTGATATACAAGAATATTTCAAAAGAATCAAATAAGGAAGATTTGGTAAATTGCTAGATAATACTGATTCACCCCCCCTCTCAGTATTATTTCCAACAAATATGAGTATACAATGAAGCTCAATTCTTTCTCCAGAGTCCAACCTTCTACCAAAATCCAACCCCTAAACTATGAAATTCATAAAATATATACATTTTCTCATCCTTGTACTAAGGGATTGAGCTCAACCATTTTCTTCAAAATAGAATTAGTTACATTAAACTTGGGCCGAATTTCTAAACATAGGTGTTGAAGATGAACTCGTATCTCCTAAACCATAACATCTGTTACAAAACGGAAAGAGGCTTTTGTAGATAAGGTCATAGTGGAGAAAAACCTCTCTCAAATTTGGGAAATTCATTTCCAGTTTCTCGTAATCTGTTTCACAAAATCATCTCTAAAACAGAAAATCATTAAAAATTTAAATCTATGAAAATGAGCCGTAAATTTCTAGTCACATATCCCAATCTATGACACCTGTGAATAAACTGAAAGAGGTTTTTGTTATATGGCTCGTTATTAAAAAAATATTCTTTGGGTTTCTCAAAATTAATTTCCATCTGTTGTAAAATGGCCTCGCACTAAAATGACTAAAACAATAAAAAATATGAAAATTTTGCTTTGTTTAAATGTAGGTGCCAAATATCACTATATATCTCCCACATAGTAGCACCTGTGGATAAATTGAAGGAATTTTTTGTTATTTGATATGCTATGAAAAAAAAACTCTTTCGCTTTTTAAAAATTCCTTACCATTATTTCAAAAACTGATTTTGTACTAAACTTGTCATTGTGTGCAACAACTGACCTCAAAACATGCATAACCAAGAATCACTCATTCATTTCTTCTAATCCAGGAACCAGTTATGGGAGTGTGATATACCGTTGGAAATATTTTTCTGAGCTTCTTCTGATGGACACACTTGTGACATGTTTTGTGCTAAACATCATGTGTAAAACATCTAACAAAACCATACATAGTAAGAGCTCGTGTTGATCCCTGGTGATAGGCTACGAAGACTGGAACTAACAGAGCTCAAGAAAAGCAAGTCGATGTTAATGGAGTCATCCTCCAGAGCCTTTTATATATGCAGAAGCAAGGACAACTATGGATCAGTCATGGAGACAAACATGAAGAATAGACTAACAGTATTGATGGAGGCAGGTATCAGAAAGGGTATAGGATAGATAGAGATGATATAGTAAAGGGTGGTAGATCCTTGGATACACCTGAGAGGAGAGATAACACTCATGGATTTTATTCTAGATTCAATTTTGAAAGACATCAACACCATCACTACCGACATCCTTATAGGAGGAGTGAGAAGTAGTACTTACTAGAGGAGTTCAATAAATCCAAGCCTCCTACTTTTGATGGAAAAATGAAGAAATCAAAAGATGTAGAAGCATGACGGCTTGGGATGAAGAAATTATTCAGATTGCATGATTACCCAGAGAACATGAAAGCCAAGATATCTACCTTCACTTCCAAGAGAAAAGTAGATATCTCATGGGAATATGTTAAGAACATCAGAAGCATTATAGAAGAGGAGTTGATTTTGGATGAGTTTGAAAGAATCTTCAAGAAGAAGTACCTATCTAAGAGATATTATGATGGAAATGCTAAGGAATTTTATGAGCATAGGATGGGTTTAATGGCATATGAAAAGTACACAACCAAATTTATATATATGTGCCCTATCTCAAGGATGAGAAAGAAAATATGCAAAGTTTCATTAGTGGATTTCCATTAGAATTCAAGTATTATATTGAGTTTCATGAGACTTGGTCATTATAGGAAGTCATCAGAAGGTTGAAGCATTATTATGAGTAGTCAAAGAGCTAGCCTGAGTTCAAGTGTGATTAGAAAGGTAATGAGAAGACTAAAGGAAAATAGCCCCAGAAACAAGGAAGATCACATGATGCATCTAACAAGGAAAATGTGGCACCTTATAAGAAGTTTAATGCAGTTGAGAGAGAATATGGGTCTCAGCCTGAGGAGCAGAAGAATAAAGGCGATGGTAGAAAATTTTTGAGGTGTTAGACCTATGTCGAAGAACATCACCAAAGAGATTTTCCTTCATACTAGGGTGGCAGGCTCTTATATACCTAGGGGGGATAATATGGGGTACCAAGGGAGGTACCCAAGGTAATAATGTAATAATGGGATGGGCCATAGTAATAAATAAGGTGGTTAACCCATATCATGTAAGGGACCACAAGTAGTTAGTAATAATGTAATGGGCCCATGGTATTAGTTGATGGTATGAGGGAACCATGGTAATGACCCATGTTATTGTATGTATGAGGCCTATATAGAGGCTAGAGACTCCACATGGGAGATAGTGAAGGATTATTGTATATACAGGCATATGGCTTGTGGAGTGTTCTCCTTGCTTAAGGAGTGAATGTATGGTGTTGCCCTACCTTAAGGGTTTGATATCAATAAAGAATCATTTCATATTATGTCTGGGTTCATTTGCATTGTCTTATATTTTCATATCAGATCTATAATATTTCTGGGTTAAATCTATAACAAGTGGTATCAGAGCCAGGTAAGGGGTTATCTTCTACTGGTGTCTCTTTATTGCAGGTTCATGGATTGATTCAAAAGGAGAAGATCATTGTGTCTATAAATCCTAGTTGCAATCATAATTTTATCAATGTTAATTTGGCAAAAAAATTGCCAGTTCCAGCAAAACACATTGAAAACACACAGGTGAATGATGAGGATGTTCAAGTGTATAAGGATTTGAAGATTTCTATGGATAAGTATGTGTTGCATGGTGATTTTTATACTTTAGAGATGGATAATATGGATGTTGTTTTGGGATATCCTTGGATGGAATCTGCGGGCACTATCAATATTAATGTGCAGAAGAAATTCCTGAAGCTATGGTATAAAAAGAAGAAAATTACATTACAGGATATTTCCATCCATAAACAGGTAGAGCACATGGAGGCTGAAGCAGAAGATGTTCCAGGGACTAACATATCAGATGATGAGCCTTTGATGATCAACAATCAAACACAAATAGAGGCTGAAGAAGAAAAGGTTACAGGTGATGATACATCAGAGGAGGGCTCAGTGGTTGAAGTCATATTGAAAGGGAAGACACCACAACAACCACCACAACAGGGTGAAGTAAAGAAAAAGCCATCGTGGGTTAAACTTCAACATATCATCACCCACATCACCCCGCAAGACAACCATCAAGATGGAAACCAATTAGCCACATGGACAACAACCCCCGCATGATAGATCGAGAGGAGCAAAGATCCACCTGCTACACATCCACACAGAAGAGCTACCACGGTCAACTTCCATCTCAAGCGAGAGAGGCACCAGCGAGATCGAGGGTTCACCTTTCTCTTGGATGGCTAGATGCACGCACATGGTATCAGTGGACTACTCTTTTGAGTAGATCTTATTATTTATGTTCTTCCCATGTTTCGGGGACGAAACATGCTTAGGGGGGTGGAATGTTATATACCTAGGGGGGATAATATGGGGTACCAAGGGAGGTACCCAAGGTAATAATGTAATAATGGGATGGGCCATAGTAATAAATAAGGTGGTTAACCCTTATCATGTAAGGGACCACAAGTAGTTACTAATAATGTAATGGGCCCATGGTATTAGTTGAAGAAAGTTAATGTGTAGTGGAAGCAATTTGGGCCTGTTGTAGTGGCTACAACCACCCTCCAAAATTTTGGCCTGCACCCAATTTTGGAGCCTCCCTTAAGAGTTTCACTTGATGGTTGTGCACACTTGGGTTCACTCTGTGAGCTTGTGTGAAGCTTTGCACCCACCTTGCTTGATCATTTCACCTAAGTTTTGCATGTTGATGTCAATGTCATGCTTGTGACCATGTTTTGGTTACATTTAGGGTCTTCGCTCCATGTGTACTTGTTTTGTTTGCTATGTAAACATCTATCACACTCACACACGAAGTCACGTATCGTGTTGCTCAAGAATCATCACAGTCGACCAATGATCAATCACAAGTGTCGTTCTTGTCACTTACACCGTTGGTTAGTCAAGTTTAGCATATGTGTCTAGATGGTTTGAGTCGTCTCGTCTTCAAGGCATGTAGGTGTGTGTTTGCAAGATTACATATGCATCTTTCACTCATTCACACACTTAGTCACTTTTCTGGAGTTCTGATGACCAGATTCCCCTTTGACATTCGAAGCATCACCCTGTCATCGACTTGATCGACTGTCACCCAGAACAGTGTAGAAGACCCAAGCAAGCCATGTCAAGCTGCGTTGTCCGTAAGCAAATCAATCAACCTTCATGCAAGTCAACTGGAGAGTTTGACCCGACAACCACCCCGAGACTGACTCCCCTCAAAAATTGCATAAGGGCTGTAGACCTTGCTTGCTCCACTAAATGAGAAAGTTGTACTATAGGCTGGACAAACACCAAGTGCTCGTCCCTGTCTCCCTTAGAAAATTGTGCAATTTTCATGAGCAAGTCCTATGCTTCCCAGTAGTCTACTTAGCTTAGAAACTACGAAGAGGTGACCAGTAGGACAACCTCCCATCATCAGCGCAATTTTTCCCGCCAGTAGCTCCCAGAAGCCGACTAACAGTTACCCTCAGGGATTGTGCAGTTTTTCCTGCCAAGCTCAAGTAGTTGACTGCCAGTTCCCTCTAGGAATCGCACAGTTTTTTCTCCCAAGCTCCCGTCAGCAGACTACCATTTCCCCTAAGAAATTATGCAATTTTTGCTGCTAGTGATGCAATAACTGACTGCCAATTCCCTCCAAGAATTGACCAGTTTGTTCTGCTAAGCTCTCGCTTTCCGCTCATTCCGGAAATTGTGGAGATCTTGCATGCCCAGCCTTACTAGACTGTTCCTCTCCAAAACTGCGCAGTTTTTTCCTCCAGCTAAGCCAGACCCAGTGGACAGTCACTATCGATCTAGATTACCCATCTTCATCACCCAATGACTCCTATGTAGTTTTCATCAGGAGTGCCCGGAGCCTCCATCCCAACTCACAACCTTGTGTCCTCTCCCAATCACCTGCATCTGAAACGATCATGTATCATGGTAGACTAGGAGGGTTTTGGATTTGATTTCTTCTTGTCATGAGCGACTGCATATATAGATACACAAAAAAACATGGTGTGATGAAAGATGGAATGAACAAAAGGAGCACATGCAGAAGGACAGGTTTGCCAACAAACGAACAAACAATGCATGCAAAGAGATGTGCTCGCGAATAGACGATCATGAAAATATGTGTTCGTGGATGGACGAATGAGAAAGCATGCAAAATGTGTTCATAGACGGACGGACAAATGAAAATCCACTTTTCATGAATGGACGAACCTGTCAATCCTTCCAACATACAAGCAAGGAGAAACGTGTGAATGCAACATCAATCGAACCAATGACCATTGAAGACTCCACGCACTTTGCCACGCGGAGGTGAAGTTGTGACACACCAAGAGGACATCCATCACCTATCAACACTGCAACTCAACATGCACACCAACAACAACACGAATGTACCGATGTTGTCTTGTTGAGTCATGTCGTCCACATCTCTATTGTGGGCCATATTGTCAATCTGTTAGCTACCTATACCAATAGGTTTCATGTTTCATCATTAGCAGGGGAAATGCCAATATGATCTGCTTTGGTGATGCAAAGATCTCATATTTTGATGAAAGACACATGTTTACAGTTGGTTGATGCTACTCCACTTCTGAATGGGTGATCCAACAGTCTAAGCTGGGTCATGGCATGTTTCAATTTTTGTTGTAGATTAGAGAAAGAAATCTGTCCAAACAGTTCAATCTTGGCAGATAAAGTAGTCAGGTAGAGAATGAAGGTTCCCAACTGTTTAATCTGGGGCCTTGGAAGCAATAAGGCTAGCTTTAGATAGAAAATCAAAAGAAAAGGCCAAAAGAAAAAGCCAAAAGAAAAGAAAAGGCACATAAGGGTTTGAAAGTCTAAGTGCACCCTCCTTAGAGTAACAAAAAATGCTAGGCAATAGAGTGGGTAGGTAGATGGGGTCGCAGAAGCATGATTTCTTTGTCACTGGCCCAAGCAAAGGAAAAACATGGTGCCAGTACAGGTCTCTTATTCAACAGTTTTGCAATAGTACAATGAAGCATGTCTAACTCCCTGATTATTCCCCAATACATTCATTACTAACATCCCAATACTACCTATGTTCATGGAAGAAGTCAAAGTCTTTTGTTGGTTCTTGTTTCTTTAAAAGCCACATTTCGTGTGTAAAATTCTTTTCATTTTGATCTACTTCCTAAACTAAGTTGATTCCACATAAAACTTAGTGTTTTCCCCCTCATCCACCTTTTCCACTCATATTAACTCCTAATTTCTTACTACTTAATTCCCTATGTTTCCCTTTCCCTATTACTATAACACCATGGTGTATAAAACCCCAGAAATATGTATATTCCCTTCCCCTTGGCATTATAGCCATATGTCCAAAGTCAGGGATTAAATTGACCTCTGGTCAGTTTAATAACCTAAGCCCTACCCCTTTTTTCCCTTTACAACCCTTCGAAATCATTTACCCACTTTACCTACAAAAAACCTTGTAAAAACCCACCTTTACCCCTTATCCTAAGTTTGCTGTAATGCGCATTTCAACACAAAAAGCACCAAATAAACCCATTTTTCCTTTTATCCAAAGTTTGGATGTATAGCGCGCTTTACACAGAAATACATTGAAAAACACATATTCCTTTGGTCTTCAAAGTACCGCCCGGGCGCACATTTCAAGGAATATAATAAAATATTCCTGCCCCGCTGCCGTATGGTCCTTGCATGTTATCGACCCGTCGACCGTCGGATCTGGGCTCTCCCATCCGACGACCCATATCCATATCGGGTCAGCCCCGATGACCGGACGTTACCTCCCGAGAAATGGCAGAGGGTGACATCAGGCCTCTGCCACGCGTCGCTCCCAAATCTCATCGGGAGGACGCCTGCCATTACCACCACCGTACCATAAGCGGTCTGATGGAACCGCTTACCACCCTTTGTATACCGCCTGCCCACATCATCGCTACGTCACGCCCACGTCATGTTAACTCAGCACCGTGTCAGCGCCCGGTCCGCCACTGCTCCAACCTGTCCACCACCTGACCAGTCCCCGTGGACCACTCACAGGTCGCCACGTCACCCTTTCGTACCCGACCCCACCCTGATGACGTCATGCTGACGTCATCCAAAAAAAGCGCCAATAACCCAAAAAGTCCATATTTTCGCCAAAATTCGTGTTTTTTCTCACTTTGGCCAAAAGAACTATTGCTCCGGTTTGCATGAAAAATACGATCTTTTCGCCGCCAACCTGCAGAATTCAACTTAAAGACCGTGGGCGCTTCCAATCCACCTGCATTGTAACCATTGCCGGCAATTCACCAGGTATTTATCCGAATCATTCCCTCCGCGCCTGGTTTCGTCCATAATTCTCCAAAGCTTGCTTTAAAAGAGTGAGGAACAGTGTATTTACCAACAAATCCCCGGTGACCAGCATCCATTTTCAGTTGTAGGGTCGAAATTTACCTGCACAGTCCACATTTAGCCAAGTTTTCATAAAACTTACAGTCAGTCCGCGCATTCGTGGACTTGAAACCTGAGCTGCACTAATTCACCAGGAAAACAGTGGTACTAGTCCCAACAGTTGCTCATTTAACTCTCTTTGGAGCATTTCAGTTGTTCTCGCCACAATTTACCCCGTTTTTCCCTGCAATTTTCCTCACTCTTGCAAAAATACCCCTCTGTGTTGCTCTGTCCAGTAACACAAGTTCTAGTACAAATCAGAGTCCTAATTAGCCATGGAAACACCAATAGCATTAAATGTCCCACCTCTGAATGCCCCACACAGAGAGTTAGAGTGGAAGGCCCTGGGTGATAAAGATTATCAGATGACAGAGACATTCTCAATGAATTCCAAATTTAACATTCATATGCTAAATGAGTTAAAGGCTCAACACCTCAGTGGAGCTGATATTTTAGGGATTTGGGACTCCAATTTGCCCATTTTCAACCTTCCTCAAGTCAATGTCCTTCTAGACTTGATCCATAGATGCTGTGAAAACTATGATCCATGTCAAAGAGCTGTCCTCAGCCCCTCAGGATCAGTTCTGTTCCATATCACCCCTGAGGCCATAAATGAGATGCTGCACTTTCACACTGCGAAGCCACTAACTCCTCTCTCTATGATGGACTTGTTAAAGAAGGGGGGCAAGTTGTCCAGTGCCCAGGTCATCAAGATTAATCAATTATTTATTCAGCCAAGCTCTGAATCTGTGAGAACACCTCCTATTGGAAATCCATATCTCAATGACTTGGGCAAAATGCTGGTGGATTTGATCAGTTATGTCCTGGGGTACAGGGGATGTGAGGATGTTGATGACACCATTATGGCCATGCTGTCCATTTTTTCCCCTGGAAAGCCTCCTGTTGTGCACTATGATTATGCTGCATACATTGCCAATAAGATTCATGAGCAACTGATGAATCTAGAAAGGGAAAAGGTGTTTAGATACACCTCATACATCTATCACTTGTTCTTATTTTATCAGCCTGACAGTTTCCCTATTCCTCTCAAGAAGCTTGATGCCCAGGGAAACCCAAGGTCTATAGTATTTTGGACTTCAATTTTTCATCACACCTCCTGTTCACCATACACCTACTATGAATTCATAGACCTTTTTATCCATCCAGCTATGACCTTATTATTTGGTGTCCCTCCTCCAAGATTGACCGATGAGATGCAAAGAATACTCCAGCTCTCAAAGGCCTACAACATTGGTGATTGGTACTTTTACCAACACCATACAGTAATCAGAATATATGGCTGTGAGTTGGACCCTTATAGGCTGCCAAGATATGTCCCTATGAGACTCTTTGCCTTGGAGTATTTCAGGCAGTTTGGGAATGCAGACCAGGTCCATTTCCACAGTAAAAACAAGAAGGTGCAACTAAAAGTCAGGAACCAGCTAGGCCCATTTCTTTACAACAAAAGGGAGGAGGGATGGAAGGAAGCAAATAGGATCCTTGAGACCCTCCAATTAGAAACCAGTTTCCGCTGGGTACCTTATGACCCTAATCATTTCATTTCTCTCAGGAGGGTAAAACATAAATTGGGTGGCTCTGCTCACATCAGATTGCCTCATATTGAGAAATATGCCAATTTATTAAGTTGGAAAGAGGGCACTCTAGAGGAGGCAATCACTAGAGAGAAAATACTACAAAGAGAGGCAAAGAATATTGAGAAAGAGGCTGACTTGGAAACTTGTGGGCAGGTTTCCTCTTCCTATCAAAGGAAACTTGGAGTAGCTGCCTCGTCCTCTTCAGCCCACCAGCAAGCAGCTAGAACTATTCATCAGGTATCAAACAAGGGTAAAGAAAAGCAGATGGAGCAAGAACAACCACCTCCTACAGCAGAACAGAAAAAAGAAGAGCAGCCAATGTAGCAAGAAGAAACAGTTGAGGCCCCAAAAACCGAAGAGCAGCAGACACAAGAATTTTTGCCTCCTAGGCAGGAAACGACAGTGGAGGCCTCGGTGCTCCAAACTCCACAGAATGAAGAGAGAAACCGAAAGAGGGATAGAGAGCAGGAGACTCCCCTCACCACATCCACAACTCAAGGGGAGAAAAGGCAGAGGATAAATCCCCTTTCAGAAGAAGAGATGCCTATTGGGCAATCCTTGGGCATGGGCCCACCAAGCATGGAGGCATCTGCTAGTTCCTTTCAGCAGGAACAAGAAAGAATAATTGGAGGAGAGGTCAGCTCCTCAAGTCAGCAAAGGAGAGCTGAAACATGCATCAAGCAACAATTCATTGACATAAAAAAGAGAAATGAGCCACTCAGGCTCCAGCTCTATAATCAATTGCTTAAAATGGCCCCTACAAACTAGCAGAGGCTTATATCAGCTTATGACATAACAGAGGGGAAAATGACCATGAGTCATTTCATGCCAACCATGCTGCAGCCACAGTCAGCTGCAGACTATATAAGGACCAACCTTGAGGTTCTTGCAAAAGACATCCACCCTATGGATCAAATAGAACTTCACAAGAAAACGGGTGAGATGGTCTATTCGACGCTGGCAGACAAGACATTCTTGGCACATAGGTTGGAAAATATCCTGAACAATACAACTGCCCAACTTGAGTTGGAGAAGGCATCCTCTTAGGCCAAAGACAACAGGATCAGGTCTTTGGAGGATATAATCATAGAGCTTGGGCATGACCCAAAGGACCCTAAAGCTATAAAGGAGCTGCTAAAGATAAGACATTCAGACATTGCAGCCTTAAGAAAGATGATAAAGATCCCAGCAACCCTTCACCCTCAAACAGAAGAGGTTGCCCAGCGAAGGCATGACCAAGATGTAGCAGCCATGCTGGTATCACTCCATAAACAACTTGTCCAGACAAAGGGAAAATTGGTAGAAATAGAGGTTGCATTGCAGGCAGCCCTACAACAGAAAGAAGGAGGCCAAACATCTCAGCCCCCTCAGCAAGTAACCAACCTTGAAGACCCCCCTCAAATTGTCACTCCTCCTACAATACAGACAGTTGAGACAGCTCCATCAACATCAGCACCAGCACCAACATCAGAGCAGGCTCCAAGCCTGGATATGCATAAGTTGATGAATGAAATTCAAGTCCTAGAAGCTCAGATGACAGAGCTGAATGAGGCCAAGGAAAAGCTAGCTACTCTTAATGAAAAATATGACAAATCCAAACAGAATGTAGCTGAAAAAGGAAGAGAAATAAAAGCTCTTAAGGAGAAGATAAAGGAGCTGGAAAAGGAGCTCGCTCTTGACAAGGTGGTGGCTGAGGTCAAGAAGGTTTTATGGGCCAACATTGGCCAATCTATAACAGATCAATGGAAGTATATAGAGACTATTCATGAGCATATGGAGCTCATAGGCAAAGCACACAAGGAAGTCCAAAGAGCAAGGGCAACTCTAGGCAATATGCCTGAGATAGCCAACAGAATGATTAATGTTCTCAATAACCACACAGGTCCTCAGCTAGCAGCAATAGGGATCCCCAATAGAACTAAAACCATCTTGATGATAAAAAGGGTCCTCACATTGAGAAGCTCGGTGCAAACATTGGATAGAAGAGGCCAAGAAATGCAGACAGAAGTAAACAAATTCATGGATAAGTTTGCAGCATTACAGAGCAGAGGCCTTCCCAGCTTACTGAACAACGCAGGAAGGCTACTATCACATGAAAATTATGCCAAGAGGGTGAATACTTTTGCCACTAATCAGATCACTACAGGACCAAGTACCTCAGAGGAAACAGGGCCAGCATCCGGGAAAAGTCTCTATGATAGAGTAGAGAACTTATTTTTTATCATGAATGAGATCAGACATTTGTTTGAAGTTCCTCCCAATTTCTATAAATATACAGAGGCAGACGAAACATTAGGTGCAATTTTTAGGCATCAGTTGCCTACACAGCAGTGGTGGACCAACATGATACAGACATTGCTGTGAACAAACAGGTTTGCACCAAGTTTTTGCATTGGAAACAAGTCATTGTGTTCAGACAGTGGACACATCCACTATGACAGTAAAAGAGTGGACTGAGCCAACTCAGCAAACCAATTCGGCCACTAAGAGCAAAATTGACAGATACAGATGACAGGGCCGAGAAAGCTACAGCTCGACAGAACATTAAAAGCGTATCATTCAGTATCAACGCAGAAGCACTCAACCGACTCAGTGGCCTCCAAAGGTCAAAAAGATCTCTGACAGAACTGAAAAGCCATTTATTGTATATTTAGAGTAGCAATAACTCTTTTATCTGCTGTTCTGAAAGTTGGTGAACGCATTTATTGAGTAATTGACTCAGCGTTTAGATATTTTGTAAAACTCATTGTATATATATCCCCTCGCATAAGTTTGCAGAGGTTGTTGATTTTCCCTTCAAGAGATCCTATGCTGTAAATTTTCAGAGTTTTAATACAGAGAGCTAATGGAATTTCTAGAGTTCTACGTTGTCTGATGCTTTATGGTGTGTTTTCTGAATGCTACAGAATTCCTGCGTATTTCATGGAACAATAAGTTTTCTTTATCCTCTTCGTTATGTTTGTTATTTCCTTCATAATCCATTCATTTTCTATGTTTCACAGTTTAATGGCAAAGAAAAAGAGTAGTTTCAAGATTTATTCATAGAATACCCTGAACTCAATCTATGTTGTTATGAATGTTTTCCTCAGTTACAGTTATAAGGGTGTGATTCTTAATTGCTGCACCTTCAGACTATATTTTCACAATGATTGTTGTTCAGGAATTCAAACCTGCTCCTAGGCAATACATCTCTTTCTCACACCGCCAGCTAAATGGAAAATTCTTAATTGCCTTCCACTGGTTAAACACACTTCATCATCTCAATTTCAAGTTTGTTTCATGAAATATTTAAATGGCCCTGCAGTTTCAACAATCCCACTCAACACTTCAAACAACCTGTAACCTCAAACCCCATTGCCCAATGGACTAAAACTATCTGAAGGTATCATCTTAGGTACTGAAAGACATCATTCAACCAAAATATAAAACCAAAACCCACACCTCATAGCTAGCCTAAGATCCCCTAGAACATAGTGAAAAATCATAAGAGAGAGCCCTCTCTAATTACAGGTTGGCTAGAACCTGTAATCCAAAGCTTGGTTAGTGGTTACCCCGGCCGTATTCCCTCAGGAGTCAAAGGGAACAACCTGGGTGTTAACACAATCAATGTAATGTAATGTGGAAGTTCAAGAGACCGACTTGTTGTATGAAGTGTCTTGTAAAGTTGAAAAGTCATGGAAGACAAACAGTCATGAGGGTCGTCGAACAGCCACAAGGGTTAATTTCAACCTTGGCTATAAGTACCACCTAATTTGTACATGCAAAGGAGTTTTTCACCTCAGCTCCTCCTGTAGAGCCTTGAGAGTCTGTAATCTTTTCTTTGAGGAGTAAGTAGTGGCTCCAACGCCTCGCACTTGCGGTTAGTGATGTATGGTGTAATGATGTGTCTTGGAACTTTCACTTAATTCAGAAGCATCCTCATAGGCTAGCACATTTTAACACATGTAATTGTAAGACTAATATTTAACACTTGTAATGCATTTCACTTTAACCTTTGTTTAGCACTTAAACTAATTCACTTGTTGTAATACATATATGTTAATGAAAATTTGTTCTATATGTTGTTAACATTCTCTCGCCCATGTAGACTACTCTCCTTGACATCAGACAAAACTTTCACATAAAAATTACTATAACAACCATTACACTTGTGCATACTAATACGCCAAGTATTATATGTGTTATATTTCCTTGGGTGTTGTGACTGCCACATCCATGTGGATTGTTCCACCCGAAGCTGTACACATCCTATTGTTTTGTGTGTTCCTAGTAGAGTTGGGACTTCTCCCAATCAACCGGGGACTCACTCCCACCCTCTCCCTCCACCGTGAAAGAACCATTGCACAAGAGACACTTACAATCACTAGGAACACAAACCTCACTTCTCACAAGACAAAGTAGATCACTCTCCTATACTGACAAGCAAGAGTTGAGGCAAATCTTTAAGATAATGGTGACTAGGCCATCGTACCGGATGGGACTCCCACACCAAACAGTGTGAGGTCTAGTTGGGACTTCATACCGGGGTGATCCCCTGATGTTGGCAGGTCCGACATGTCAACATTTTTGGCACTAGAAAGAGGGTCAAATGACAAGATGAGCTCTTACATCTGGGTTGAATCTCTTACCAAATGAATCATACACAATTTGTGCTCCCAGGGTGTTTCTCTCATTTCTCCCTTAATCAGTTATCAATCCCCGATGAGCTTCTCGATCCCTTGTCCTTGTCAAAGTTTGATGGTGAGGATAGAACATCCGTAACTAAGCACATTTATGATTTCCTTCATTTTTTTTAATCTCTTGAAATCGATAGTGATGACATTGTTTGCGTAGTCTTCTTCCTCACCCTTGAAGGTCATGCTAATTGGTGGTGTCATACCCTGCCACCTGCTTTTGTCCATTCCCTTCTCACTTTCCTCAAGGACCTCCATCAAGCCTTTGATGAATGTGACCACCAAGATATCTATTAAAGAATCTCTCATTTAAGAATGAATCCTGGAGAATCAATTGAGAACTTTACCACTCGCTTCCTTCACCTATGTCACGAAATTCTGGAACGGTTTGTGGACCTTGACTTCATGAGCCAAGAGCTAAAACGCTTGGTTCATGTCTCCTGAAATGGTGAATCTCCTGATTTTCCTTCTTCCTTGACTCTTGAAGATCACAAGAAATCGCATGTCTTGAAGAGGGTGCCCCCCGCAGGAACCGCAAATTTATGAAATCTGTGCAGCAGGTACCCCCTCACAACGGTTTCAAAGCTGATAAATCTGTGCAACATGTTCCCAACCCAACTGCTCGGCTGTCTCTCACCCCAACGGAGGAAATTCTCGAATGGTGTAGAAAGGCTATGGAAAAAACTCATCCCTCCATTCCATAAGAGGACATCATCATTCATAACCCAAGTCTTGAGTCTAATATTCATCTCTGCCATCCTCCATCATCTACAAGACATGACTCCTTGCACCATGACTCACTTGAGTGATATGCTTCACAAGCTAGCTATGCGCACTCTCTTGATTCTCGAGTTGTTGGCTCAAGTTGCAGTCATGTGCAAGGCAGTCTCATCATACAAATGGAGGAGCAAGATAATGAATAGATAATCAATTCCTCTCAAAACATTAAGCCTCCATTCTTAATCGATTCTCGATCCATGAATCTTGGTGTAACATCATGCATAATCAATTATTTCGATCAACCTCCAGTCTTGGGTTGTCATCACTCCCACACTTCCATATGTTGTGATGAATTCCCAAGCACATTATATGATCTACTAGTGTCTCATGTACACTCTAACTCAAATCTGGAATATGCACTAGTCAAAGGAGACATTCATATTGAAGCTTCCTCTACACCTCACTTGCCAATGTGTCATATCATTCACAACACATCAACATGCGTCGAAGATATTCCACATTCTCTTGCTTCTTCAACCCATGAGCTATCTTCTCAGTTGACAAAAGGCAATGAGGTTTCCCACAATGAAAGTAGTCTCAACACACAGGACTCTACCCACTCATCATCATCTTGTGTGTTGCATGAAGACAACTCATCAAGTTAGCTTGCTGGAAATTTTGATGAAGGTTGTGACAGAGATGGCTGTCATCCTGAAAGTAGTTTTGAAATCAGTAACAACAAAAATCCTTAAGCCAAGCATGATCTGGTTCACATCTCAAAATGCAGTTTTTCAATTCTAGAAAGTTCCAGGATGTGCTAGGGATTGGAGGAACTTCAACGTCTGTTGATGGTTATGTCAGGACCTTGCGACTCTGGTAAGCCCACCAAACCAATTCAGATATTGTTTCTCATGCACAATCCATATATCTTCATGGTTGCACTCAATGTGTATCCTCATGTAAAGAATATTTACTATTTTGGGTATGATATTTAAAAATTTCATATTTTTGCTAATGATTGAATCCACGAGTCTATTATAGAATGTCCATCTTGATGCACCTCTCTTACATCTAATTCAGGTTGGGAGTGTCCATCCCTCATTGAATCATGGGACAGTGAAGTTGATCATCTCAAAGACTATCTTTATCTAGAATCGTACTTATCGGATGTTCTCTCCCATAATCAGCTTCTTGGTGTTTTTTGAAATTTTGCACATCAAATCTGCCCACTCATCACACCAACAATCTCCTTTTGCAAAGACGATCACATAACCTATCGTGTGAATCAAGTTACTCTCATTTCACCACACCCGAACTTGTTTCACACATTCACAGTGCTGGCCTCCTTTCTACATTTATGTGATTACCATGATGCTTGTACACATTTTAACCAGTTTCAGGTGGGTGTTATATCATGTCTAGCGGACAACGAACTTGGTTCCCTTATTTAGAGCATTCGCACAATTTTTCAAAAATTTTCTTTGTTCGTGTCAAACTGGGAATCTTCCATCTCGGTCAACTAGTCTGATTTTTCTTCTACCTTGGGTGGTTGTCATGCAATTTATCATTTTCCCAACATTACATCCAATGAAATTTGCTTCACACACTATGATTTTCACTTTCATCTTTATTCTTATATTTCTGTCAAGCAAGTGAGGCACCTCGGCATGCGCTGATGGCTATGGCAGGCCCTCACTGTCTTGACATGACTGATGAGGATGACTAGATCTATCTATCCATTTCAGATTCCAATCATGATCCCCTCTCTTGAATTAAGAATCCTTCTTCTCAAAGATCATGAATCTTTCAAAATAGGCATCAAAAAATTTATGATCCAATCTTGAATGGCTAGAACAATCTTACTTGGTGAGTCGTGTTACAAGTAACAAGCTTCAGTCCTTCCTCATGCTCGCTAAGAAACTTGGTGCAGAACAACACACACTCATAAGAGGCCTTCAAGGTTTGTCAAAAAATGATAGTCATGGAAGAGGTAAGTGTGTCTGTTGTGTGGTTATGACAAATTCTTCCACCCACATGCAAGACCTTCTCTCTCGTGTGTAAGTTTTTCAAGTTTTTGAATTCTCTGTTGCACACTATTTTTATCTTTTTTAATCACTCATATCTTTATTACTGGAGGTTGGGTATGCCTATGGTGGCTTCACTGGAAATTTCATTTGACATAACCATGACCGTTTAACGTAGGAGTAGGAGTAGTGTTTTTTTTCTTGCTTGTCTTTGCTTTCTAGTTTGCATGTTTGTTTGCTTGCTTACTTGGTTGCTTTGCTTTCTTGTTGTTGTTTTCAGTTTGTTTTCTTTTCCTACTATTTTTGTTTGTTTTCCTTAATACCTTACTATTGGGACAAGGTCCCCTAAGGTCAATTTTGGGGCAAAAGCCCAAGTTTTTGTGTATAAAGAGTAAATTCTATGCAAGATGTGGTCACGAGTGCATAGATGTAAAGTGTCATAAAGAGTTTTTACCCTTATTTTATGTAATATGTGTTGGCTTTAGAAGATATACCCATAGTCTACGGACCATGGAATAGTATAAAAAGGAAAGTCTTAGAGAGTCTAAGGCAAGTTTTGATAGTGAAAGATAGTTTATGTAATGGGTCAGTAGAAGTGACGAGCAAGAGTTTTAGGGTAGAAGAGAGGCTCTACAGTTGTGCGCACAGAGGCCTAGAGTAGAATCTGCAACTTAGTGCACAGACCCCTGTAGCTGCATGTGAAGGGTAGTTTGAGTCTGTAAGAAGATCTGAAGCATTAATAAAGAGATTGTTCTGGAAATATCTGTGTTTTGTCCTTTTAATTTTGTTATGAATGAATGCGATTATGTTATGATGAATAATGAGTTTATGATTTAATGTTGTATTGATGTGTGAATATATACGTTTTACATTGTTATATGAACGCAAGTAATAATGTATGTTTATGTGAAGAATATATTCATGCATGCTAAAGATATCAAACACTTAAGCTAATATGGGTAAATACAAAAGTAGAAGCAATCTCAAAAGTGCGTAAGTAGTTGACTCACCTATTTAAGGTTTGTCAAAGGTAGTCATAGACCTTCGTGAAGGTCTAAGGGTGATTAAGAAAAGTATATCGATAAGCCCTAAAAGGCTTTTTGATCTGCGTGAAGGTAGAGTTAGGGAATAAAATGACATTACACTAATCTGTGGGTTTGGAAACTTGGTTACATCATCCCCCCATACTGCTTCAGGTGAGACTTTAGTCCGCACTCCATGGATTGATGCTAAAAGGGCCAATATTGTAGGGATTTGTTTGGCTAAATTAATGTTGAAACTAGGTCAGGACTCCCTAAGCCAACAAATGGTTCTGTTGCCAGGAATGGGATCTACATAAAGAGATGTGTGATGTCGCATCATTGGAATCCAACTAAGAAGGAAGTTGAAGATTGGTTGGATAGAAAGATCCATGAATTCGTGGCACAAGAGAATAGGAACTCGAGATTGATGACAAAATAGTGGTTGGACAAGTATCTATACACAGAGATACACAAAATTTTCTTTTGTTCCTTCCCGGTCGAATTATACAAGTGTATCGCTAAATTGGCAAATGGCCAAGGAAGGTGGAGGCTTAACAATTCAATAGTGTCGACCCCGGAGTTAGTGCAGAGATTCAAAGCCTCTAAAGATAAGATCGCACGCGATGTCGATCACTAGATTGATCGTATCATAGGAGGATTTGTGACAGAGTTCGCGGTTGATACCTTGGTCAGCTACAGCAAAGCAGAGCGGCGCTTCTTCAAGGGACCGCGAGGTGAGTATTTAAGGTCTTTAAATACTTGGATTAAAATGCTCTTGTGTGAAAAGTGGGTTATGCAATTACCTTGATGTTTGGATCTAAGCGAAGTGGAAGATCTTCAGGGATAGAAGGGAAACATGACCTGAATATAGCCCACTAATCGAGCCTCCTCTAAGTGACAACGAAGAAGCAACACATGCTTCTCCGCAGAGCACTATCTAGTTAATAAGTGAGGGTTCCCGGGAATACCACATCCACCCACACCAACTCCATCTTCACCTCCATTGCATACACCTTCGCCCACACCTCCACCACCTTCACCATTGTTCAATATGGTGAATTCAGTAAAATTGTCCGTTTTCAAGGGCCAGAGGAATGAGGAATCAGACCAGTTTTGGTTCGTTTCGAAGGATGTGTGGGAAGTACAGGGCATTACAGATGATCAAAATAAGAAATTAATGTTGGTTATTATTTGCAGGAATGTTCAGTAACATGGTACATTAAGTACTACACTGATAACCCGATGACGACATTGTAAGACATTTAGACTGCGCTGAATAAGGAATTCAGTAGGCCCAAGTCTAAAGTGCAATTAATCATTGGATTCAAGGAGATCATGATGAAGCCTAGCGAGACATCCAGGGAGCTAGATCAGAGATTGAAGTGAAATATCCGTGAAGCTACCATGAATCTTATGGATGGAAAAGACCGAGAATGGTTTGTGGCTTCACTCTTGCCTCATCTAAGGGTTGATTTATCACAACAAAAGATTGGCACTTAGGCGGAGGCCCTGGAAATTGCGAAGAGATTGCACGAAACACCAATTCAAGATGTTGCTTCGGGATTTCAACATATTCACATGGAGTTGCAGAACCTTTGCCTAGAATTCCAAAGTCTGAAGAAAGATAGAGCAGCTTGGCCAAAGGTGGGCGAAGAGGTTTGGTGTTTCAAATGTAAGAGTCAAGGGCATGATAAATATCATTTCCCTGTCTTCATGAATTATGTTGGAGGAGGAGGGCAATGCCTTTGAGGCTAGAAGCTCAAGTAAGGCCAAGTACAAGGCCTGTGATGTGGTGTGCTATCTTTCAAGTAGCAGGAAAACATGCGATAGATAATTGCCACTTGTTGCAGAAATTTGTAGAGACACCAAAACGACTCTTTTGCAACTTCTACAGATTAGTAGGTCACGAGGAGCACAATTGTCGTAGTTACGAGTTAATGATAGAGAGAATTCCTACGTATCGAATACAGGAAGAAACTTTTCCTTCAGATCAAGGCACTGGGGCAACACACAAAGGATATTAGGGGCACAGATGCAGTGGTCGAGGGTAAGTTATTTGCTACAATTATGGAGGTTGAGGACACTATGCACAAGAATGTATGAACCCGACGCACCTATCGTGCTTATACTATACTCAGTTTGACCACATGATAGAAGACTGCCCTGTATTAATAGGTAAGATGCGCGAAAAGGGGACACAACCTACGCAGAACCTGCAGATGATGAGGGACGAACCCTGCGAAGAGGATCCCAATCTGAATATTGTGCTGTCAAGTGGAATGATGACTGGTGAAGATAAGGGAAAGTAGCCTGAAGAAGGTGAATGGGTCCGCAAAGCTCCAGAAAAGGAGGCTGGCTATGATTTGGAGCATGAGAAGGAAACCTTCATGGAAGCAAAGAAAAGATTCTTTGAAGCTTCTACATCAGGAAGTCAGGATAAGCAGTCTGAAGAAATCGACCCATCCATGCTTACTACCTTTTTGGAAACCTTTATGAAGCTACTACATGATAGCAAGGCCATAAAGGGATTACAAGAGTTGATCAATAAATGTGATAGTAATTCTCTTGAGGAACCGTGGGTGTTCAGGAAAATTGGTAAGCATAAGGAAAGAACAAGGCGTGAGATGAGTCTCACCGTGAAACTAGGAGAGTATGAAATGGACCAAGTTATTCTAGATCTTGGGTCAGATGTGAATGTTTTTCTGAAACAAACATGGGAGAGAATGAAGAGGCCTGCGCTTCAGTGGTATCCTATCCAATTGAGGATGGTGAATCAACAAAATATTATCCCATGGGAAGGTTGTAGGGAGTGACAATCGATATTGAAGGCGTGAGCGCATTGGTGGATTTTGAAGGAATAGAGATTGTCTATGGCAGCAATCCTTACCTCGCAATCCTTGGGATCAAATAGGCTATTGACATGAACAGGGTGATCAATTTGAAGAATTGAATGATGTCATTTGAAAGAAAATTGCTCCACGTAGTAATACCCTTGGACCATGCAGAAGGACCACGCTATACTAAACAGTATGTGATTATGAAAGTGACGATGATTTGTACCAGATTTATAAAATAATAGCGTGAGATCAAGATTGGATGAATCTGACAGCTGATGGACGTATTGCATGGGATCGCGCGAGCTCCTGCACATCAGATTCAGATGAAAAATTGGAACACTGGTAGAATCGTTTGCACGATGTCTCTACACTATGATGTAACATGACGACCAAATAGTTGTGCTCTATATCATCAGAAGTAAGAATCCTGCCTTATTATGATGGTTTAAATGATGTTGAAAAAAATTGGATACATTTAAAAGGGAAGTGACAGAGAAGCATCGCTTGCAAGCCATGGATTTGGCGTTGTGCGCTATGCTCGCAAGATGGTGGGGTACGCATAAAGATAATTTCGATAGATTGCGCGAATATAGAAGAATGATGAGGGTGTGGTTTGGTCACCCAAAGGTATGATTGATAAAGAAATATGATGGAAGGAGTGATCCGCATGACCACTTGGAAAAATGGATTGATGCTTATGGAACAGAACCACAACCTGAGTGGGTGCATTTGTTCTGTCACACTTTAGATGTGATACCAATGAATTGGTACTTGGAAACAAAGCTCTGCCATGGCATGGAAGAAAGGGATATTTTGAGACAGGGATTCTTGATGAAATTCATATTTGAATATGGATTCAAGTGAATTGATGAAGCATTGCAGGAGCTCAAAGCAGTGATCTTTAGAATCCTGCAGGATCCCTTGGATTTGATTGAACTAGATTGGACCTCCCAGCTATGCCATGTGCTAGAGTGCTACAATGTGATTGTTGAAGAAGAAGAGGAGGGTTCAAGGAACATTAATATCCTAGAGACAAAAGGTTGCCGATAAGTTGAGGGGCCACGACTAAAGAATCCAAATATCACTGTGCCACTGAAAACTCGACAAGTGTACATTGGGACAGAGGAGGAGCTGAATTTTTTGAAGATAGGGGACTACTGGGACGATGCTACAGTGGATAAGGTCATTGAATTATTCTGCGAGTACCAGGATTTGTTCCCTACATTATTTTCAGACATGAAAGGGATAATATGCAATTGGGTGATGAGGATAACGTTGAAACCATACACGAACCCTATGAAACAGAGGCCATATCATGTCAATCCTAAGTACAAAGAAAGGTTCAACTTAGAGTTAGACAAAATGTTTGCAGCAGGTATCATTGAAACAGTGGAGGAGTCTGATTAGGTAAGTTTGATGGTCGTCAGGAAAAGAAGTAGAAGGATCAAATAAGGATATGTGTAGATCTTAGGAAGCTGAATGGCGCTTGTGTGCATAATCCTTTTCCAACTTCGTTCACCGATGAAGTGTTGGATAATGTAGGAAGATAGGAAGCATATTCATTCACTGATGGGTTCTTGGGGTACCATTGGCTCAAGATCGCGCTAAAAGATAGGAGTATAATGACCTTCACAACTAAGTGGGGATGCTTCTAGTATACAGTAATGCCTTTTGGACTAAAGAATGTGTTGTCAATATTTTCACGCGTAGTCATTGAGGCGTTAAAAGAGTTCATTCAAAACTTTTTGGAGGTATACTTTGATTATTGGATGGCATTTGGGTTGGTAAAATGACATGTAGCTAGTTTGCACTTGATGTTGGATACATGCCAGAGGTATCAGGTCAATCTAAACTTGAAGAAGCATCAATTTTGCATCCCTTCTGGAATCTTGCTAGGTGATGTAGTATGCAGACAACTATTAAGCTAAGATCATGGTTATAATAAATTTGGAGGTGCGAAGAAGTGTTAAACATTTGTGCGCAATGTTGGGTCATATTGGTTATTACTGAAAGTTCATCAAGAGTTATGCCCAGATGTTGGCTTATTGGGGCTTGACCCAAGTTCGGAAGAGTTATTAGCCAAACAAATCCCGCACTACCAGCCCTTTCAGCAACAATCCATAGAGCGCGGACTGAAGTCTCACCCAAGGTAGTAGGGGAGGGTGCTAGAGTTGGGTTTTTGCACCCTTGGGATGTCTTGATGTGGTCTGGATGGGATCACGAACCGATATGTGCCCTCGCGCTAATCTGTACTGTTATCAGGCTTTTGTGTAGATCCGCACCGATGCGCTCTTGTTATTATGAGTTTATTATAGAACTATTCTACTTATTACGGTCTTTAAGAAAACATTTAACAATAATACCTAGTGTGTGCAAAAATATGCATGCATTCAAAACATAAGCAACAGATAGATTCGCAATAAAACACACAATGATTCAGCAATTCTTATCTTTATTGATCTCCTTTTCAGTACAACCAGATCTGCCCTGTGCACTCAGCTGTAGGGGTCCATGCACACAACTGTGGACTATACCAGGCCTCTACACACATAGCTACAGAGCCTCTATCTATCTACCAAAACCCTTGACTCGAACTTACTGATGCAGAGAGAATACTGCCTTCATAAACCCATAAAATTAAGATCCAAAAACCAAAAACTGACCTCTAGCCTTAGAGCCTTGCTCTATTTATACATTCTCATGGTCTATAGACCATCGGTAGGTCGACTCACTTTTTATTTTCTTACATTATTTTAGGGTAGACAACCCTTTGACTTGACTCATTACAATCTGCACTCCATGCACCTCGTGGAGCCTTTACCATAATATTACCCAAAATTGTGGGCTTTGAGCCCCAAAACTATTACGCGGGGCCTATGCTACGCAACAAGGCCCTAGCACAATCATTGTGACTCGTCCCGAGTCACTCGGCTAGTGTGGAAATATTCATGTGGAGGTCATTCAGCAACTGCTATGCTTCTCTTACACTCGCAACAAAATTTTCCACCATCTGCTGGACCTGTTCTACGCGAGCCACCGATGCATTAGTATTAGTTTCTGTTTCTTGTCTAGGTTCATATACTATCTGCATGTGTGGTAACTTTCCCTCGATGTTGATGGAGACCGCAAATGCCTCATCAAGCCAAGGCTGGATGTATTCTTTAAGCATTGCATCCTTGTGCTGAGTGGCGTCAACTTGTGCCTCCCTCATTTTGGCCAAGCGTTGTGTGATGGCGACCATTTCCATAGTCCCTCAAACTTTGTCATAAGCCTATTGTAACTCTCATGCTTCTGTCTATACCTGATGTAGAGTTGGGTCGTCCTGGAGGGATGTGAGTGTAAGGAGGGATTGTTCCAACAAGCCCGAACAATCTTGGACAACGTGCCTTATCATTTCCAATCCTGCTTGAATTTTATCGTGGCATTGCTCTCGAACTATCGGGGGTGTGGTGGTTGTGCCTTCATTCTTAGCTCCGTAATTTGTAGATTTAATTCCCACTAAGCTTTCATGGCCTCCTCTTGGGCCGTATGGAATCCCGTAGCCATGTGATGAATCTTGTCACTTATTGGAAGTTCCGCTAGGACAACCAACTCTGGTACGTGGTTGTAAGCCTCTGCCATGGCCTGTTCCATTTCATGGTTGTGTGAGACCAAGTCATCACGTTGTAGGCTGACCTACTCCAGATTTTCCTTGTGCTCCATTAAGATTTGGAGGGTGTGGCCATCCCTGGCATGAAGCTCAACGGTTACCCCATCCTGTAGTTGGTATAGGGTTTCTCTAGGAACAATAGCCAAATTCAACTCCCAACTTCGCATGTCACCTTTGGCTTCTGCTAGGACAGTGCCTGTTGGCAACACTAAAGTGTTCATTTTATGGGTGTGCACCATCTGCTTAGATGCGGCTGTGTCATCTACTAGGTTTAGTATCATCCCACCCAGGGTCACACCTGTAATGCCTAGAGCTATGCTCTAAGCTACCCCAACACAGTTTCTTTCTTTGTCATTAGCTCCTCCAACACACTTCGAGTAACGTTGCATGCCGATTCACTGTTGTCAAGAAACTCTTTCTCCAAAATCTTCGCTATCTTTGACTTTTTGTGTGTATGTGGTGACTCCTTGATGCACGACCTTGTTGTGGGGAAAAATGCCTATGCAGGACGATCCTATCCACCTAAGGTGTGACAGTGCCTTAGCAACAAACAGAGACAGCTATTCTGGTTTCTTCCTTTATGAAATGTGAAAGAAGAGAGATCAATAGACTTACCGGTGTCTTCCGTTTGTCCCTCGATCCGGTCTCTCTTCTCTTTGGGAGTTCATAGCTACTTGCCTTCTCACTCGCCCAGCTTCGACGGGTTCCTATAAGATCACAAGAGAACAGCTACTTGCGACAAGAGAACAGCTACTTGCGACAAGAGAAGAACACTACACAAAGACAAATATTCACATTCATAACTAGTTTAGGATTAGAAATAAACTAAACATACTAATGCATTCATACATCAAAAATACATCAGCATATAGGAGAAACCAAGATAGCTTTATTGATGAATAGCAAGGTTCAGGAAGAGATACAACCCAGAGGGCTCCAATCCAGCATCTCCTTCCCAGTGAATGGAATTCCTATCTTCACCCCCTTCAAAGCATTAAGCACCCAATGGTTCCAGTCTCAAACCAACAACAATTCTTTGCAATAACAAAATTCTAGCGTCTAGATCTCATGGAGGAGAGATCCATATATAGATGTTTGGAGAGAGGATGAGTCAGCTTGAGATCTGACTAGTGTCCTCTCCCTCTGTCAGTTCTTGAGTCCACTTGGAGGTTCTTCTTCCACTTGGAGATTTGGAACCTCTTACTCATCACCAGTCGAATTCCCTGAGGCAAGTGTCATTTTGGAAGCTTCCTGGGTTTTGACACCTTGAGAAATGAGCCTGCCACATGTCCACTCTCGTTCAGCACAGGTAGCCAGTGTTCCATTTGACATTCAACGCAGGTAGCCAGTGTTGGCTTTGACATTCAGCGCAAACAGCTAGTGTAGCCACTGAAATGATCCTGAATTGACTTGTTTTTGAGCAGTTTTTGGTGGAGAACTTCTGTAAATTGCTGTGGTTTGTTAGCCTTGTTCCTCTAGGGGTAGGAACAACATGTTTAGGGACTTTGGATCCCTTATATTATGGACATTTCATGCTCAATGCTGTAAGGCACAAAAATGTCTATAACAGACCTATTCGCTTGGGTTGATTGAGTGGGTGGGTTTGTGCATTCCTGTGTCTATTTCTCATTGCATGTCCTATTTCGAGGACATTTCCCGATCTTCCCTGATCTCCTTGGCAATTACTTCCTTGGTCACCTCCTGGTTTGAAGCTACTTTTTGTCCCTGACGTGTTCATTCCGCTAGTTTAGTGAGTCGCAGCTGGATTTCCTTCTTTCACTGTTGTGCTTCCATCCTTTCTAATGAGGACACATCAGGAGAATGCCACTCTAGAGGCCATACCTCCAATACCTCATAAATTGCATCGTCCATTGCGATGAATGGAAGCTTTACCCATGTTTGATGTGGATCCTTCCACGCCCGAACATATAGGTCATGCATGTCTGCTTTGAACTTGGTTGTGCTTTGCAAATTGTTATATCTTGTCGGGGATAACCATGATCTACGAGAGACCCATGTCCAGATACTCGCCTCCATGAAGATCCAAAATACTTTGATCTCACGAACCCTCATGGCATCCTTTGTAGCCCAGAACGAGTTATACCACACTGCTTCAGGTAGATTCTTATCAATGTTGGGAAAATGGCTACCTTGTGGTAGTTCTCCTACAATCAGGAGGATAGATAGTAGAAACCATGCATAATGGAAAGTATTACCTTTCTCCTGTGCTTCCTTACAATTGGTCAAAAATTTGTTGCATAGAAACTACACCCAGTTGAACTGAACTCGTTCCGCACACTTCTCAGCATGTGCAATGACAGGAACTGACACCTCATCTGCACAACATTTCCTCATGAGTTTACTGGCCAGTAGCTGGGTGGTGACTCACACCCCTTGGTCTTTGATGCTTGCTATTACATACCTTTGATTTATCTTTTCCAGCTTATATTTAGCCTTCGTTGCTTCTGCGAGACCCACATTGCTACTTGTTCCGGCTATGTCTGTGGGGTTGTTCCCCTTAATAGATAGGAATCGACTCCTCCAACGAGAGATACCCATCATGTACAAGACATAGTAATTATCGGATAACAAAAATGGTGATGGTCATGTAGTGATAGTGGAGTATCCACCTCAGATTGAGTATTCATGCCTTCTCCACACCCCGTAACCACTTTCGTGGTAGTAATTTGTCTTTGGACAATTGCGGGAACTTCTTGTTGTCCGCAATATCCAAATCTTCAAACTTCTTACTCAGTACTCAGCCCAGAGGCCGACCATCAAACCTTATCTCATCCAAAAGAAGCGAGGTCTAAAGTGTACTCTTTGCAGCATCAAGGTCCTTCAGTGTCCTGGCTATCCTGTTCCATGGAGAGATATATGGTGGTAGTGAAGGTATTTAGAAAGCATCTTCTTCTTCGTCATCATGTCTTCAATATGAGCAATCAGGGCTTACAAATCTTCCTCTCCCTCCTCTATTTCAGTGGTGATTACTTTGCCCTTTTCGGCCGCTAATAATTTACTGAATCTCGGTGATACCCTAACTGGCCCCATAGTCTGCTTATCTTTTTGGGGTCGCAGTGTGCATGGGGACATTGGAACTTTGGGGGCAGCAGTTGCCTCTTCTGGTTCCTCCTAGGTCAGATTCAGTTCTTCCGCGAACTGTGCTCGGGTTCTAGCCATGGTACTCATTGGAGGCCTAGTATCTAGATGTTTGTTGTTCTATACTGGCTCAAATCACAAATATCCCCATGGTGTGCAAAGGCTTTTAGATGAATGCATAAATTTGAATGGAACCCTTCCCTCCTTTTTCAAGTTATTCATCTCTTCTGAGTGGCAGATATTTCCATATCTAGCTTAGGGCTCCTGTCTTAATGACCCGTCACCCGCTCCTTTTTGCCGTAACTCGAACTTCTTGTCATGAATAGTGATGTCAACAGTCACCTCCCAGCCTTTCCACATGGCAACGCAGCCCTTTCGGCACGACCACGATCTTACTAACCGATTGGCCCTGCATGGAGCCTGCTTTCTGCGCAGGCCTCCTGCAGACTTGTTTATAGTCTCGTGCCTCCTTTTAACTACTTGGGGCGTTGAGACTATGCTTTCCATAGCTAGTCAGGTGGTCGCACCCTAAGTGCAAGATTTCTATGTCCCTGCTAGCCCAGGCTGCGGGGCACCTTTCGAGTGCCTTCGTATCCATTATCCCATCGGGCACTGCTGTATATGATACACTTGTTTGTTGGTGCAGTCGCAGCCATGATAGAAGGGTTGTATCTCGTTCTAGTACCAAGCTAGACCTGGCCAGGCATGGCTCCCTTATTTGCAGATTTGCGCTGCCTGCTTGTGCATTGTCGGCTTTTATTTTGCTGATATATTCATCCAACGTTGTGCTTTTCCTCCTCAGTCATGCACATTCTTCCTTGATTTCATGAATCCTACTGTTGTAGTGTTGAATGGCTTCCTCCAACTGCCAAATTTCTTTGCCTAGGACCCTGTGAACTACTGATTTTTTGGTCTGAGTAGTTACTTCCATCACCTTCATCCCCCTCCTTTTGCTGCTGAGTTTATAGGCCCATCAAACCCTGGTATCCGCAGATCCTTAATGGGTTGTCTTATCAGGCACACATTGTTCCTACTCCCCCCAGTTTTTGTACTACCTTTGTCATGAACAGTTGGAAAATGGCATCGCTGTGGCGAATTCTGATTTTCAATTCTTAGTCGATTCGGCGCGTGCACCATATACACCTGCATCCTATGTTGCCGACGGATGCTCCCCTCGCTTTGTCCTCCAACGCGTACACGCACCTACCTTCTACATCCGCAACATGTTCTCCTAGTCTGTTGGCATGTCCTCCACCCTTGTGCAGTTGTTTCACACAGCGCCCCCATTTGCGTACCATGCTACTTTGGTTCTAGAATTTCCTTTTCGTAGTGGTCTATCGGTTCCTCCATGTTTGTTGCACCTGTGTGTTATAGACATTTTTGGGCACTGTAAACCCAATAATAAATGTCCATAAACCAAGGGCTCTTAAGTCCCTAAAAGTGTTGTTCCAACCCCTAAAAGAACAAGGTCAACTGATTACATCATCTCCCAGAAGTTCTCCATGAAAAACTACTCAGAACTGGTCAAAACTGGACCATCTCACCTGCTTCATGGTCAAAGTGTGCTACATCCCACCTAAATGCACATGGCAAGTGCAATGCATATTGAAAATCCCTTCTATGGGGTGCTATGGGCGAGATTGGACAAATGGCAGGGTCAATCTGTGAGGTGGAGGATCATGGAATCTTCCAGAAACTTCTCCTGTGACACTTGCCTCTTTGCATTCGCCCAGGGATGAGTAAGAAATCATAAATCTCCAAGTGGAATCAAGAACTATCAGAGAGGACACTAATCAAATCTAAAAGGCTGACTCACCCCCCTTGCAAACATCTATATATGGATCCCTCATCCCAGAGATCCAGAGGCTGGAATTTTGTATCTTTTAAGGAAGTGCTGCCGGTTTCTTGGTGTAACATCATAGTGTTGGGTGATCTAAGCTTTTCATGAGGTGAAGAAGGGCTTTCTTGCTGAGAGGATGACGCTGGGTCAGAACAATTGGTTGTAATCATCTTTGCTATTCTTGATTATTAATAAAGCTATTCAAGTTTTCCTCCACATTCCTGTATGATTGATGATATATGCATTTTTGTGGTCAATGTATATCTAGTCCTATATTGTTTATGATAGTAGATCTTTGTTCTTGGATAGTGTTATGCTGCTTTGATTCTACAGGTGCTCTTTGAAGTTGGGTAGATGAGGAAGCGAGTGGCAAATATCTATTGGAAGGGAGAGGAATCAAGCAAGGAACCAAGCACAAGACAGAGGTTGGTCTCCTTTGTTCCCCTCTTATCTACTTTTCATAAAGGAAAACGAAAGTGATTTTAGTTTGGTTGTTTCTAAGGTAGCTACCAGCCTGAGTGGGACTAGCAGCTCTGCATAGACACTAGATTTCCTGATAAAAAAATGGCGACTCCACTGGGGAGCGAATAGATTGTTTGTTTGTCTATATTTGTTTGCTTTATAAACTTACTGACGGAGCCTGAAGTCAAGCCAGCTAGCCTTTGAACTGCATTTGCTATGCACGTGCAAAGTAGATCAATGATGCTTCAGTATATCTCTAGGTTTTGTTTATAAACTGAATAATCAATTTACAAACTCTCTAATTGCCCTTGTGGTGGCTCTAGTAACCTCCTTAGATCTACCCCTGTGATTTAATTACTGATTATCACTTTCTCGGCCTAAATCCCTGAACTGTGCTGCAAACTATGATCAAGAACTGGATCAAAAGTCTCGCATTGTACCATCGCACCCTCTCTTCAAGGATATCAGTATGCATTGCACTTCCCATGTGCTGTAGGTGGGATGCATACTGGAATCCCTGTGTAACAGGTGCACTGATCAGAAAGGGCTAATTTTGCCTCTAGACTTTGTTTTTTTCACTCTTTTCAGCTCTATTCAGGAGTTTTGCTGTCTGTAGTCAGTATCCCTCTGTTGGAAACCCCCTTCCTTGCCATTATTCTGCCTCCATTATGCAAAGAACTATAAATGTTTTTATGTATTGTCAGCCATTTTCAGTTCTCTTTTACAAAGAAGTAGCGTAATTGAACTGTCGTTTCTTGATTTGAAAGTGTCGCAAGTGTCATTTTCAGTCATAGAAGAGAATCCGATTGTTCTTGATAGTCGATTACACTGTTACTCTTGTATTTGATTTGGATTAGTAGTTTTTCAAGTGTCGAAAGAAATTTTTCCATTCCAAATCGCAAAGTGTCGTCATTATCTTCATTTTGTCTTGAAAAGAAGCTTGTTAGTAATGTCTCTTTGAAAAATAATTCAGATTTGCACTTAGCTATCTTTTTATCATTCACACATTAAGAAGGCTGAAAACAAATACATGCATGTGCATTTGCATTCGTTTGTTGGTTTTATTTATGACAGTGCATATAGTGTGTGCTCTCTTCTTTATGTTGAAAGAATATCGTCTCTCTTTCCTTAGTAGATAGGTTTTTCATTGCAAAAAGAAGATTAAACGATTGTTTATCATCTTAGATTGCATTTTAGGAATTGTATATCTACATCACACGGTGAACCTGAAAGGAAAATTTCTTAAGCAAGAACAACTATAAAATAAATTTAATGAATCTAAAAATGCTTTGGAACCTAACGCACAACATTTAGAAGTCTAGGCTAGAGACATATTCCGGTGTGGTAAAGCCTGGTAACTGTTGTTTTTGTTGTTGGTTGGGTGATTCCTCCAATTTGAGACAATAAGTGCCAGTACGGACTTGTGCTCCCATGTACCATCGAGTATATATTGGGAGACCAAAATAGGATTTATCCTTTATCCATAGGAAGCCATGTCTGTCACCCTATCGATCGCAATGAACTGAACACAGCATTCTGGAAGATTGACTACCGTACCGTAAAAAGTATTCTACAATTTTGAGATTGGTTTGGTAATCCCTCTGTCTATATTTCCATAGTAGTCTCTTTCATTCCTTTTCAGACTCCTTAAAGGAAAAGGTCCATCTGAGCATTTGTCACTTCAAGCTCATTAAAAATCGAAGGTGACTAGAGTCATCTTTTGTTTTTTCTCGACTCTTAAAAATTGAAAAAACAAGTTGTGTCAAAGCGTCTAAAATTTATTTTAATCGGAATAAACATCACCTTTCCTACGTTGGTCTCAGGTTGAGAAAAATGGAGTCCACCAAACGAGTTCCCCTTGGGGGAAATCCTAGTCCTTTCTCCTCTTGGGAGATGTTGGTGCACCTCATATGGCCACATTGTCACTTCCAGGATTGACAATCGGCCGACCCGTATGGATCTTCTCGACCTCTGTCGTTCAGAACCACGTGATTCCTAAACAATCAAGTCAACAACTAAATGATACCAAAGTTACCCCCAAACCTTCTACTTCATCCAATTCTCCCTCTCCTCCTTCCTCTTCGCTTGATGAAGCTGGTAAAGCCAAAAATCAAGTAACTGAGAAGAAGGAGAAGAAGAAGAAAGAGAAGAAGAAGAAGGATCCAAAGGCAAAAAGGGACGACCAGGTATCATCTAGTGAAAATCCACACACTGCACCGTCCAGGCCTAAATCACCATGTGTCATTTGCAAGGGAGACCACTATCATCGAGATTTTCCTTGCATCCCTTGGGTCCTAAGGGACTGGTCTCCTCGTTTGCACAATCTGGTGTCATCAACCTCTGACGATCATGCTGAGAATACATCGTCGACTAGTGAAAGTGAAGCCCCTAGACAAAAAGGAAAATGTAAATTTCCTTGTAAACTGTGTGAAGGCGATCACGCCGTCCACCATTGTCCCTTCTTAGACGAGGCTAAAAGAGTTTTGGACAACCATCCGGTTTCAGCATTATGACTTCCTCCTGGATATAAGAAACTATTGCTGAGTCTGTCACTAGTTGAAAATCCGGCTGACACGCGATTGTGGTCGGCTGAAGCATCTGTCATTGAAGATGTACCCTCTGAATCCACACCAGACGAAAGTCAAAAGGTCGAGGCGGCAGTTGACCTGGCCTTGCCTTCAAAAGGTCCATCTTTAGATGATACAGCCACCGGAGAGAACAAGAACGACACCGTTCAAATTCTCTTCGTAAGCACAAACTCCGATGAACATGGGGGCAGTCTACCCGTTCCTTCACCGCAGGAAGGAAGTTCGTCAAAGTCATATCCGACTGTCTATTTGGTCCCACCTCCAAGCAACCTAGTTTTTTCCTTTGATTGGAATCTACTAGGCAGACGCCGTTTACCGGCCAGTGTACCATTTCGAATCATTTCTCAAATATATAGAATGGTCATGGCCGGTACCATCATAGATGAAGGGGCTTCTGTGAGTATCCTTTCCTCAACTACTTGGAAAGCGCTTGGTTCACCATCGCTTTTGCCTAAAATGAGAAATCTAACAAGCTTTGACAAAGGAACCAGTCAACCGTTAGGGATCCTTCCCAATGTGCCAATAACTTTGAGAAGGAAAACCGTTCACATGAACGTAATGGTAGTCCAAGGACCCCTGGATTATAATCTACTCCTTGCACGTGACTATATTATTACATGAGGAGCCATTGTCTCCTCACTCTTTAGACTAATGTGTTTTCCGCATGAAGGAAGAGTGGTTAACCACGTAGACCAGCTTTCATTCCCCGGTTCAGACATAGAAAATAGTCAAATACCATCCCTGAATGGTCTTTTCATGCAAGGAATGTCTCATCAATCCCCAGTCCATCCACCTGATGAGAGCGAGTGATTCGGAGGACATGACTGAAACCCAGGGGGCATGCACCTTGGTCTGTCTCGTCAGGAAAACCTTGGGTATAGGGTAGGTTTCCGCGAAGGATATATGACTGGATTATGAGATTAGACTGGAATAAGATTCCTTTGTCAAAGTTATGTGAGTGGAGCCAGTTGCGCCACTCACCTTTGTTTATTTCGGTAGACATCGTCGAGGAAGTGTTTTGTCCGCAGTGCGGATAGAACAATCTTTGGTAACTTGGAAATTTTTCGCTATATCTAGGGGCATGCAAACCTTTTGGCATGCAAGCGAAGAGCGACCATTTATTTTTTTAAATTTTTAGGTCCTCTAACCCTTTAAACTCGTAGGATTGGTCGTTTCCTAACTTGCATAAAGAAAGGATGTGGGGCGAAGCTTTGAAAAAATTCCATTTTAAATGAGACATCCTTATTATACGACTGGATCGAGCAGTTTTAACGCCGAATTCAAGCTTGTTAAAAAATAAACATAAGAAATGAGCAAACGTTCCCCCAGAGTTTAAGCTCATTAAAAAATGAACCAATTTCCGGTAAATAACCATTGTGAATGCATTATCATCAGTCTTTGAAGCCTTGATCGTGTTTTCATCATCACCTCCACTCTGTATTGGCCGATCATTCACCTCCATTTGATTGTTTACCCTTTTTGAGGAACATCTACGAAGAGTGATCTTGTTAGCCATGCTTGTGACACTGCTGTGATTGGAAAATTCCAAACCTTACCTGGAATTAGCTGCTACCCAAATTTATCACTCATTCCTCGAAAAATGAGTCTCCTTTAAGCTATTTTCATTTGACTCATAAAATATGAAAATATTGCCGAGAAATTGGCCTCTCTAGCTCATTAAAGTGACCCGAAGTGCTATCCCTCCTTTAGATTTTAATCTTTTTGGACCTGAGGGATTATTACACAAAAAGATCGAGCGCTTGTTTTTTTCGGCTCGTTAAAATTACCGAAAATTCATCCCTTTTGTATTATTTTATACTTTTTCAGACTCAAGGGATTATATGACAAAAAAGGATTATTGGAGTTTTCTTTATGTCCCTTTTCAAACTCTCTAAAATTGAAAAGGACCAAGTTATCTTTGTCGTTAAACTCGTTAAAACCGAATAGCGACAAACTTGTCCATACAGACAAGAATGAGTTTCACTATCGCTAGGCTCGTTAAAACATAGCGATGGGTTTGCCCAAAGGGAAAATTATAGAAAAATCATATGTTATCTTCCTCAAGCTTGACAAAATAAAGAGGTACTGGTCAACAATGACTGGGGAAAAATTGGGAAGAAAACTTGAAGAAACTTTATTGGTAGCAAGTCGCTCTTGAACATGACACTTTCACTCCGCATCCAAGTCGGGTTGGGTTGTTCTGTTCACTGGTCATATCACCCTTGGTCTATCACACCATCCATATTTGGGGTTAATGCTACCAATCCATCATGTTAGTGTCACCGGTATGTTCAAGAGAAGTCACTCAGAGAATTCACCTATGTCTCATCCACTGCAATACATTTACGCTCCATTCTTTCATGACCGCCACCTTGAACCTTATATCATCAGATCGTTTTCACATCAATTAAAACCATTTTCTCCATTCCATGTCATTGATGTGGGATTCACTAAGGTCCTCCTATGACGGATCACTTCCTGTCGACATCAGCCCATTATCCAGGAAGACGATCTAGGAACAACCCTTTCAGTACTTTGAAGCTTGCATGCCTTAATGGCAAGTTTCTCACTTCCGGCGACAGGTTTACATCAATGGCCTTCGACTGAAAGATTTTGCATGGTGTTCGATGCCAAGTCCCTTATTCACACCACGTGAATTGTATTGTAGTACCTTGAGGGTCATCATCATTATCAATGATTCCTCTCGTGCCTGTTAACAACTTATATCATTGGTCGGTAATCAGGCGATGTCTTTCCATGTTCAACTCTGGAACATCTCTCACATGGATCGAATTGTACTTTGAGTGAAGATCGAATGAGATTGAAGACCCCAGATCTAGTTTCATCCATCCGGGCTACGATATATATTTAGGAAAATAAAGACATCAAATGTACATCATTGATTCACAGATAATCATCCAATCCAAGGGATGATGGCTCTACCAGAATCATCAGTCTGCACACAGACGATTGTCTATCTTATGTACATGAAAATGAATTTATAAAGCTGAGCATGGGAATGCCCGCCTCAGCTAGATCATGAAAATGTTATGAAGATAATGTGTTGTATTGTATCTTATTATAGGTCACCTTCCAGCTCGAAAAAACTTCGGATCCTCATGATAAAGCATTTCACCTAACATCAAAAGATTAACGACCTCATGCTTTAGGGGGCAACTGTTATAGACATTTTTGGGCACTGCAACCCCAATCATAAATATCCATAAACCAAGGGCTCTTAAGTCCCTAAAAGTGTTGTTCCAACCCCTAAAAGAACAAGGTCAGTTGATTACATCATCTCCCAGAATTTATCCATGAAAAACTACTCAGAACTGGTCAAAACTGGACCATCTCACCTGCTCCATGGTCAAAGTGCACTGCATCCCACCTAAATTCACATGAGAGGTGTGATGCATACTAAAATTCCCTTCTATGGGGTGCGATGGGCGAGAGTGGACAAATGGCAGGGTCAATCTGTGAGGTGGAGGATCATGGAATCTTCCAGAAACTTCTCCTATGACACTTGCCTCTCTGCATTTGCCCAGGGATGAGTAAGAGATCATCAATCTCCAAGTGGAATCAAGAACTATTAGAGAGAGGACACTAATCAAATCTCTAAAGCTGATTCACCCCCCTTGCAAACATATATAAAGGGTTCCCTCATCCTAGAGATCCAGAGGCTGGAATTTTGTATCTTGTAAGGAAGTGTTGCCGGTTTCTTGGTGTAACATCATAATGTTGGGTGATCTAAGCTTTTCATGAGGTGAAGAAGGGATTTCTTTCTGAGGGGATGATGTTGGGTTAGAACAATTGGTTGTAATCCTCTTTGCTATTCTTGATTATTAATAAAGCTATTCAAGTTTTCCTCCACATTCTTGTATGATTGATGATATATGAATTTGTGTGGTCAATATATATCTGGTCCTATATTGTTTATGATAGTAGATCTCTGTTCTTGGATAGTGTTATGCTACTTTGACTCTACAGGTTCTCCTTGAAGCTGGGTAGACGAGGAAGCGAGTGACAAAGATCTATCAGAAGGGAGAGGAATCAAGTAAGGAACCAAGCGCAAGACAGAGGTTGGTCTCCTTTGTTCCCCTCTTATCTACTTTTCATAAAGCAAAACGAAAGCGATTTTAGTTTGTTTGCTTCTAAGGTAGCTACCAGCCTTAGTGGGACTAGCAGCTCTACATAGACACTAGATTTCCCAATAACACCGCGTCTGTTGGCAACTCCCTTGCTTCTATCGTTACACGACGTAGTGATCTAACCATCATATTACATTTTGGCATTGTTACCTCATGTTCTGCCATCGCTCAATCTCTTCATCTGAGTTTGACATGCAGGAACTGTCGCGTTCCCATGAGATTCTCCCATATGCTATCAGATTCACCTAACCCTAAGCTTGCACTCTGATCTGGTAGATACAGTGTAGCTCATTATCATTATCCTCATCTCACACAGGCTCTGTGTAGCACGCCCTTTAGCTAGGTCCAGCAGAACCACTACGCGGAGAGACTTTTTCTCGAATATTATTTTTTGTCTCCTTAGGTTGAAGACTCCATTCATATCCATGGCCCAATCTATCCCTAACAATGCAAGATATGGGTTACTATTATCCACAATTTCTATTACCTCAAAATTGGTTTATGTTCTTGCACCTTCGATGTCTACTGTAACTCCTTGCAGTCTCCCCATAGGCAGGATATTTTGTTGGTTCACCATCTGTAATTAGACAGGAGACCATTGTAGTGCAGGCCTGCCCATGCGCTCCCAGGTCTGTTTAGGTAGGACATTCACATCTAACCCCAAATCCGAAATGACCTGATCCATCTCATAGTCACCAATTTGGGCAGCCAACCGCATTTCCTACCTGGTGCACAAAGCATGCTTGCCTAGTTTCTGGACCATGTGTGCTCACATGACCCTGTGCACCTAGTTATCAACTCTTGCAATCCCTTCACTGCTTTAGTGTCCCAAGTAGCTTCATGCATGTCTCTAAAAAGGTAGTTAGCATAGAAGTATCCATATCCAACTCAGTTTGATCCTTGTTACCTGAAGTAGATGCCTCCACGAAGCTATTCTTAGCTTCCATAATGTTTCCTTCACGCATTCCAAATCAAATTCATGATGCTTTGTAGGGGCCTTCCGAACCCATGCATCCTCCTCAGGTTGCTTCCCCTTATCTTCTCCTGTACTTGCACCACTTTTGAGCATCATGTTCATGTTAGGATCCTCCTCATCATTTGGACGTTCTAAGTGGAAGTAGCCTGAAGCACCCCTTTTTCCTGCATCTGTGCAATTAGTATGGACCAATCTACTGCTTCATGATCAAATTGGTAACATCACGGGAAACATGTTCTGGATGGATTCGTGCAATCACGCGTGTAGTGACCAGGTCCTCCACAATTGTAGTAGATTAATTGTCCCTGCCCTCATCCGGGTCCCATTTCTCCTCATCCTCGTCCGCGTCCCTGCAATTCGCCCCGCTCTATTGCTGCAACTGGATCCTAACCTCGTGCCTCAGTCTACATCCTGTAAGTAGGTGTCCAATCCATCATCAATTCATAACTTCAACAATTTCATTCGTCATGGCCCATCAATATATGAAAATTGCAAAATAGCTGCTGAGGGGGTTGTATAAGTTTCTGCAATAGATGATAGTTGTCTGTGGTGTGATTTCCCCCACCTGGTAGATCACGCACTAGAGTGAGAGTGCCGTGCTTGGCCCCACTTGTGCCTCTAGTTGTAATGGCATTGATCCCCCCCTTGCCAAATAGTTCGCAAATATCGGACAATGATCCTTATCATGGCCTTGGCCTTTACACTTTATGCACCACACCTCTACGCATGCCTCTGACCGGGGTGCCTAATCTTGTTTCAAACTTTGCATCTCTAGGCATAGTTTTTGTAGTTATGCGTGGATTTGCTAAATTCCCAACCCCGGATCCTGTATTGGAGTTTCATGCAACCTCATCGCTATCTCTAATGCTTCAGCTTGGGTTGAGATCTTTTACTGTGACAGTCTGTCCTCAGATGTGGTTTCAAAGATGCCACAAACCACGCACAATGTTGCACATCCATCAGCATGATGTTAGCCTCGTGAATTGTACTCTTCAATCTCTGATCTAGATCCCATGGGGTTTCACCAGGTAGAATCGCGATCTCCTTGAACTCTATGATTGACTACGTCTTCAATTTTGGCCAACTAAATTCTTTTTTCAATGCATCTTAGATCACTGCTATTCCTGCATTTGGGTGATCACTCGAGTACTTTATATACTACGTCAACACGTGGTCCTACAGTGCACTAACCAGAGTAGCCTTTTTAATGTTATCATCCATTATGCCTTGGGATTCCCATATAGCCTTTACCACAAACCAAAATTAACCTAGTTCCTCATTTCCTATGCCTCTAAATACCAGCAACTTGATCGAGCTCACCATTCCAACCCTCAGTGGAGGCGAAGGTGTGGTAGGTGAGGATGGGTTTGATGTCCACAAAATAGGTGATGGCGTGGATGGTGGTCGTATCAGTGGAATGCATTTCTTTATCAATTGGACTGTGCTTCTCAGAGAGAACCCTGCGAGCTCCTCCTTGCTTTCTCATGAAAGTGAAATCAGATGATTGTTTTCTAATCCTTTGGTCCCTCAATAGCCTCTTTCGCTCCTCGTCACCTCAGACATCAATGGATGTGCATAACCCATTTTTCACACAACAACATTTTAATCCAAGTATTCAACGATTTGATGTACTTACCCTGCGGTCCTTAGAGAAATTGCCTTTCTCCTTTTCTATAACTCACAGTTGTGTCTATCGCAAATTCTGTGACAAATCCTCCTATTATTTGATCTAGCCAATGATCTACTACCCGAGCGATTTTATCTTCAGACGCCTCTAGCCGCGCACCAACTTCGGAGTCCACACTATTGGTTGATCAAGTCTGCACCTTCCCACGTTGTTAGCTAGCCTTGTGATCCACTCATACAGCTCCAACGAGAAGGTCGCGAAGAAGATCGTGTGGATTTCTATGTATATGTAGTGATCCAGCCACCTTTCCTCAGATATTCGCAGATTTATGTTCTCCTGTAACACAAACTCGTGCAATTTCTAATCCAACCAATATTCAATCTCTTTCCTCATAGGGTTCTAGCGTTATGACACTAGACATCCCTTAGGCAGATCTCGGTCCCGACAACGAAACCATTTTTTCACTTATTGGGGCCTAACCTAGGTTCAAAAGAGTTATTAGCCAAACGAATCCCGTGCTATTGGCCCTTTCGGCAATAGTCCGCGGAGCACAGACTAAAGTCTCACCGGAGGTAGTAGGGGAGGGTGCTCAAACCAAGTTTTCGCACCCTTGGGATGTCTTGATGTGGTCTAAATCGAATCGCAAACCATTCTGTGCCCTCGCGCTACTTTGTACTGTTATCAGGCTTTCACGTAGATCCGCACCAATGCGATCTTGTTATTATGTGTTTATTATAGATCTATTCTACTTCTTACGGTCTTTAAGCAAACATTTAACAATAATACCCAGTGTGCGCAAAAATATGCATACATTTAGAACATAAGCAATAGATAAATTCTTGATAAAGCACACAATGATTTAGAAATTCTTATCCTTATTGATCTCCTTTTCGGTATAGCTAGAACCACCCTGTGCACTCAGCTGCAAGGGTCCACGCACACAGCTGCGGACTCTACCAGACCTCTGTGCACACAACTGCAGAGCCTCTATCTATCTACCAACACCCTTGACTCGGACTTATAAACAAAAAAAGAATATTTCCTTCATAAACCCATAACAATAAGATCCAAAAACCAAAAACTAACCTCTAGCCTTAGAGCCTTGCTCTATTTATACATTCTCATGGTCTGCGGACCATGGGAAAGCCGACTCACTTTTTATTTTCTTACATTATTTTAGGTGGACAACCCTTTGACTTGACTCATTACAATCTGCACTCCATGCACCTCGCAGAGCCTTTATCATACTATTACCCAAAATTGTGGGCTTTGAACCCCAAAACTGTTACGCGGGGCCTACGCTACCCAACACCAGATTACTGTCCCAATGGAAAAATTGTTGAAGAAGGATGCTACATTCTGTTGGAATGAAGAATGTCAGTGGAGCCTAGATGTGTTAAAGGAGAAGATGGTCACACATTGATCCTAGTCTTCTTGGATTGGAAGAAGGAATTTCATGTGCATGTGGATGCATCATGTATTGTGTTGGGAGCAGTACTGACATAGGTCGGTGAGGGAGAGTTGGATCACCCTATCGCATTTGCAAATAGGAATTTATCTAAGGCTGAGAAGAATTATTCGATGACAGAGTGTGATGGTTTAGGTATGGTGTACGTGATTCAGGATTTCAGACATTACTTGCTAGGCCAACACTTTAAGATCTATATAGACCATTCTACATTAAAATACGTGGTCAACAAGCATGTGTTGGGGGGGGAATATGCAGATGGATGTTTTCGTTTCAGGAATACAATTTCAAATTCATTGTGAAGCTAGGGTGATTGAATGTAAGAGAAGATCATCTATCACACATTAGAATAGGGGAGGAACCTACCAATTTAGAGGAGGGGTTGTCTGACCTGCAAATCTTTGCGGTGCATGTAGCAGACAATCATTTTGCAGACATCATACACTTTCTCACTACAGGAACGGCTCCAAAAGGGTACACCATCCAACAAAATAAGGAATTTTTGGTGCACGCAACATATTTTTCTCTTATTGTAGGTCACTTGTATAATATGGGAGCGAATGAGATATTGCGACACTATGTGGCTAATTTTGAACAAAGCAGTATCCTAGTAGGAGCTTATGGAGGGGATGCGGGAGGCCATTATGCAGGAAAAAAAACAACGCAGAAGATTTTATGCCCTATCTTGTGTTGGCCGACACTGCATAAGGATTCCAAAGCTTATTGTAGGGCATGTGATTCATGTCAGCGGACGAGCAGGCCATCAAGGAGGGATGAGCTACCTCTGATCTGTAAGTGTCGTTGCAGCCATTTGAAAATGGGCAATTGATTTTGTAGGACCGATTCAGCCTCCATGAAAGAAGACAGGTGCACGATATATCATCACCGTGACTCAGTATTTGACCATATGGATGGAGGCACAACCTATAAAGGATTGTACAGGGGCAAAAATAGCAAAGTTCTTGTCCAAATATGTGCTGACTAGGTTTGGTTTCCCAAAGGCGTTGATGAGTGATCGCGGTATGAACTTCCTTAATGAGGAAATCACCGCACTGACAAAAGAATTCCAAGTTTATCATCAAAAGAGCACGTCATATCATCCTCAGGCTAATGGGATGGTTGAAGCATTTAATAATATATTGGAGAATGCTCTAAAAACGTTTTGCAACACATAGAGGAATGATTGGGACATGTGCGTACCAGTGGCGTTATGGGCTTATACAACTACTTGTAAGAAGTTGACTGGATAGACACCTTTTCGACTGGTCTATGGTGTAGAAGTTGTGATCTCGATGGAGTACATTGTGCCTAGTCTACAGATAGCAATGTTCGTATCAATGGCGGACCACAGAGCCTTAGAAGAAAGGCTCGCACAGACGACGGAGCTTTAGGAAGATAGATAGCGCAAAAAGGCATGGCACGATCAACACATCAAACTGCACACCTTCAAGGTAAACAATTTAGTTTTATTATATGACAACAAGTTTGATAAATTTCCAAGAAAATTTCAGATGCATTGGCTGGGGCCATATGCGATCAAGGAGATTGTCGATGGTGGATCAGTTTAGCTTGTGAAATTGACTGGAGATCCATTTCCTAGAAACGTAAATGGCAGCCGATTGAAGCCATACATTGGGGATCTGGCTAGATGAATATATGATAGTAGCACAGTGTTAGCACTCCAAGAAGCTACAAGGAGGCACGGGACTATAAAATACATCGCTCGGGTTGTAGAGTTGCATGATGAGGGGCCTACGTGGAATATAAGGGTGTCATAGTGTTAGTAGAAGCATGAAGGGAGTTGCGCTACAGGACGACAGACAACACAACGTGACCAGAAAGTGACTGTTACTATCATTGTTCATGATTTGACAATGAGAAAATGGATAAGAGGAGCAAGGGGCAACATTTAAGGCTGAATTTAAGAGCAATATATTTGAAAATCTGCCACCAATCTAGCATTTATGAGCGGATTTTGAGGGGAACATATGGTTGTCCAAGAAGAAACACTTTGCATTCTAAGATTTTCTGAGTTGCGCCATCTGTTGTGCATGAACCGTAAGTTCTTTGAGGACTTGGTGGCTAATTTTGTGTTTGATAGGTTACTTGAGGAGACCAAGCAGCTCATTAATAGCTTCATGTCTACACCTGTGGAAACCGCAAGTGTGGGAGAGTCTATTGCCTTTCAGGGAGTTTCCCCTGAGGTCGTAAGTATGGAGGTTCCCGCAGCAGTGTCGAAGTCACTGAGGTCACCTAGGATGAAGCCTACACTAACAAGAGAGGTCCCTAAGCTGAAGAAAGATAAACAAAAGACGTTCTCAGTGTTCAATTCACCAAGGAAACATCAGAGAAAAAAATCCCATCGCACAGGAGAAAGGCAAAGTAGTAGACCTGGAGGTCGAGGAGGGCACAAAGGACATTGATATTGAGGGGGTAGACCCTATTTCGAAGCTACCAGAGTACATCCCTTTGTACCAGGGTAAGGTGAAGGTCCCAAAGGACCCAGATGATGGAAAGTTTCTCCTTCATACACCCCTGCTTCTAAATAATATTATGTTTTAACGTTCGCGCTTGGCACACGTCCCACATCTGAAGCTTGAAGATTGGGACTTGGGGGACACTGAGTGGTTCCCCCACCTGGCTATCGATACTTTTATGAAGCACGTGTTCTACGAGGAGTCTAGTGTCACCACGTTGGAGCCGATGAAGTGGATTCTTGGGGTGGAAAACATAGGATTGTTGAATCTGCTATCGGTGCCACATTACCACCGCACCCTGATAAATTTGATTGTTATCAAACAGTTGTTGTGCCTAGTGCAGGACGGGTGCTTGCGGTTGGAAGAGTTGATACCAATCATGGATATGTTGATCCATCAGATCACCTTGCTACCACATTCAGGACTGAATCCGGCCAAGGCATTTGGTAGAGAGACGGGTGAGCGTGACCTCGTGGAGAGGATGAAGGACAAATTAAAACTTGTTAAGGAAGTGTGCGGGTATTCCATCTCTAGCATTACCGGCCCCGCAGTGAAGGTGGCTACCCAAATTTTTGCTAGCAAGATAATGTAAAAGTGTCACGCGGATGAGGTGCTGACACCAATGGCTTCGTTAGCGCTCAGTGTGTAGAGGGCATACAATTCAACTAGGCACGCTACCTGTGTAGTGAGTTCCTCGCGAACTACACGGAGGCATAGGACTAGAGCAAGATTTTTCATTATTCATGGCTTTTACTATCAATTGTGCTGGTCACATGGAAGTTTCCAGAGGACAACCAATTTCCTCCTATTGAAACAGATTTACCAGAAGTGGAAAAATTCATATCGTTGTGGGCTACCAAGGACACTAAGTAGGTCACGGAGAAAAAAGTGTTGGGTATTGATGGAAATGAGCATTAATATGGCCATAAATAAAAAGACATGGTTGTCACCAATCATCTTTGAGTAGTTGTATAGGTACGCGGAGTTCAAAGAAGACTTCCACTATATTTCCATTTAGGCGTGAAAGGATCCAGAACATAAGTGGTGTGATTTACCATATCTAGTGACAGATGATGCCATTGCAACAGTTCTCAAGTAGTGGCCAGCAAACTGGCACACAACATCCAATTTTTCCGCTGAGACTATTAAGTCGCAGAAAAGTAGAAAAAAGAAGTGGCCCGATTGAGAGTTCACTAGTTGGCTGAAAAGAGAAAGAAGGAGACTGAGGAGAAGGCACGCACAAAAGCAAAGCATGCTACCAAGGAACACACAGAGCAGGAAGAGCATGGCTCTAACAGGAGCCAAAAATCCTCTCCACCACAGACAAAGGAAGAAGAGCACTCATAATAGGGTGATGGAGATCTGGAAAGCGCTCCCTTCCGGGTGATGCAGAATAGGGAACAAGAAAAAGAAGGATCGTGGAAGAAGACCAAGTCCTCTAAGTCATCACTCGACCCAATCACCTTGACAGAAGGTGACTTAGATGACATTGCTAACTAGGTAAGGGATACAACCGTAGAACTTCTACAATAATTCGAGTAACAGTAGAAGCAAGCACTTAGTGCCATACAGACGAGTCTATGCGAGCTACAGATCCAAACAACCAAACTGCAGGCAAGTGTAGGATAGAGCAACGCGACATCAACTAGTTTTGTGTTAGGGACCACTCAAGCGGCGGAGTTGGTTTGATCCTTGGATCTCCGGTCAGTCGCGCTGCTGGATTGATCTCTGAGCATGGAGGCAGAAGCTGACAAGGCTACTATCAGCACACTACGAAATGTTGGCCTCAATTTGGTTGTGCTCCCCAGTGAATTGCTTCACACCCTACAAGCAAGTGTGAATGAAGAGATAAGGCCCGAGATTAACGTGCACTGAGCATGATCAGTGAGCAAAAAATCAACAACGAACAAATATTCGTTGAGAAGATAGCCGTGCTAGAAGCTTGGAAGAGGGTTTAGGACAAAAATGAGCACAACGCAATAGTAGTAGTGGAAGAATACAGAACCATTCTGGAACTACATATCCCAGAAGAACCATTGGTGGAGGCCAAAATTAGGAAATTGGTTGTAGGTGTGCGCGATGTGAAGATCAAAATGGCCAAGGTTCATTTTGAGCTAAACTTGAAAATTACAGAGCTTGAGTTGAAGACACATCCCTCAACTCCACCAAAGGTTAAAGAATAATGTGAAGCTGCTATGAGGGATGGAGTCGCTGCAGTAGATGTAGCGCTAGCAGAATGCATTCTGCTCTTCAAGTAGTCTATCGAGCTAATCACGATTCTGCAAGAAGATCCTAACTTGCATAGGTTGAATACAAAGGCCTAGGAACTGCAGCAGCAGTATGATGAAGCAAAGGCGACAACATGCACCGTCGTTGTCATGCAAAGATTGGAAAAGCCACAGGAGGCAAAGAAAATGCAAGAACAGTTGGAAGTAGTGGAATGGAAAGAGGCAATCCTCAAGGCCAGATTAGGGCCTTGGCTCGATGAGGCCTACGTGATCTCTACCATCATTGGGGAGAAGTTGGCCAGCCTGTAGAGAACACAACAGAAGATCCAAGAAGATAGCGCAGGACCAACAACCGAGGAGTTGGTGGAGAAGGTCATGCAGGAAACTACGTAGTACATAGATGAAGTTGCAGTGGTGCAAGTGGAGCTGGGAGGTCTTTGCGGTAAGATCTTTGTGCCAGCAGAGTGACTCGAGGGTGAGTCAACATATTTGTGTTGGGGGCCTCTTGGGACAGGGTGCCCTAAGGTCAATTTTGGGGCAAAAACCCAATTTTTGGGGCGGGAAGCCCAATTTTTTCTATATAAAGAGTAAATTATTCACAAGATGTGGTCACGAAGCATGTAAATGTAAATTGTCATAAAGGGTTTTTACCCTTCTTTTATGTAAGATGTGCCAACTTTAGAAGATCTACCCATGGTCCCCAGACCATGGGATTGTATAAAAATGAAAGTCTTAGAGAGTCTAAGGAATGTTTTGATCGCGAAAGTTAGTTGATGTAAGGGGTTAGTAGAAGTGACGAGTTAAGATTTTTAGGGTAGAAGAGAGGCAGTGCAGTTGTGTGCACAGAGGCCTAGAGTAAAGTTTGTAGCTGAGTGCGTGGACCCCTGCAGCTGAGTCCGCAGGGTAGTTTGAGTATGTAAGAGGATCTGAAGCATTAATAAAGAGATTGTTCTGGAAATATCTGTGTTTTGTCCTTTTACTTCTGTTATGAATGAATGCAAATATGTTATGATGAATAATGGGTTTATGATTTAATGTTGTATTGATGCGCGAATCTATACATTTTACATTGTTATACGAATGCAAGTAATAATATCTGTTTCCACAAAGAATATCTTAATGCATGCTAAAGATATCAGACACTTAAGCTGATCTAGGTAAATATAAAAGTAGAAGCAATCTTCGAAGTCTGTAAGTAGTTGATTCACCTATTTAACATCTGCGAAAGACAATTGTAGACCTTCACAAAGGTCTAAGGGTGATTAAGAAAAGTATATCAATAAGCCCTAAAAGGTTTATCGATCTGCAGGAAGGCAGATTTAGGTAATAAAATGACATTACACTAATCTCTGGGTGCGGAAACATGGTTCTACTATCCCCCCATACTGCTTTGGTTGAGACTTCAGTCTGTGCTCTGTCGATTGATGCCGAAAGGGCCAATACTGTAGGGATTTTTTTGGCTAACTTAGCGTTGAACCTGGGTCAGGACCCCCTAAGCCAACAAATGGTTCTATTGTTGGGGGTATTGACCCAGGTTCAGCATTAAGTTAGCCAAACAAATCCCTACACTACTGGCCCTTTCAGCATCAATCCGTGGAGTGCAGACTGAAGTCTCACCTGAAGCAGTATGGGGGGATGTTGGAAACAAGTTTCTGCACCCAAAGATTAGTGTAATGTCATTTTATGCCCTAACTCTTCCTTCGTGCAGATCAATAAGCCTTTTAGGGCTTATTGATATACTTTTCTTAATCACCCTTAGACCTTTGTGAAGGTCTACGACTGCCTTTTCTGACCTTAAATAGGTGAATAAACTACTTACATGCTTCTGAGATTGCTTCTACTTTTGTATTTACCTAGTTCAGCATAAGTGTCTGATATCTTTAGCATGCATTAAGATATTCTTCGTGTAACAAATATTATTACTTGTGTTCGTATAACAATGTAAAACGTACAGATTCGCGCATCAATGCAACATTAAGTCATAAAACAATTATTCATCATAACATAATCACATTCATTCATCATAGAAGTAAAAGGAAAAAATGCAGATATTTTTGGAACAATCACTTTATTAATGCTTCAGATCTTCTTACATACTCAAACTACCCTGCACACTTAGCTGCATGGGCCCGTGCACTCAACTGTGGACTCTACTCTATGCCTCTATGCACACCCTAAAACTCTCCGCTCGTCACTTCTACTGACCCATTACATCAACTATCCTTCGTTATCAAAACTTTCCTTAGACTCCCTAAGACTTTCATTCTTATACAATCCCATGGTCTACAGACCATGGGTAGATCTTCTAAAGATGACACATCTTACATAAAAGAAGGGTAAAAACCATTTATGACACTTTACATATACGCGCTCCATGACCACATCTTGTGGAGAACCTACTCTTTACATACAAAAAATTAGGCATTCCACCCCAAAACTTGGCCTTTTGCCCCAAAATTGACCTTAGGGGACCCTGTCCCAAAACTTACTATTTTTTTTTCTAGAAATAAGTGTTGCCAACTACTACATTCTGGCTTTTGAATAAAGTATGTGCCTAAGATTTGAAGAGACTTGTAACATTGCAACACTTGGTTAGTGTTACAAAAAAATATCGTCACCATGATTATTTGCAGTCAGTATGGGTCTATCATCACTTGTACTGTCCTCCTAAGCAAGTCTCAGACCTCAGCTCTTCAAATCAAGCTTTGGAAATGAGAGAAAGACATTAAAAATCAATGTAACTCCGGTTCTGCACTTTCTCTCACTATCACCTGCAGTCCCGCACCTTCTATTTATAAAACCTGCGGACCTGCCCACTCTGTCCCTAACGGTGTAGGTGTGGACCCCTGTGAAAGTCAAATGGCACAAGTTTTATCTTAAAAAAACTCACTTTGGGTTAATTCTAGAGAATTCTAGAAGGAATTTTGACGTGGATTGTTCGCTCTAAGGTGGTTCATGCATCCCAAAAGAGAAGGAGCTAATCCCTTGATGAGAGGAGCTATCCCTTTGAAGGAGGGCTTTATCCCTTTGAAGGAGGACCTAGTAACCTCCCTCCATTGCACTATAAATACAGGCATTGGGATGGTTGTTGGGGAGGTTATAAGCTGAACATTTTTTAGGGTAAATGCAGGTGAAATCAAGACTTCCTAGTTGAGCTTAAGAGGAGAGATCACATACCTTTTTGGCTTCATTGGGGAGTGAGTGAAACTTGTCAAAGTAGAGGAGACTTCTTGCTGGACCCTGGGAGGAGCTTGTACAACGTCAAGGCAAAGGTTTTAAAGTTCTTCTTCTTTTGAATTAATACAATCAAACTCATTTTTCTCAACAAGTATCTCATGTTATTTGTTTCATGGACTCCTTGACTTTCATGTTAAATATGTTTTATGATTTTGGCTTTTCAGGTGCTATTTAATTTACTTGCCTTGTTTGTGTTTGCAGATTCGCGACAAAGGAGCTCATTTGGATCAAAGGAGAGAGGGAATCCACAAACTTGCATTGGACCTAAGGTAGGCCCTAAAAACACTTGTTTACCATTGTTCATTAAAGAATATTTAGAGAAAGAGAGTGTCTGGTTAGTTTGCTTGTCATTAGGTCTTCTTTAGATTCTAGGAAGGTCTATCTTGTCCGCGAGATCGACTTATTCCGTGTGACAAAATGGCAACTCCACTGGGGACTTGATTGTTTTCCTTGTTTTTACTTTGACCTGAGAAACTGTGTTTTTGTTTCTGTTTTTGGCTTGTTGTGTGTAAAATTGGGTAGAATTTGTAGATACAGGGTTATTTTTTGTTTTTCATAGCTTTGGGATAGGACCGCACCCTAGCCGTTTGACACAGTGCATACCTACCCGCAGCTTGGATTTTAGCACAGAGCGGGACCGCACCTGTGTCAACTGTGGGCCCTATCAAAATTTTGAAAAACCTAAGATTTCCTCTGTTAGTCAGCTTAGTTTTTTGTTTAGAAATTGTTATCCACTGCCCAGACCTGCATATAACTTGTCAGAAGCTTTCCTTAGGTTGATTTCGTTAGTGTTAGGGTTTTAGGTGAAATTCCTAGGAGTTTTGCTTGTTGGGCTTGTTTTTCATTTTGGTTGTGTAGTGGCTCTGAGCTTAGAAGCTATAGGGACTTCATATCACCTTAGTGTCTACCAACCTTCTTATGAGTCTGACCATTTATGAAATCTCCCCTTGTTGAGGAATCCGCTTTGAGTTTTCTCTTTACAAAACTTCAAAAAGCTTGTGTTTAAAAGTTTGGATTTTCATTTTCAAAACGAAAACGAAATTGGTTGTTCTTGACTGATTTGTGATTCTGCATAAATTAGTCCTTAGCTTACATCTAGCTGAGTAAAACATCCTTAAAAAATACATTTAGTAGGCTTTGATTTCAAATAGGTTTTTATAATTTATAGATCTCAAAGTTAGTCATTTTCATTAGTTTTGAGTGTTTTATAAGAAAATATAAAAATCTCTTTTGAAAAAAAAAAATTGTTTTGTAGTGTTTGAGTGCTTTGAAATGAAAAAGGGAAATTTTAGTGAAATAACTAGTTGTCTCGTTTTGAGTGCATTGGAAAAGGAAAAAGCTCTTCTTTTAATTTGTTTTATTGAGAAAGATTTGTGTTTACAAAGTATTTGCATTCTCAAACTCTTTCTTAGTTTAGAAGTTCATCGAAGAGAAAAACATTGTTTAAATCATCTTAGGTGCATTTTTAGTGATTTTGAGTCGAGTCTTCATACCACGAGTTTCATCTCCGCACCTTTTGACTTAAACAAAAACCAAATAAAAATAACACTTAAAGTAAAATTCATCTAGTAACATTTTTATTTCTAGGGGTCTGATACACCAACTTAGCTTAGGCTAGTGTCTTGGAGTAGGAGAGTAATTAACTCTCCAAGACAGTAAAAACAAACAAGTAGCTGTATCTTATGGTAGGGAAGAAATCCAATTGTTGCATTTATGCTCTGGGAAAGCTCCTCTTAAAGGAGAAGCACGACATCGTGTCCGAACCAGTGTGGGAATCAATCCTTCCTCATTGGGAACGACGCCAGATATTCACATATTAAAAACGGTAAACCTCGGATTAACCATTGTCGAGGAGCCTAGGGTCACTTGTTGGTAAACCTTGGATTATGTCAAGGAGCCTTCAAGGGGATTGAGCTTGCTACTCTGCCCTTGCGTGCGTATCGGATTGTAGATTGTTCCCCCAGGTATATTTGTTTCAGTTGGTAACCTTAGTGGCCATATTCTTTAGGAAACTTCCTGGGGTGATAGTGGTGGGAAGATCCCGCTGTACTTGGAGTAGACGTCAGCTAGACTCACTTGGATTTTCTGGGGGGTTCTCTTCACTCGAGACGGTTAAGTGGAGGAACTTGTGCCAGTCTATTCATTAAGCAGGTTGCCGGGGTAACTGTTCCAACCGCCATTTCTATATTGAACTCTGCGACGTTGGATTTCATAACCAACTAGTGCTTTCAGTACTGAAAGTTACTGTTTGTGTGTGTTGGATCTCCTAGATTCTTTAGGCGTGTGATTCAAATTTGTTTGGTTCTTTAGAGACTTTAGGTGGATTTCATTGAGATTTTACTTTATTTGCATGTGAAGTAGTTAAAATTCTTTAACTGTGCCTGAATTACCAAGGCAGTCCTGTTGACTTCGGGGCCAATCTCCTGAGTTTGTAAACGTGGCTGAGCTCCTGTGGAAGTCTTGTAGACTTCGGGGCCAACCTCCTGAGGAAGTACCGAGCCAGCTTGAAGGCTTGAAAGTTCTCGTAACTCCTAGAGACAGTAGAGTTGGGTCACCTGAAGAAGGAGAATCTTCTTTGATTGTACATCCTGATTTTCAACCGTTAGTGGCAGATTATAATCCACAGTCAGTGTCTATTTCTGAAGTTACTGGTAGCTTTTCATCTACTAGTGATATAGGTGAAGAACCCGAAATATCCGAGCCTGAAAGTGAATTTGCTACTACTTCGACATGGGGGTTTGTTTCTCCAACTTCTAGTGGTCCTGGTTCACCTAGGGTAGTGTTAGCTACCTATACCAATAGGTTTCATATTTCATGATTAGCAATGAAAAGGTCCAAATATGCTCTACTTTGATGATGCAAAGATCACATATTTCCAAGAGAATACAATCTGTGCTTATAGCTTGATGTGGACTCAACTTTTGATGGATGGTCCAATAGCCTAATCTGGATCATACCATGTTTTAAATTTTCAGTTGTAGAATAGAGAAAAAAGTCTGTCCAAACTGTTTAATCTTGGGAGACAAGTAGTTTAGGTAGAGAAGAAAGGCTCCCAACAGCTTAATCTAGGACCTTGGAAGAAATAAGGGTAGAAGTAGATAGACCATCAAAAGAAAAAAGCCGAAGAAAAGAAAAGGCAGGTAAGGGTCTGCAAGCCTAAGTGCACCCTCCAAGAAGAGATAAAAATGCTAGGCAAGTAGATGGGTAGGTAGATGGGGTTGCAGAAGTGTCATTCCTTACAATTGAAGGTGTGCTAGCCTATTTCACAAAGCAAAGTCAATGGATTGGGAAGTCTTTCTTCTCTATTAGGTTGCAGCAAGCAAAGAAGCATGTCTAACTTCCCACTTATCTCCTTTCCCATTGATTACTAATATCCCCTCATCAGTTGAGATTCATGGGAGACTTGGTGGTTTCATGGTGTTCCTTGTTCCTTCAAAAGCCACATTTCTTGTATAAAAACTCTTTTCATTTTGCTCTACTCCCTAAGCTAAGTTATTCTCAAATAAACTTAGTATTATCTCCCCTCATCCACTCCCTTCATCCATATTAACCCCTAACTTTATTGTATAATTCCCTTATGTTACCCTTTCCCTAGTATTATAACACCAAGGTGTATAAACCCCAAACATTTTATAAATATCCCTCCCCTTGGCATTATAGCCATATGTTCTCTGTCAGGGATCAAAATGACATCTGGTCACTTTGATAAACCTAAGTCTAACCCCCCTCCCCTTTTCTGAATCCATTTTGCCCTTTAAAAACCTTCATTTACCAAGAAAACCTTATAAAAAGACCCATTTTACCCATACCCGCTTTAAATCGCAAAATAGTATCAAAACCCACTTTTTGCCAATTATCCAAAGTGTCGGGGCCGCATTATTTTTACATTGGAAAAACATTACAAACACTATAGTCCGAAGGTTTCCCGCTGAGCGCGCCCCCCAAAAAATACATTATTTTAACCCTTCTCCGCTTCCGTATTGACCGATCAACTCATCAGCCCATCAACCGTCCGATCGGGCACTTTTGATCGGACGACTATTACGAATATCGGGTTGGGCCCGAGGTCCGACGTTTAGCACCCGAGAAACTGTTAGAGGGTGACGTCAGGCCTCTGCTACGCGTCGCCATCACAGCTTCTCGGGTCGGCCTCTGACAAAACCGGCGTCGTATTGTAAGCGGTCCGAGAAAACCATTATCGCTGTTCCGCTTACCACCTGTTTTGCCAGTCTTGCGTCACCCCCACGTCAGAGCCACGTCACTGCCACCTCGCCGTCGCATCAACTCCTTCGTCCGCCCCCGCGCTGATGTGGCCGCCACCTCACTATCCCCGTGGACCAATCACAGCCTGCCACCTCACCCGATGATGTCATGCTGACGTCATCTGACTCCGACCCCACCTGATGACGTCATGCTGACGTCATCCCAAAAACGCGCCAATATTGCCAAAAATCCATATTTAGGCCAAAATGTCGTGTTTTTTCCACTTTTGGCAAAAGAGACTTTAGCTATTTCTGCATGCTGCTCACGTTCAAACCAGCGCCAACCTGCTAAAGCTGATTCCAAGACCGTCGGCGCCTCCATTGCACCTGCATTTGCAACTCTTACCGGCGAAATTACCAGGTATTCCTCAGAATCATCCCAAGAGCCTGGTTTTGTCCGTATTTCCTCAAGCAAACTGTTAAGAGACTGTAAAACTCTGTTTTCACCATCAAATACACGGTGACTTGCACCCATTTTTCAACCAGTGAAGCCATAAACCTCCTGCAGAGCCACATTTGACAAATTAAGCTGAATTCACAGCTAGTTCGCGCAGTCGTGAACTAGAAATCTCAATTGACCAGATTCACCACAGAAAATACTCCTGGTCAGTCCTGCTGCTGTTCTATCAATCCTTTAGACAGTATTTCAACTGTTGTTTACTCAATTTGCCTTCAGTTTCTTACAATTCACTTCCGTTGCAAGAAAACATTCCTCTCTGTTGTTCTGCTCAATTGAAACCGGTTCACCTACAGTTCAAAAGCTTCAGTAGCCATGGAGACACCAATAGCCTTGAATGTCCAGCCTCTGAATGCCCCTCATAGGGAGATAACATGGAAAGCCCTGGGAGATGTAGACTATCAGATGTTAGATTGGTTTCTCATGGGTTCTAAGTTCAATATCCATATGCTAAATGAATTAAAAGCTCAACACCTTAATGGAGCTGATATTTTAGGGATTTGGGACTCAAAATTGCCCATTTACAACCTCCCTCAAGTAAATGCCCTCCCAGAGTTGATCCACAAATGCCAGGAATGCTATGATCCTTGTCAGAGAGCTGTTCTCAGCCCTACAGGCTCTATTTTGTTCTTTATCACCCCAGAAACCATAAATGAGATGCTGCATTTCCATACTGCAAGGCCATTAACCCCTCTTTCCATGTCGGATTTAATAAAGAAGGGAAATAATCTGTCAAGTGCCCATATTACCAAAATTAACCAGTTATTTGTGCAGCCAAGCTCTGAAACTATAAAGACTCCTCCTATTGGATATCACTACCTGAATGACCTGGGCAGAATGCTAGTAGATTTGATCAGCTATGTCCTGGGATACAAGGGAATTGAGGATGTGGATGGCACTATAATGGCAATGCTGTCCATATTTTCTCCTGGAAAGCCTCTAGCTGTACACTATGACTATGCCACCTATATTGCAGAAAAGATCCATGAACAGCTGATGAATCTACCAAGGGAAAGGGTGTTCAGATACACCTCATACATCTACCACCTGTTCTTGTTTTACCAGCCAGACAGTTTCTCAATTCCTCTCAAGAAACTTAATGCCCAGGGAAATCCAAGATCAGTTGTGTTTTGGACTTCAGTTTTCCATGATGTGTCTCAATCACCATACACATACTGTGAATTTATAGACCTGTTCATTCACCCAACTATGACATTGTTGTATGGTGTCCCTCCTCCAAGGTTAACCGATGACATGCAGAGAATTCTCCATCTCTCCAAATCCTACAGCATTGGTGATTGGTACTTTTACCAACACCACACAGTGATCAGGGTATATGGCTATGAATTGGACCCTTACAGGCTGCCAAGATATGTCCCTATTAGACTGTTTGCCCTAGAATACTTCAGGCAGTTTGGATATACTGACTACTTCCATTTCCAAAGCAAAAACAAGAAGGTACAATTTAAGGTAAGGAGCCAGCTAGGCCCTTTTTTGTACAACAAAAGAGAGGAGAGATGGAAGGAGGCAGATATGATCTTAGAGGGTTTCAAATTGCAAACCAGTTTCAAATGGTCACCCTATGACCATAATCATTTTATCTCCCTCAGGAGGATAAAACACAAATTGGGTAACTATTCACATGTTGGGCTGCCTCATATTGAAAAGTATGCAAATTCTTTAGGCTGGAAAGAGGGCACTCTAGAAGAGCCAATCTCTAGAGAGCAGATACTAGAGAGAGAGGCTAGGAATTTTCAAAAAGAGGCTGACTTGGAAACTTGTGGACAGGTCTCCTTATCATATCAAAGGCAACTTGGAGCAGCTACCTCTTCTTCAACAACACATCAGCAAACGGCCATGGACACTCAATAGGCAGGCAGCAAAGGCAAAGGAAAGCAGGTGGAACAAGTGCAACCACCTCCCATCACTGAGGACCAAACAGATAAAGAGATGGAACAACAAGAAGAAGTGCAGCAACAGGTAGAGCAACAGCAACAACAGGAATCACAGCAAGGAGTAGGGCAGCATGACATAGAGCAGCCCACACATCAAGAAGGGGCAGTTGAGGCCCCAATTCTCACTGAGCAGCAGGCTCAAAACATAGTACCTCCAAGGCAAGAAGCAGTTAATGAAACCTCAGTCCTCCAAACTCCACAAAAGGAGGATGTAAGCAGGAAAAGGGATAGAGAAACTCCCTTGACTACATCAACAAGTCATGGTGAGAAGAGGCACGGGATGAATCCCCTTTCAGAGGAAGAGATGCCTATAGGGCAATCTTTGGGTATGGGCCCGCCCAGTTTGGAGGCATCTGCAAGTTCCTTCCAATAGGAACAAGAGAGAACAGTGGGAGGAGAAGTCAGCTCCTCAAGCCAGCAGAGAGGGGGTGAACTAAGCATTAAGCAGCAGTTCATTGAAATCAAGAAAAGGAATGAACCCATAAAAATACAGCTGTATAACCATCTGTTAAATATGGCTCCCACCAACCAGCAGCGTCTAATGTCTACATATGATGTCCAGGTGGGCAAGATGATCATGAGTCACTTCATGCCAACTACTTTGCAGCCAAAGTCCCCTTCAGATTACCTAAGGACCAATCTTGAGGTCCTGGCCAAGGACATCCACCCAATGGATAAAATTGAATTGCATAAACAAACAGGTGAGATGGTCTATGCTTCCTTGGCAGACAAAACATTAGATAACTACAGGCTAGAAAATAGCCTTAATAATACAGCTGCCCAACTAGAGTTGGAAAGGGCATCATCTCAAGCAAAGGACAACAGAATAAGGTCCTTAGAAGACATAATTATTGAGATTGGGCATGATCCCAAAGATATCAAGGGCATACAAGAAATATTAAAGTTGAGGGATGCAGATATGGCAGCTTTGAGGAGAAAGATCAAACTCCCAGCCACAATTCACCCTCAAACAGATGAAGTAGCTCAACAAAGGCATGATAAAGATGCCACAGCTTTGCTGGTGTCTCTCTATAAACAACTTATCCAGGCACAAGAAAAGCTGGGAGAATCAGAGGCTGCACAGGCAGCATTACAGGCAGCTTTGAAACAAAGCGAAGAAGGTCAGACCTCCTAGCCTCCTCCTGAAGTAATAAACCTTGAGGAAACTGCTCCAATCACTATTCCTCCTCCTCAACAAACAGAAAAAGCAGCAACATCCACCTCAGCAGCACCACCAACAACAGAGCATGCCCCAAGCCTGGACATGCAAAAGCTGAGGAATGAGATCCATGCCTTGGAAGCACAAATGACAGAATTGAATGAGGCCAAGGAGAAACTAGCCAAGGTAAATGAAAGGTATGACAAATCCAAGCAGTCTGTGGCAGAAAAGGGCAGGGAGATAAAAGCCCTCAAAGACAGGATCAAAGAGCTAGAGAATGAGCTCAAATTAGATAAGGTTGTGGCTGAGCTCAAAATAGTGTTGTGGGCTAACATTGGCCAATCTATTAATGAGCAATGGCAATATATTGAAACAATCCATGAGCAGTTAGAGCTCATTCCAAAAGCACAGACTGAAATTCAGAGATCAAGAGCTGCTCTAAGCAACATGCCTGAGATAGCCACCAGGATGATTAATGTGCTTAACAATAGGACAAGCACTCAGTTGGCTGCCATGGGAATTTCAAACAGAACTGAGCACATTCAGTTAATCAAGAGGGTTCTCACACTGAGAAACTTAGTGCAGACATTGGAGAGAAGAACCCAGGACATGCAGACTGAGGTGAACAGGTTTATGGAGAAATTTCAGGTGTTAGAAAACAGAGGGCTACCTAGCTTACTGAACAGCGCAGGGAGATTGTTCACACATGACCAGTATGCCAAAAGGGTTAATACATTTGCCACTAGTCAGATCAACGAGAAGCCCAACACCTCAGAGGAAACAGGGCCAGCCACAGGACAGACTCTCTACAATAGAGTAGAAAGTTTATTTTTTATAATGAATGAAATCAAACACCTGTTTGAGGTGCCTCCCAATTTTTACAAATATACAGAGGCAGAGGAGACCATGGATGCAATTCTCAGGCATCAACTACCTACACTAGAATGGTGGACCAAGGCCATACAGACGATTTTATAAACAGGATGCCATTCAACAAATTTTGTTCATGGAAAATGCAAACTGTCATACACAGGACAATTTAAAAAGAATCAGCATACATTAAAGATAAAGGCTGAGCCAACTCAGCAGAAATTTCGGCCAAGAAAGCAAGGTAGGAAGCTACAGGTGTCCAAGCCGAGAAGCTACAGCAGGACAGCTCCAAAAGCGCATTTCTCAGCATTAATGCAGATCACTCCAACCGACTCAGTGGCCTCCAAAGGCCAAAATATCTTCTGACAAGCATAAAGATGCATTTACTTTGTATTCAATGATGTAATAACTTTCTTATCTAAATATCTTGAAAAGTTGGTGAAGATATTTCATTTCTGAGATGACTCGATGCCTGAGATATTTTGTAATATTGTTTGTATATATTTGCCCCTCGCACAAGCTTGCAGGGGTTGTTGTTGATTCCCCTTGAAGAAGTTCTTATGCTGTAATCCTTTCAGAGTTTAATAAAGAAAGTGATGGAATTTCTCGGAGTTCTGAAGTGTTGAATGCGTTCTGGTGTCTGTTGAAAACTGCAGGATTCCTGTGTATTTCACAATACAATAAGTTTCTGTAACTCTCTTTGTTATGTATTTTCAATCTATTAAAGTCCATATATGTTTCTAATTTCTAAGTGTTTGACAACAAAGAAAAAGAATAACCTTCAGGACTTATTCATGCAATACCCTGAGTTCAATCTATGTTGTTAATGAATGTTTTTTCTTCATCTATAATCTTGATAAGTGTAATTCTTAATTGCTGCACTTTCAGAATATATCTTTCACAGTGACCTTTGCTTCAGGAATTCAAGTTTGCTCCTGTGCAACATGTTTCACTTTCACATCACCAGCTTAATAGAGAATTCTTAATTTCTTTCTGTTGGCTGACCATGCATCACCACATAAGTTTAAATTTGTTTGTTTGAGATACACAATAGGCCCTGCAGTCTGAACATCATCACTCCAGCATTTCAAAGCATTTCATAGCTCTAGACTCCATTGCCCAATGATATACTACTCTCTGAACACTACATCTTAAGCCCTGAAAGAATTCCTTCAACCAAAACATAAACCAAAACCTGAGCATAATAGCTAGCCTAAAACACCATCAAAACAGAGACAAATCATAAAGAGAGAGCCCTCTCTGATTACAGTTTGGCTAGGAACTGTGATCCAAAGATTGGTTAGTGGTTACCCCGGCCGTATTCCCTTGGGAGTCATAGGGAACAACCTGGTTGTTAACATAATTGGCGACTCCGCTGGGGACTTCTTAGGATTTTCCAATTTCTATACATCTCTCAAAGTTACAAATCAAGCCTGAAACCAGTCAGGAGGCCCTCAAAACTGTTTCTGTGTCACATTGACAGCTTTAGGGAAAAGCTTTTTCAGTGAATCTTCATCTCAGCTTTGAGATATATATAGCCATTCCAAAATCTTTATCCTGTCCTTGCAGATATAAAAACTTCCTATAAAATCCTAAAAACAGTTAGAAGCTGGCTCCCAAGAAAAATCCACGGCATACTAGGGCAAATCCTCACCCTAATCAACCCATCATTGTTGATAATCCAAATACAATCCCTAGAAACATTAGGAGGCAAAGGTAGGAGCAGCCTGCTGATTTAACCTCAGATTCAGATCATCCCAGCCTTATCTCTACTCCATGCAAGGTCCTTTTCCGGTCTACCCCTAGTTCCCTTAGTTCACCATCCACATCTCAAAGTCCTCCTCTCACATCTTCATCTACTGCACATATCCCCTTGAACAACAGCCTAGGTACTGCTACACCTGTTACCCTTGTAGTACACACCGTTCCTCTTATCCCACTTGCCCCTGTTAATCCTCTAAACCCTGTAAACATGGCAAACAGATATGCACCCTTGCAAATACCAGCTAATGCTGCAGCTCTACCCCAAGATTACCAAACCAAAATCTCATATTTTGACTCTAATGGCCCTCTGACAGCTGTCCAGCATGCCAAAAGGATGCAAGACCATTTTGAGACCTATGAAATAGATGATGACAGTGTCAGAATGAGGATGTTTGTTCAAAGCCTAACTGGGGATGTAAGAACTTGGTTTAGATCCCTGAATGCAAATTCCATCACAACTCCTGATGAACTATATCAAGCATTTACTAGCAGATGGGAGAAGAAGAAGGATCCTCTGCACATACTTGGGGAATATGAAACTATCAAAAGAGGTCCCCAAGAGACTGTTTTGGAGTATTGTGCAAGATTTAACAATGTATATAACGCAATCCCACAAAATTTAAGACCCCCTCCTGATTTAGCTTTGTACAAATTCCCTGACGGTTTTGACCCTGACATGGCCTATCAGTTAAAGGAAAGAGATCCTCAATCCCTTGCAGAGGCCCAAAGGGTTGCTGTCACAGTGGAAGCTAACCTGATTGCCAAAAGAAACAGAGCAAGGTTGGAAAAGAAGTCTGTTTTCAAAGAGGAACCCTCTGCTTTTGACCAAAAACTGGATGCAATACTCAATGGAATGAAAAGATTGGGTGATAGAGTGGAATCGGTTGAGAGGAAATCATCATGGGAAGCACCACAAAACAACCCTCCTAGGAATCCAAATTTTAGGAGAACTCAAAACCCAGGCATTGGCAAGGCCAGTGCTGACCAAGACATTAGACCCCCTTTCCAAGAAAATTATGCAGAAACTTCCACATCAACTGAACCCAATGAAGATCCTGAGATTAATTTAATGGGTCTAGATGGTGAAAGTCAAGTCTTCTTAACACAACAAGATCATGAGGATGATGAAATCAAACTGTTCCAAACTAAATCAGGTGAATCCTTTGACTTCAAACAAGGCTATGACACTGTTGTTTATGAAGTCCATAAACAATACAAGCTAAGGAGCAGAACTGTGAATGTAAATCAGCCTGAAAAGATAAAGGATAATCAGCAGCCTAAAAGAGTCATAGTCACAGAGCCTAATGACAAAACAAATTCACCTGCAGAAGAAGTAATGGTTGAAGAGATCACTGAACCACTGCCCTTAAAACAGCAGCCTATGGCCACTCCATCCTCTCAACCTAATTTAAGTGTTACTCATCAAGAGATGGGTAAAAGAGACAAGTCCCAAAATCAAGATAAAAATCAAGAAGAAGATCTAGTGAACAAGGAAAGGACTATTATCCATAACCCCAAGACCCAATCTGAAAATCCCTTTGACCTAGAAACTGAAATTGGCAAACTAAAGATAGCAATTCCTCTCTCAGAACTAGCCAAGCATGACATCTATAAACTACAGATCAGGAAGTCCCTTCAACTCACTAGCAACAAAGATGATGTCAATGTGTTGGATGACACCCCAGAACTACTGTTTGGCCCAGAAGTGAATGGAAAAACAGTAGTCATAGGGGTATTACCTTTTTATGTCAGCTTACATATTCATGATAAAATACTACATAATGCAATGTTTGACTCAGGTGCCTCTCACAATCTCATGCCAAAAGCGGTCATGGAGAGATTGAATCTAGATATAACAAGACCTTACAAGGACCTATTTTCCTTTAACTCCAGCCAAGTCAAGTGTTTAGGTCTCATAAAAGACTTATGTGTGTCCCTGGTTCAATACCCAAACAAAAAAATTCTGATGGATGTTGTAGTTGCTGATATCCCACCTAAGTATGGGATGCTGTTATCAAGATCATGGGGAGCTAAACTCCAAGGTTCCTTACAATTAGACATGTCATATGCCACCATCTCTGTTTTTGGGCAACCAAAAAGATTATACAGAGAAACACTCATGAAATACATGGTCAGCAGTGAAGAAAAGCCCCAAAACTTTCCCATATATGCTGTCCATTCAGACATAGACTCATACATTCTCTTCAATGACAGCACAACTCCCTCAAAAGGTGAGGTTGAAGCCAAGATACTCATACAGGAGGAAGACTCCAATGAAAGAATTACCACCCATGAAACAACAGTCAATCAAACACTAGATACTGCTGCTACCCCAGTTGTCAAGAATATCCAATCAAATGATGAGACTGTCCTAAAAGACAAGCCAGATGAAAAACCACAACTTCAACTTACATTGCCAGCCCATGAACAGATCATTAAATATCCTTCACAACAAGATAGTCTATGGTTCCTTGAATTTGATGGCCCAGTCAACAAATTAGGGGCAGAAGCTGGAGTTTGGGTACAAAATAAAGAAAACAGTCATGCAGAAGGCAGATCCTATAGATTAAACTTCAGATGTACTAATAACATGGCAGAATATGAAGCCCTTCTACTAGGCCTCAAGTTAGTAAAGTTCTTGCAAGCTGCCAGGGTTTCAATCATGGGTGATTCAGATTTAGTTATCCAACAAGTGAAAGGAAATTTTGTCACAAATGACAAAAGACTAAGGTCTTATAGGTCTGCTGTTGCTGAGGTACTAAATTTTTTCTCTGAATTCGAAATCACTAAAATTCCTAGAACCCATAATCTACATGCTCATAGTTTGGCCACATTTGCTAGTACTTGCAAATTACCATTGGAACCTAACAATTGTTTCACAGCTGAGATAAAACACAGACCCTCCATTCCTAACAATGTTAAAGATTGGCAAGTGTTTGAGGATGATATGCAAATAAACAATTTTTTAACGCTGCAAAAAGAGTTTGCAGGATTAAATATTGACACTGATACAGCAAGTCAATCACAAATACTTGATACAGCAAGTCAATCACAAATACTTGATACAGCAAGTCAATCACAAATACCTGAAAGAGCAAGTCCATCACAAATACAGTTTCAACAGATTACTCACCCAATATCACCTAGAACAGCAAAACAAATGCTAAATCCAACAATTTTCAGCAAGGAAAACATTCAGCAAATTCAACCAATCAGTTGTGAAGAAGTGGCCAATGCTGAAACTGACATCATAGAGCTGAAAGACAACTTTCTACCAACAGGCCTAACTCCACTAGAGGACATCTTTGATTCAAATGATATTCCCAGAAAACCAAAAATGCAGCCCTTAAATGCAGCCATTGAAGAATGCAACATTGGTACCATTGACAAACCCAAAATAATAAAATTATCTGCATCTCTACCTCCTGATCAAAAGCCTAAATACATTGACCTCTTTAAAGAGTTCCAGGATGTTTTTGCATGGAGTTATGAGGACCTAAAGTCCTATGACACCTCTGTTATCCAGCATACTATCCCTCTCAAGCCTGATCAAAAACCCTTTAAACAAAAACTGAGGAGAATCAATCCAATGCTTCTCCCAGCAATGGAACAAGAGGTACAGAAAATGTTCAAGGTAGGCATCATAGCACCAATCAGATTCTCTAAATGGATCTCAAACTTAGTCCCTACAAGAAAGAAAACTGGTGAAATAAGGCTGTGTGTGGACCTAAGAAATCTGAACCAAGTATCCCTCAAAGACAACTATCCCTTACCCAAGATGGATCACATTCTCCAAAGAGTGGTAGGGGCCTCAAGGATCTCATTACTTGATGGATTCTCAGGCTTCAATCAAATCATGGTGCACCCTGATGACCAAGACAAAACAACATTTACAACCCCATGGGGAACTTTCAATTATGTAAAAATGCCTTTCGGATTGAAAAATGCAGGGGCAACATTTCAAAGAGCAATGGATATTGCTTTTGCTAAGGAGATTCATGACTTTTTAGTTATTTACTTAGATGACCTCACACCTTTTTCAAAATCTGACCAAGAACATTTAAAACACTTAAGGCAGATTTTCCTAACATGCAGGAAATATGGAATTTCCTTGAATCCCAAGAAATCCCTGTTTGGTTTAGAGGAAGGTAAACTCTTGGGCCACATCATTTCTAAAGATGGCATTAGAATTGATCCAGATAGGATACAAGCTATCCTACAAATGCCCCACCCAAGAAATATCAAAGAATTGCAAGGATTCTTGGGAAAGATCAATTTCTTGAGAAGGTTTATCCCCAACTTAGCAGAGTTGATCAGATTGCTAAATAACATGCTAAAGAAGGATTCAAAAGTAAAATGGACTGTTGAAGCCAATCAAGCCTTTGAAGGCATAAAGCTGGCCCTTACCCAAACCCCAGTTTTGACCAATCCTCAATTTGACAGAGAATTTATCATTTTCTCCTTTGCCTCCCAACACACTATTGCTGCTGTTTTGTTACAGAAAGATGACCAAGGAAATGAGAAGCCAATTGCTTTCTTTAGCAGAGCTCTTAGAGATGCACCTTTAAAATATCAAATCATGGAAAAACAAGCTTATGCTTTGGTCAAAGCTATCAAAGACTTTAGGATTTACATCCTTTATTCACATGTTATAGCCTATGTACCAAGTCCTATTGTTAAAGACATTCTCACCCAAGAGAATTTAGAGGGTAGAAGAGGAAAGTGGATTGCCAACATTTTGGAATTTGATATTGAGATAAAACCTACAAAACTAATAAAAGGGCAAGGTTTGGCCAAACTAATGACAAAAGCAAATTTCCAAGCCTTAGACATCAACCAGCTGGACAGTGAACCGGAGCTGGCGACTCCAAATATCAATGTAGCCTTTGAAAAATCCCCTTGGTGCTCTGATATATGTTATGTATTACAAAACCTGTGTGCTCCCCCAGGATTGTCCAGAACTAAATGTAGGTTCTTAAAGATGAAAGCTTCTAAATTCTGTGTTATGGATGGGAATTTATTTTGGAAAAACCATGAGGGAATATTGCTAAACTGCCTAATTGAGAATGAAACTGACAATATCATAAAATAATTTCATGCAAGTGACTGTGGTGGACACTTGTACTGGAAGTCCACTGTGGATAAAATACTAAGGGCTGGTTACTACTGGCCCACCATGTTCTCTGATGTCAAGAAATTCACCACCTCATGTCATAAATGTCAAGTGTTTGAGGGAAAGAGACAGCTGCTGCCACTTCCCTTGAGGCCTATTGCAACAGAGAGACCTTTTCAACAATGGGGCTTGGATTTCATTGGGGAAATTCATCCCTCATCTTCAGGCCAACATAGATGGATCTTAACAGCCACAGATTACTTCACCAAGTGGATTGAAGCTGCTCCATGCAGACAGGCAAATGATTCAACAATCATTCAGTTCTTGGAGAACAACATATTGGCTAGATTTGGTTGTCCTGACAAAATAATAACAGACAATGCTGCTGCCTTCAGATCTAAAAAGATGGTAAATTTCTGCCATAAATTTCACATTACCTTGGGCCATTCTACTGCATACTATCCCCAAGGAAATGGCCTTGCTGAGTCATCAAATAAAAGCCTGGTAAACATTATAAAGAAGGTGCTAGAAGAGAACAAAAAGAATTGGCATAAGAAGCTTGTGAATGCTCTATGGGCAGATAGACTAACAACCAAAAGGTCAATTGGGAGCAGCCCATATGAGTTGGTTTATGGATTAGAAGCCAAATTTCCTTCATCACTAGGAGTACCTGTTATGAAACTCCTTCAAGAAAGCCAAGCTGAACCAAATGATATGCAAAGAAGAATCAATCAAATCATATGTTTACAACAAACCAGAGACCAAGTTTTCAGCAGAGTTCAAGTTCTACAAGAAAAATTAAGGAAGGCCTTTGATAGGAGAACTAAGGCAGAGGATTTCAACATTGGTGACAAAGTCCTGAAGTGGGATTCAAGAAGAGAGGATAAGGGAAAACATGGAAAATTTGATTCCCTCTGGAGAGGACCATTTGCTGTCCAAGCAGTACAAGGAAACAACACTTATTTCCTTAAAAGTCTCAATGAAACTGATTTGGATGAAGGTCCTGTGAATGGCAGGATGCTGAAGCACTATTTTGACTACCATCCATAAAGTGCAGCCTGAGTTTTCCCTTGTACATATCCAGATGTATATATTATTTTCTGTCAACATGTAAAAATGCAATTTCTCAAAGTTTTCTTAACTACCAGCAAAAGGTAAATAGGGTCAAAAGGTCTACCAAGAAGGGAAGTACACAATTTTGGCATTTCAAAGCAGCAAATATCAAAATTTTGATAAAGGCAGTCAAGGGGCCAAGGCGTTCTGACCTGTTGTTCTTGGTCTTTCAAATGAAAAACCATCCCCATGTGGAGCCACTGTTAGCTACCTATACCAATAGGTTTCATATTTCATGATTAGCAATGAAAAGGTCCAAATATGCTCTACTTTGATGATGCAAAGATCACATATTTCCAAGAGAATACAATCTGTGATTATAGCTTGATGTGGACTCAACTTTTGATGGATGGTCCAACAGCCTAATCTAGATCATACCATGTTTTAAATTTTCAGTTGTAGAATAGAGAAAAAAGTCTGTCCAAACTGTTTAATCTTGGCAGACAAGTAGTTTAGGTAGAGAAGAAAGGCTCCCAACAGCTTAATCTGGGACCTTGGAAGAAATAAGGGTAGAAGTAGATAGACCATCAAAAGAAAAAAGCCAAAGAAAAGAAAAGGCAGGTAAGGGTCTGCAAGCCTAAGTGCACCCTCCAAGAAGAGATAAAAAATGCTAGGCAAGTAGATGGGTAGGTAGATGGGGTTGCAGAAGTGTCATTCCTTACAATTGAAGGTGTGCTAGCCTATTTCACAAAGCAAAGTCAATGGATTGGGAAGTCTTTCTTCTCTATCAGGTTGCAGCAAGCAAAGAAGCATGTCTAACTTCCCACTTATCTCCTTTCCCATTCATTACTAATATCCCCTCATCAGTTGAGATTCATGGAAGACTTGGTGGTTTCATGGTGTTCCTTGTTCCTTCAAAAGCCACATTTCTTGTCTAAAACTCTTTTCATTTTGCTCTACTCCCTAAGCTAAGTTATTCTCAAATAAACTTAGTATTATCTCCCCTCATCCACTCCCTTCATCCATATTAACCCCTAAATTTATTGTATAATTCCCTTATGTTACCCTTTCCCTAGTATTATAACACCAAGGTGTATAAACCCCAAACATTTTATAAATATCCCTCCCCTTGGCATTATAGCCATATGTTCTCTGTCAGGGATCAAAATGACATCTGGTCACTTTGATAAACCTAAGTCTAACCCCCCTCCCCTTTTCTGAATCCATTTTGCCCTTTAAAAAACTTCATTTACCAACAAAACCTTATAAAAAGACCCATTTTACCCATACCCGCTTTAAATCGCAAAATAGTATCAAAACCCACTTTTTGCCAATTATCCAAAGTGTCGGGGCTACATTATTTTTACATTGGAAAAGCATTACAAAAACTATAGTCCGAAGGTTTCCCGCTGAGCGCGCCCCCCAAAAAATACATTATTTTAACCCTTCTCCGATTCCGTATTGACCGATCAACTCATCAGCCCGTCAACCGTCCGATCGGGCACTTTTGATTGGACGGCTATTACGAATATCGGGTTGGGCCCGAGGTCCGACGTTTAGCACCCGAGAAACTGTCAGAGGGTGACGTTAGGCCTCTGCCACGCGTCGACCTCACAGCTTCTCGAGTCGGCCTCTGACAAAACCGGCGTCGTATTGTAAGCGGTCTGAGAAAACCATTACCGCTGTTCCGCTTACCACCTGTTTTGCCGGTCTTGCGTCACCCCCACGTTAGAGCCACGTCACTGCCACCTCGCCGTCGCATTAACTCCTTCGTCTGCCCCCGCGCTGATGTGGCCGCCACCTCACTATCCCCGTGGACCAATCACAGCCTGCCACCTCACCCGATGACATCATGCTGACGTCATCTGACTCCGACCCCACCCGATGACGTCATGCTGACGTCATCCCAAAAACGCGCCAATATTGCCAAAAATCCATATTTAGGCCAAAATGTCGTGTTTTTTCCACTTTTGGCAAAAGAGACTTTAGCTATTTCTGCATGCTGCTCACGTTCAAACCAGCGCCAACCTGCTAAGGCTGATTCCAAGACCACCGGCGCCTCCATTGCACCTGCATTTGCAACTCTTACCGGCGAAATTACCAGGTATTCCTCATAATCATCCCAAGAGCCTGGTTTTGTCCGTATTTCCTCAAGAAAACTGTTAAGAGACTGTAAAACTCTGTTTTCACCATCAAATACACGGTGACTTGCACCCATTTTTCAACTAGTGAAGCCATAAACCTCCTACAGAGCCACATTTGACAAATTAAGCTGAATTCACAGCTAGTTCGCGCAGTCGTGAACTAGAAATCTCAATTGACCAGATTCACCACAGAAAATACTCCTGGTCAGTCCTGCTACTGTTCTATCAATCCTTTATACAGTATTTCAACTGCTGTTTACTCAATTTGCCTTCAGTTTCTTACAATTCACTTCCATTGCAAGAAAACATTCCTCTCTGTTGTTCTGCTCAATTGAAACCGGTTCACCTACAGTTCAAAAGCTTCAGTAGCCATGGAGACACCAATAGCCTTGAATGTCCAGCCTCTGAATGCCCCTCATAGGGAGATAACATGGAAAACCCTGGGAGATGTAGACTATCAGATGTTAGATTGGTTTCCCATGGGTTCTAAGTTCAATATCCATATGCTAAATGAATTAAAAGCTCAACACCTTAATGGAGCTGATATTTTAGGGATTTGGGACTGAAAATTGCCCATTTACAACCTCCCTCAAGTCAATGCCCTCCTAGAGTTGATCCACAAATGCCAGGAATGCTATGATCCTTGCCAGAGAGCTGTTCTCAGCCCTACAGGCTCTGTTTTGTTCTTTATCACCCTAGAAACCATAAATGAGATGCTGCATTTCCATACTGCAAGGCCATTAACCCCTCTTTCCATGTCGGATTTAATAAAGAAGGGAAATAATCTGTCAAGTGCCCATATTACCAAAATTAACCAGTTATTTGTGCAGCCAAGCTCTGAAACTATAAAGACTCCTCCTATTGGATATCACTACCTGAATGACCTGGGCAAAATGCTAGTAGATTTGATCAGCTATGTCCTGGGATGCAAGGGAATTGAGGATGTGGATGGCACTATAATGGCAATGCTGTCCATATTTTCCCCTGGAAAGCCTCCAGCTGTACACTATGACTATGCCACCTATATTGCAGAAAAGATCCATGAACAGATGATGAATATACCAAGGGAAAGGGTGTTCAAATACACCTCATACATCTACCACCTGTTCTTGTTTTACCAGCCAGACAGTTTCTCAATTCCTCTCAAGAAACTTAATGCCCAGGGAAATCCAAGATCAGTTGTGTTTTGGACTTCAGTTTTCCATGATATGTCTCAATCACCATACACATACTGTGAATTTATAGACTTGTTCATTCACCCAGCTATGACATTGCTGTATGGTGTCCCTCCTCCAAGGTTAACCGATGACATGCAGAGAATTCTTCATCTCTCCAAATCCTACAGCATTGGTGATTGGTACTTTTACCAACACCACACAGTGATCAAGGTATATGGCTGTGAATTGGACCCTTATAGGCTGCGAAGATATGTCCCTATGAGACTGTTTACCCTAGAATACTTCAGGCAATTTGGATATACTGACTACTTCCATTTCCAAAGCAAAAACAAGAAGGTACAATTGAAGGTAAGGAGCCAGCTAGGCCCTTTTTTGTACAACAAAAGAGAGGAGGGATGGAAGGAGGCAGATATGATCTTAGAGGGTTTCAAATTGCAAACCAGTTTCAAATGGTCACCCTATGACCGTAATCATTTTATCTCCCTCAGGAGGATAAAACACAAATTGGGTAACTATTCACATGTTAGGCTGCCTCATATTGAAAAGTATGCAAATTCTTTAGGCTGGAAAGAGGGCACTCTAGAAGAGCCAATCTCTAGAGAGCAGATACTAGAGAGAGAGGCTAGGAATTTGCAAAAAGAGGCTGACTTGGAAACTTGTGGACAGGTCTCCTTATCATATCAAAGGCAACTTGGAGCAGCTGCCTCTTCTTCAACAACACATCAGCAAACTGCCATGGACACTCAACAGGCAGGCAGCAAAGGCAAAGGAAAGCAGGTGGAACAAGAGCAACCACCTCCCATCACTGAAGACCAAACAGATAAAGAGATGGAACAGCAAGAAGAAGTGCAGCAACAGGTAGAGAAACAGCAACAACAGGAATCATAGCAAGGAGTAGGGCAGCATGACATAGAGCAGCCCACACATCAAGAAGGGGCAATTGAGGCCCCAATTCTCACTGAGCAGCAGGCTCAAAACATAGTACCTCCAAGGCAAGAAGCAGTTAATGAAACCTCAGTCCTCCAAACTCCACAAAAGGAGGATCTAAGTAGGAAAAGGGATAGAGAAACTCGCTTGACTACATCAACAAGTCATGGTGAGAAGAGGCACAGGATGAATCCCCTTTCAGAGGAAGAGATGCCTATAGGGAAATCTTTGGGTATGGGCCCGCCCAGTTTGGAGGCATCTGCAAGTTCCTTCCAACAGGAACAAGAGAGAACAGTGGGAGGAGAAGTCAGCTCCTCAAGCCAGCAGAGAGGGGGTGAACTAAGCATTAAGCAGCAGTTCATTGAAATCAAGAAAAGGAATGAACCCATAAAAATACAGTTGTATAACCATCTCTTAAATATGGCTCCCACCAACCAGCAGCGTCTAATGTCTGCATATGATGTCCAGGAGGGCAAGATGATCATGAGTCACTTCATGCCAACTACTTTTCAGCCAAAGTACCCTTCAGATTACCTAAGGACCAATCTTGAGGTCCTGGCCAAGGACATCCACCCAATGGATAAAATTGAATTGCATAAACAAACAGGTGAGATGGTCTATGCTTCCTTGGCAGACAAAACATTAGATAACTACAGGGTAGAAAATAGCCTTAATAATACAGCTGCCCAACTGGAGTTGGAAAGGGCATCATCTCAAGCAAAGGACAACAGAATAAGGTCCTTAGAAGACATAATTATTGAGATTGGGCATGATCCCAAAGATATCAAGGGCATACAAGAAATATTAAAGTTGAGGGATGCAGATATGGCAGCTTTGAGGAGAAAGATCAAACTCCCAGCCACAACTCACCCTCAAACAGATGAAGTAGCTCAACAAAGGCATGATAAAGATGCCACAACTTTGTTGGTGTCTCTCTATAAACAGCTTATCCAGGCACAAGAAAAGCTGGGAGAATCAGAGGCTGCACAGGCAGCATTACAGGCAGCTTTGAAGCAAAGAGAAGAAGGTCAGACCTCCTAGCCTCCTCCTGAAGTAATAAACCTTGAGGAAACTGCTCCAATCACTATTCCTCCTCCTCAACAAACAGAAAAAGTAGCAACATCCACCTCAGCAGCACCACCAACAATAGAGCAGGCCCCAAGCTTGGACATGCAAAAGCTGAGGAATGAGATCCAGGCCTTGGAAGCACAAATGACAGAATTGAATGAGGCCAAGGAGAAACTAGCCAAGGTAAATGAAAGGTATGACAAATCCAAGCAATCTGTGGCAGAAAAGGGCAGGGAGATAAAAGCCCTCAAAGACAGGATCAAAGAGCTAGAGAATGAACTCAAATTAGATAAGGTTGTGGCTGAGCTCAAAATAGTGCTGTGGGCTAACATTGGCCAATCTATTAATGAGCAATGGCAATATATTGAAACAATCCATGAGAAGTTAGAGCTCATTCCAAAAGCACAGACTGAAATTCAGAGATCAAGAGCTGCTCTAAGCAACATGCTTGAGATAGCCACCAGGATGATTAATGTGCTTAACAATAGGACAAGCACTCAGTTGGCTGCCATAGGAATTTCAAACAGAACTGAGCACATTCAGTTAATCAAGAGGGTTCTCACACTGAGAAACTTAGTGCAGACATTGGAGAGAAGAACCCAGGACATGTAGACTGAGGTGAACATGTTTATGGAGAAATTTCAGGTGTTAGAAAACAGAGGGCTCCCTAGCTTACTGAACAACGCAGGGAGATTGTTCACACATGACCAGTATGCCAAAAGGGTTAATACATTTGCCACTAGTCATATCAACGAGAAGCCCAGCACCTCAGAGGAAACAGGGCCAGCCACAGGACAGACTCTCTACAATAGAGTAGAAAGTTTATTTTTTATAATGAATGAAATCAAACACCTGTTTGAGGTGCCTCCCAATTTTTACAAATATACAGAGGCAGAGGAGACCATGGATGCAATTCTCAGGCATAAAATACCTACACTAGAATGGTGGACCAAGGCCATACAGACGATTTTATAAACAGGATGCCATTCAACAAATTTTGTTCATGGAAAATGCAAACTGTCATACACAGGACAGTTTAAAAAGAATCAGCATACATTAAAGATAAAGGCTGAACCAACTCAGCAGAAATTTCGGCCAACAAAGCAAGGTAGGAAGCTACAGGTGTCCAAGCCGAGAAGCTACAGTAGGACAGCTCCAAAAGCACATTTCTCAGCATTAATGCAGATCACTCCAACCGACTCAGTGGCCTCCAAAGGCCAAAATATCTTCTGACAAGCATAAAGATGCATTTACTTTGTATTCAATGATGTAATAACTTTCTTATCTAAATATCTTGAAAAGTTGGTGAAGATATTTCATTTCTGAGATGACTCGATGCCTGAGATATTTTGTAATACTGTTTGTATATATTTGCCCCTCGCACAAGCTTGCAGGGGTTGTTGTTGATCCCCCTTGAAGAAGTTCTTATGTTGTAATCCTTTCAGAGTTTAATAAAGAAAGTGATGGAATTTCTCGGAGTTCTGAAGTGTTGAATGCGTTCTGGTGTCTATTGAAAACTGCAGGATTCCTGTGTATTTCACAATACAATAAGTTTCTGTAACTCTCTTTGTTATGTATTTTCAATCTATTAAAGTCCATATATGTTTCTAATTTCTAAGTGTTTGACAACAAAGAAAAAGAATAACCTTCAGGACTTATTCATGCAATACCCTGAGTTCAATCTATGTTGTTAATGAATGTTTTTTCTTCAGCTATAATCTTGATAAGTGTAATTCTTAATTGCTGCACTTTCAGAATATATCTTTCACAGTGACCTTTGCTTCAGGAATTCAATTTTGCTCTTGTGCAACATGTTTCACTTTCACATCACCAGCTTAATAAAGAATTCTTAATTTCTTTCTGTTGGCTGACCATGCATCACCACTTAAGTTTAAATTTGTTTGTTTGAGATACACAATAGGCCCTGCAGTCTGAACATCATCACTCCAGCATTTCAAAGCATTTCATAGCTCTAGACTCCATTGCCCAATGATATACTACTCTCTGAACACTACATCTTAAGCCCTGAAAGAAGTCCTTCAACCAAAACATAAACCAAAACCTGAGCATAATAGCTAGCCTAAAACACCATCAAAACAGAGACAAATCATAAAGAGAGAGCCCTCTCTGATTACAGTTTGGCTAGGAACTGTGATCCAAAGATTGGTTAGTGGTTACCCCGGCCGTATTCCCTTGGGAGTCATAGGGAACAACCTGGGTGTTAACATAATTGGCGACTCCGCTGGGGACTTCTTAGGATTTTCCAATTCTCGGGCATAAACTACCTTCACTAGAATGGTGGACCAAGGCCATACAGATGATTTTATAAAGAGGATGCCATTCAACAAATTTTGTTCATGGAAAATGCAAACTGTCATACACAGGACAGTTTAAAAAGAATCAGCATACATTAAAGATAAAGGCTAAGCCAACTCAGCAGAAATTTTGGCCTACAAAGCAAGTTAGGAAGCTACAGGTGTCCAAGCCGAGAAGCTACAGCAGGACAGCTCTAAAAGCACATTTCTCAGCATTAATGCAGATCACTCCAACCGACTCAGTGGCCTCCAAAGGCCAAATATCTTCTGACAAGCATAAAGATGCATTTACTTTGTATTCAATGATGTAATAACTTTCTTATCTAAATATCTTGAAAAGTTGGTGAAGATATTTCATTTCTGAGATGACTCGATGCCTGAGATATTTTGTAATACTGTTTGTATATATTTGCCCCTCGCACAAGCTTGCAGGGGTTGTTGTTGATCCCCCTTGAAGAAGTTCTTATGCTGTAATCCTTTCAGAGTTTAATAAAGAAAGTGATGGAATTTCTCGGAGTTCTGAAGTGTTGAATGCGTTCTGGTGTCTATTGAAAACTGCAGGATTCCTGTGTATTTCACAATACAATAAGTTTCTGTAACTCTCTTTGTTATGTATTTTCAATCTATTAAAGTCCATATATGTTTCTAATTTCTAAGTGTTTGACAACAAAGAAAAAGAATAACCTTCAGGACTTATTCATGCAATACCCTGAGCTCAATCTATGTTGTTAATGAATGTTTTTTCTTCAGCTATAATCTTGATAAGTGTAATTCTTAATTGCTGCACTTTCCGAATATATCTTTCACAATTACCTTTGCTTCAGGAATTCAAGTTTGCTCCTGTGCAACATGTTTCACTTTCACATCACCAGCTTAATAGAGAATTCTTAATTGCTTTCTGTTGGCTGACCATGCATCACCACTTAAGTTTAAATTTGTTTGTTTGAGATACACAATAGGCCCTGCAGTCTGAACATCATCACTCCAGCATTTCAAAGCATTTCATAGCTCTAGACTCCATTGCCCAATGATATACTACTCTCTGAACACTACATCTTAAGCCCTGAAAGAAGTCCTTCAACCAAAACATAAACCAAAACCTGAGCATAATAGCTAGCCTAAAACACCATCAAAATAGAGACAAATCATAAAGAGAGAGCCCTCTTTGATTACAGTTTGGCTAGGAACTGTGATCCAAAGATTGGTTAGTGGTTACCCCGGCCGTATTCCCTTGGGAGTCATAGGGAACAACCTGGGTGTTAACAGGTAGAAAAAATAATCACCCAAGATATTCCTTCTGGACTTATTGCTATTGAAGAACTTGCTCCAGAAGAAGAAGTAGGCATCCCTATCCCTGAAAATCAACCTGTTATTGAGCTAAGGGAGCGTGAATCAATTTTTTACAGTACACCTAGGAGCAATTCTTGGTATCTTTCTTTGACTAATTTCTTAGAAAACTCAGGGTTAAGTTTTTCACCATCTCGGGCTCCTTATCACCCAACACCTAGAGGTTTTTATACTCCCGTAAATATGTCAGGACAGTCATCCATGTTTACTCAATTGCCCAAATCCTTTTTGTACGACGGTCCTTCTGTTCCCTCCGGGTATCAGTCACTTTCTGGTACTTTTTCGGGAGCATCTCCTCAACCCATTGAGCAAGGGTTATTAACTGGAAGTAATGGTACTAAGCCATTGAGCGTAGAAGACATTCTTATGATGTCAGGTTCTATTCCCAATCCTCAACCTCAAGGTGGCCAGTTACCGCCTGGGGGGCAACCTCAAGGTACACAATTTGCATCTGGGGGGCAACCTCAAGGACATTACATACCTATGGGACAATACGTTCCTCAAGGTCAACCCCAGACTCAATATGTACCCCAAGGTCAACCCCAGTACCAATGTATACCTCAAGGTCAACCCCAGTAGCAATATGTGCCTCAAGGGTATCAACCCCAAGGTCAGTACTCGAACCAAGGTTTCCAACCACCTTCCGGTCAAACATATGTTCAAGGAACGGGAAATGTACCTTTCAATTATCAATCCTACCCTCAACCCGGTTATGGTCCTCAGTATTCTCAACCTGTTATGGGTGAGTACCCCGGAATGAATATAGTGTGGGATCCATCGCAAACTCAACAGGCATTGCAGCCAAGTGTACAGTTGTCATCTCAAACTGGACAACCCTTAGTTTCTGGTACACCCCAACAACCAGTCCAGTCTAACATTCAAACTTCTGTACCTTCGGTAGTTTCTCAACCTGGGCCTAGTACACCTCGTACTCCGCCTCAAACGACTGCTACAACTGCCGCAACATCTGTTCAATCTACCCCACCTACTTCTGGAGTATCAACAGCTCTGGTTTCTACTGTTCCTGTATCTACTCCTCAGACATCTTTACCACCATCTGGATCTACAATTCAAACTTCGGTTCAGATGCTTGTAGGACAACCTGGTTCAAGTACGGTTGTCACAAGTCAACCACAATTTACTTATCAACCATACCAAGGACAGTACCAATTCGGTCCTGCTGTGCAGCAGCCAGTCTATCAGTATCAACCATATCCTGGGTACACTTATCAACAACCTCAACAACCCCAGTACGGTCCGGTTAATCCTGGTTTTCCAGGAGGATACAATATCCCAAACGCAATTCCTATTCCTAGTTATCATGGATATCCTCCTCGTGGGGCTGGTCTCATGACCCAGATTTTTAGGGATCCTAATTGGCAGTTACCATTTATTGCAACTTTGGACTTGCTTGACTTGTCGCGCCTAATGAACGATCCCATTAATTATCTTCCGTTTTGGCCGCCAATGCCGAATAAGTTGCCCAGTGACATTCCTGAGTTCGAAGGTAAATCAGGAGAGGACCCGTTGCACCATGTGATGACTTACCACCTTTGGTGTGCGTCTAACTCCATTTCAGATGATTCAATCCGTCTTAGACTTTTCCAGCTCACTCTAATTGGTCTTGCGGCCAAGTGGTACATTGGGTTACCGCGAGACACTTTTTATAATTTTAGTCAATTAGCTACCTCGTTTTTAACTCATTTTCAGTTGCCAATCCGATATGACAATGGCATGGAATTGTTAACTTCGTTAAAACAATAGACATCCACTTACATTTCAGATCATATTCATGAGTGGAGACATCAACAACATTTAGTGAAGGTATTTATTCCGGATCAGATTTTGGCCGAGTGGTTTGTAAAATCTTTGTTGTCAAAGATCACTGAAGATGTAGCTAAAGCCAAAGTTGTTACTGAGGAGCAAGTAATTGCTCAAGCACAGTACCTTGACTTGGTCTATACTCAGTCAGGTATGTTACACAAGAAAATCCCCGATCTTCCCAAGAAAAATCAAATCGCTGCAACTCCTTCGGGATCTCATGCCGCCGTTGGTATGATTGGTACGGTTATCACTAAAAGTAAGAAGAAATCTTCCAAGAATTCTTCTCCTATCATAACCTTGCCTGATTTCCCAACAGGAGATTCTTCTGCAAAAATTTCCACTGATATTCACGTTGTAGAGTCATCTACAGCCAAATCAAAATCCGGTGGGAAGAAGAAAGGAAAGAAGAAAAATAAAACGGACAAAAATTCAAAGGAGAAACCCGAAAAGGCGGAATCCAATGATGAAAAGCGCAAACCTCGTTATCCTTGTCTCATTTGTGACGATGAACATTTTACAAGATACTGCCCTCATCGCATAGAGGTTGCGAAGATTGTCAAAGGTTCCCAATCTCCTGCTGTTTTGAAGGATCCTTTTCTAGCTCAAGACAGTAATATGATAGGTTCGTCCTCGAGTGCCAATGAAGAACCCATACTGACGATGTCCCATGTTAGGATTGCGACTCGATCGCAAGATTATGGTGGTAAAAGTCCTATTGATGGTAAAGAAGCAGAATCTTCTCATTCTAATCCATCAACCACAGCTCCCGGTTCCGATCCACTACAGATCGAGAAACCTAATCCAGACTTGGTAATCAAACTGCCCGCCAAGGGTATACGTCGAAAGTCAGCTTTCAATCCACATGCGAGAGCAGCTCAGAATTATAACATTGTTGAGGATTTAGTTGTTTCACCCTCAGCAATGTCGGCTTTGGAAGTACTGCAATCATGTCCAGCACAACGTAAATTACTTCTGTCGGCTATAGGAGATGTTGATGTTCAGGACTCGAACCTAATAATTTTCGATCTAGAAAATAGTACACCGCGTTTGCCTCATCAAATGGCTTTCCAGATTCCAGTGATAGTAAAAATCAGGCCTATTCATCAGACTGCAATTGATGAGGGAACCTCAACGTGTATTATGTCGATACAGTGTTGGAGATCGCTTGGTTCTCCTTCGCTAAATCAATCCCCGACGATTCTAAAGGCCTTTGATGGCCATGGGTTTCATCCTTTTGGATTTCTACAGGATTTTCCTATAGGGGTTTAAGTAAAAACCGTTAGTCTAGATGTGGAGGTGGTTGATGCCCCTCTAGATTACAACCTTCTCTTGGGTTGAAGTTGGTTTTACGCTATGACAGTGGTCGTTTCATCGGTCTTTCGAGTAATAAAGTTTCCACATAATGGAAAGATCGTAACAATAGACCAGCTGGATTACTTTTCATCCGACCCAGCCTCTTCTGAGAGTATTCAACATGTCGATAAAACAACTATCCCATATAAGGATGTTTGAGTAGGACTAGTTAAAGATGCCGGTTTACTGGGAAATTTTCCTTTTCCTCCAATCAACACATCGTCCTCATTTGCAACTATTCATATGATCACATCGGACACCATTGTTTATGATGATCCTTGGATCGTTCCTTCTGAATCTGAGATAGACTCATTTGGTAATGCCATGCCTTTGAGTCCATATGAAATTGCCTATGAAGTCGTGCAGTCATTTGCCGACCCATCTTCAACTGAAAATGACTTCATGAATGTGGTCTGTGAGGAATCAATTTTCACATCAAACTCGGATTTAATTACGTTTTTTGAACTTGTTCACTCTGACGAGAAAATTCGCGAAATCCTATGTGTAGATGATTTACCATGGGAAGATCTCCATCACAGATCTTCGTTTTTACCCGAGGATGATCGTTTTGAAAATGATTTCTCATCAATTTTTACAACTGAATATGTCAAGGAACCTCATAATCCAATGAAACATCCTGATTCAGAGTTAAATTTGGGAAACATCTCTCGAACTATTCCTATTGACATTTCGGTTAAGCCCGAAATTTTTGAGAACATTCATATAGGTGCCTCATGTACAGATGACGAAATTCAGCTATATAAGGCCCTATTTCAATAATTTCGCGACGTGTTTGCCTCGTCCTATGAGGAAATGCCAGGAATTGATCCCGCGATTGTTGTTCATGAGATCAAGACTTACCCGGATGCTAAACCCGTCCGGAAACGTTTGCGTCAGATTCACCCACGAAAAGCTGCTGCAATTATAGCAGAAGTTGAGAAACTATTGAAAGACAGTTTCATTTATCCAATCCCGTTAACGGATTGGGTATCGAATATGTTCTGGTTAACAAAAAACAGGGAACAATAAGAATATGCATCGACTATAGGGACATTAATTGAGCCTGTCCAAAGGACAATTACCCAACTCCCTATATCGATCAAATCATTGATGATTGTGTCGGCAGTGAAATATTCTCCTTCATGGACAGTTTTTCTGGATACAATCAAATCAATATTCTACCTGCCGATCAACCAAAAACGGCTTTCATTTGTCCATGGGGGACATTTTCTTATTAAGAGTTACCTTTTGGGCTTAAGAATGCTGGAGCAACTTTTCAAAGGGCGATGTTTTATGCGTTCCATGACATCAAGCACATTGTGCAACCCTATCTCGATGACTTGCCTGCTCATTCATTACATCAAGCTAATCACCTCGTCCATCTACGAGCAATCTTTATGAGGTGTAGGCATTATCGGATTTGGTTGAACCCACACAAATGTGTCTTCTGTATAGAAACGCATCGATTGTTGGGGCTTGTGGTTTCGAAAGACGGCATTCGCGTCGATCCCTCGAAGGTCGAAGCTATCATCAAATTGCCTCCTCCTTCGAGTCTTCGCCAACTCCAAAGTTTGCAAGGGAAAGCAAAATTTTTACGATGATTCATTCCTAACTACGCTGAGGTTACAAAGGGTTTTACCCGGTTGTTGAAGAAAAATACTCCATTCTATTGGGATGGGATAGCTCAAAAATCTTTTGATGCACTCAAACACGCGTTGACCCATGCACCGTTGTTGCATCCTCCCAAGTACAACCAGGATTACTTCTTGTATCTCACCGCCTCTCATTCCACCATTGGAATGGTCTTAGTTCAAGAAGATGAATTCGGAACTGAACATGTGATATATTACCTTAGTCGAACTTTAAATCCAACTGAGCTAAAATACTCACATGTGGAGAAATTGGCATTGGCAGCCGTTCAAGCTGTCCAACGTTTTCGTCACTACATTTTACTACGTAAAACTACATTAATTTGGGATTGCAACCCTATGATCTACATTTTGACCAAGCAATTGCTAGGGGGCAAGTACTCTAAATGGATCGTTATCCTGCAGGAGTTCGACTTGGAATTTGAGAAATCCAAGTCTAAGAAATCTTTAGTTTTTGCAGAGTTAATGTGTGACTTCCCGCGTGCTGACACAGAAACTGTGGCGGAGGAGCCCATTGCAGACGAATCCTTGTTTCTAATCAGCACTTTATATCTGTGGTATGGGGATATCATCATTTATCTCCAGACCCAATCCTTTCGGCCATAAATTTCACGGTCAAAACGTCGAAAAATTCGATTCCAGTCCCAACAATTCAGGATTGGAGATACTGTTTATCGCCGTGGGGTGGACTCTGTTTTTCGACGTTGCTTAACTCACGAGGAAGCTGAAAGGGTTCTAAATGATTGTCACTCTGGAGCATGTGGCGGTCATATTTCTGGGTTTTCCACAGCCCAAAAGATATTGCACGTTGGCTACTTCTTGCCTTCTTTATTTAAATATTGTATTACGGCAGACCGAAAATGCCACAACTGCCAAATTTTTGATCTCCACCTGCTCCTCTCCACCCTATAATTGTCGTTGGTCCTTTTTCCAAATGGGGTATCGATTTTATTACATGTAACCCTCACTCGGTTGGGGGGCATGCGTATATCATCCTTGCGGTAGATTATTTTACCAAATGGGCCGAGGCGATGCCTACATTTGAGGCAGACTGCAAGACAGCTGCAATTTTCATGTTCAATCATATAATTGCTAGGTTTGGTGTCCCACAAGCGATAATCAATGATCATGGGCGCCATTTTCGAAAGGTTATGATGACCGAACTTACAAGCCAGCTTGGTTTACGACACGATAGTTCAACCCCTTATTATCCACAAGCGAATGGTATGGTTGAATCCATCAACAAAGTTTTAGTTATCATGATCCGACGAATCATTGGGATTCATCGGTCGAATTGGCACAACATGCTATTTTCAGCACTTTGGGCGTACTGAACTTCAGTAAAAACATCAACAGCGTTCACTCATTTCCAACTAGTCTATGGTTTGGAAGCTGTGTTACCCATTGAATGTGAAATCCCATCACTGCAAATGGCCATCAAGTTACTTCCATCCACTTCCGAAGAGGAAAAATGTTTGTTATACTTGGCTCAATTAGATGAGAATCGACGCGATGCTGCATTGGTGATCGAGACTCACGCAAAACGCATGAAAGCTCAGTATGATCGAAATGTGACCCCTCAAAATTTTTCGGAAGGAGATCTAGTCTTAGTTTACGATCAAGCTAATGATAAATTAGGCACTGGAAAATTCGTTCCTATGTGGCATGGTCCCTATGTTGTCAAGCGAAAGCTAGCCAAAGGGGCCTATGAATTGGTAGACTTTGACGGGGACTCTTTGGGTAAACCCAGAAATGGTATTTACTTAAAGAGGTATTACGCTTAAAGGATGGGCATGGAGATTTTTTAGGATAGTTTTTCTTTCTAGCTGGTGTGTCTTAGTTTAAATAGTGTGCTTAGCTTAGAGAGTGTTTTTTCATCATTATTCCTGCTTATCTTGGTTTTACTCTTGATATTGCAGATGTCGATGCCTCTCCAAACATACATTAGTTTCGCTGATGGTGCTTGTCATAATACATGGAACATCTCTTCCGCAGCTTGGGTTATCTATTCGCCCTCTGACGAGTTAGTATCTATGCATGGGGTAAGCCTCGGTCAAACAACGAACAACATTGCTGAGTATAGTGCAGTGATTGAGTTATTATCTAAATGTATTTCATTTGGGATTCAGAGTTTGATAGTGAGGTTAGATTCTGAACTCGTTATATTACAACTTGATAGAGTGTATGCCATTAGAAATCCAGTGTTATTAAGATTATTTTTGATAGTGCATCTCTTGGAATGTGAATTTGATTATATTGAATATCAGCATATTCCAAGATCTTTAAATACATTAGCAGATGCAATTTCTTCTCGAATGTTAAATAGACATTTGCAATAATCATACATGTAAATTTAAAACCATTCCATAACATGATTTACAAGATAAGTCGGTAATGATGATATATATATATAGGAGTGTGTCAAAAATTACATCCTCCTCGATCATAGGTTGAAAAACACCTTATGATCGGCAAAAATGTTAAGTACAAAAAACAAAAATGTCACATGTGCCCACAATAGGCGATCATCCTATCACTGGTGATGATCTCTATAAGAAACTACTGCATGGGCCACCTTGCAAAGGAACCTCCTAAAAGGTCCCGAGACCCTAATCACATAGCGCTGAAGTCAACGAGGAATGTTATCTATAGTGGTCTCTGGAATATCTCCTGTCAAGCGCTCGAGATGACCCTCCAACTCGGCCAAAACCTCTGCTGATTCGTCCTGTGGGGCTGGCGCGGGTGCAACTGGTTGCTTCCTCTCGTAAGGCCAGAGAGCGGCTGGTCACTGTGGACCCACATCTGCATTTCAAATTTTTACTATCAGTTTTGAGACGATGGAAAAATAATAAAAAAAATTAAAATAGGAAAAATGTTGAAAAGGATTTTACCTGACTCATCCCACTGCTCTCCTGGTGGAAGAACCATGTCTGGGTCACCACGAAAATCTATCCCAGCGTAAGGGAACTCCTAAATAGAAAAGACTTGGTTTTCCAGCCATTGGAAATACTCAGGTTTGAATTGAGCAACCTCTGTCCTCTCGTCCGGGTGACGGGCCATAATTGCGACCCATCGCATCAGTTTGGGCTCTCGAGGAAGCCCAAATCCAACAGTAAGGTGCTGCGGGATCAGCATAGGAACCCTCTCCAGGCCAAAAATCATAACCAAAGCCCCATAACCAAAGGTCTTTAGTCGTCCATTCTTGGCCCTGGTCAGTTGGCCTTTCACATTGGCCAACACAACATCGCACCAGTTGAAGATGGTGCCTCGGAAGCAATCAACCGCCATACGCATCTGGGATCTGGTGGCATTATGTAATGCAGCAGCTCCGCAAAGTCTGGTGACAGTGAACGCAATCACCATGAGTTAAGGACGGGATATGGTTTTTATGTCTATCCCTTTGTCTCTAGCCTAGCTGTTGCAGTACTCTAGCCTGAGGCTATCGGCAGACTGGCCACCTGCCCTAGCCCCACACAGAGTCAAGTCTTCGCCTCTCTTAGGCAAACCAGTCAAGAAATATACGTCCGCCAGCTTGATTTCGAGCTGGTGGCTGCCAATGAAGAAGCACTGGTCCTGTATGCTCCATCTGTCAACCATCCACTGTAAGAAATCCACCTGAGCCCTCATGCCAGGAATGGCCCAGAATTTGTACAAGCTGCACGCCCTCAAAGCATCAAGTGAAGGTTGATGATTCCATGTGGTGGCATCCACGTCCTCATGCTCTCGTTCACACCAATCTAGCATGATGTACCCTCTGCATCAAGCATAAGGATAAATTAAATTGCTAGAAATTATTTTGATTGGTCGATTTTGAGAATTTTTGGGTTAAAAACCCTTGCGACGGGGACCGCACCCTCCGGGTTAGACACAATGCATGGGACCGCACTTTGTCTACATGGAAGGTGCGGACCCCGAGATTTTTCCAAATGGAGAAAAATTCGGGGTCCGTAGGCCAGCAGTGTTAAACCTGCGGGCCCCCGCGCACGGGTTTTATGCCTAAAAGCCCTCCCAAAAATGAAAATAAATGACTAAAACAAAAATTGAAACGGTTAAAAATGAAGAGTAAGATGATGTGGATTACCTGGAGAAGACGACGTTCGACTCCGACGGTTGGATTTTCCGCAATCTTCACGGGAAGTTTTCTGAGCAAAAGCACTATTTTCTCACCCAAACTCACGGTCAAAATGAATTGATGAAGGCCCTTTTTATAAGTTTTTTGTGTAAATAAATTGCAAATTTTTTTATGTTTCACTTTGGAAAGGTATTTTTGCGACATTTTTATCCATTTAAAACAGGTATGAGTAATGTTTGTGTTTTTGTATAGGATAACGAATTATTCAGGCGAAATCTATCATTTTCAATGAAAAAACATTTAGAGTCACCTTTAAGCTCTTTTCTGACTCCTGAAACATGAAAAGATTGCCGAGTTCTTCTTTTAAACTCGTTAAAACGGAATTAAAAGACAGTTCACTTACAACTCTTTTCCGACCGTAAAAACTTGAAAAGATTGCCGAATTTTTGTCGTTTCAAATTCGATATCGGTTATAAAACGACATGTTGTTGATCGCTTTTTACTTTTTCGGATCAAGGGCACTAATAACGAAAATTACTCCTTGGTCGTAAAAGATCAAGCGGTTCTCTCAAGTATTATTTTATACTTTTTCGGGCTTGGGAGACACAAACTTACGAAAAAGGTCAACCCTGGAGTCTTCTTAAGTTTTTTCAAACTCTCTAAAATTGAAAAACACCGAGTTTCTCCTATAATGGACTCGTTAAAATTTCACAGTAAAGGACCTATTCAATTACAAACAGGAACAAACCACTCCTTCTTAGGGTTCGAATTTAAACTAAGTTGGACTCATCCGAACAATGAGCTTATAATCAAGCAAATGTTATCCTCCTCAAGCTTGTGAAAAATAAAGAGGTACTTGCCAGAAATGGTGGGGGAAAAGAGAGAAAAATGAATCTGTTTGTCATACTTTGTAACCACTCTTGAACACGGCACTTTTATTCACCTGGGTTGGGAAATCCTTTGCCTAACAGTTGATCAAACCACATTGAAAGTCTTCAGCCGGTTTCTGGGTATTAACTTTGGGTCAATTGTCACCAAACCATATGTCATGTCATTACGTGTTTAAGAGGTCACCGCCAATAAGCCATTCATCTACAAAATATTTGTCATCCATATTGACCATCCCTGAGTCAGTCCTTGCAACTAAATTTCTTCAACTTGATCTATGATTTCGTGTTGTGGGCTTGCCTACGACGGATCGATTTCTATCGACATCAGCTCATTATCTAGAAAGATGATCTAGAAATCGTCAGTACCTTGAGATCTGCATGCCTCAATGGCAGGTTTCTCGCCTTTGACGACAACTTGCATCATTGACTTTCGATCAAAGGATTCCATGACATGTTCGACATCAACACATTTATTCGCATCTCATGGATTGTACTGGGTACTTTGATAGTCATTGACATCACTGGTGGTTTCTCTCACACTTGTTAACAATTTACATCATTGACTGGTAATCAAGTGGTTTCTACCATGTTCGACATCAACACATTCATTCGCATGGATAGAATCGTACTGTTTTGGGAAGTAGAAATGAAGACCCTGGATCTAGTTTCCACAATCCAGGCTGCAAGGCATTTTGTATTCATTATATAATGGACTATTCATAAACAGATGGTTGCATCCATACTATGTCCACCTGAGTCTATACTTGTGATGTTTTACAAGATCATTCCTGTATCAGAGCAGTAATTAGTTTTCTAGTCAATTTTGATCTGAGTATGGGAATGCCTACCTCAGCGATGATATGATCTCATATATATATCTTGCATTGAATGTTTTTACAGGTTCCAACCGGGCTCTCCACAAGATGATCCTCGAAATGATAAAGTACTTCACTCTTCCTAAATGATCAATGAAATCCTCATCTACTACAGACTTCGCACTTTAGGGGTCAATCTATTACACAAAAATATCCTCACCATGATTATTTGTAGTCAGTATGGGTCTATCATCACTTGTATTGTCCTCCTAAGCAAGTCTCAGACCTCAACTCTTCAAAGCAAGCTTTGGAAATGAGAGAAAGAAATTAAAAATCAATGCAACTCTGGTTCTGCACTTTCTCTCACTATCACCTGCGGTCCCGCACCTTCTGTTTACAAAAACTGCGGACCTGTCCGCTCTTTCCCTAACGGTGTAGGTGCAGACCCCTGTGAAAGTCAAAAGGCGCAAGTTTTATCTTAAAAAAACTCACTTTGGGTTAATTCTAGATAATTCTAGAAGGAATTTTGACGTGGATTGTTTGCTCTGAGGTGGTTCATGCATCCCAAAAGAGAAGGAGCTAATCCCTTGATGAGAGGAGCTATCCCTTTGAAGGAGGGCTTTATCCCTTTGAAGGAGGACCCAGTAACCTCCCTCCATTGCACTATAAATACAGCATTGGGCTGGTTGCTGGGGAGGTTAGAAGCTGAACATTTTTGAGGGTAAATGCTGGTGAAATCAAGACTTCTTAGTTGAGCTTAAGAGGAGAGATCACATACCTTTTTGGCTTCATTGGGGAGTGAGTTAAACTTGTCAAAGTAGAGGAGAATTCTTGCTGTACCCTGGGAGGCGCTTGTATAGCGTCAAGGCAAAGGTTGTAAAGTTCTTCTTCTTTTGAATTAATACAATCAAACTAATTTTTCTCAACAAGTATCTCATGTTATTTGTTTCATGGACTCCTTGACTTTCATGTTAAATATGTTTTATGATCTTGGCTTTTCAGGTGCTATTTAATTTGTTTGCCTTGTTTGTGTTTGCAGATTCGCGTCAAAGGAGCTCATTTGGATCAAAGGAGCGAGGGCATCCACAAACTTGTGTTGGACCTAAGGTAGGCCCTAAAAACACTTGTTTTCCATTGTTCATTAAAGCATATTTAGAGAAAGATAGTGTCTGGTTGATTTGCTTGTCATTAGGTCTTCTTTAGATTCTAGGAAGGTCTATCTTGTCCGCAAGATCGACTTATTCCATGTGACAGTCAGCCTTGTGTCCGTCTTCTTTGTGCTCCTGTATAACCTTCAATCGATGAATTCTTAACAAAAAATATGATCCATCTTCGAGGGAAGTTTTGGTCCAAGCATGAACCTGTGTCCACACTAGGAAGCCTCATGCCTACACTCAGCCTTCTACTCTTTGTGTTCAAGCTCATCCAACTAGTAGAAACAGAGAAGAGGAAAATCTAAATGAGCAAACCTATGTCAGTGGTCTTACATGCTTCTCTGAAGGAACAACCTCTTCTGCTCTCAATAAGTCAGGGTCCCTCTTCCACCCCAAAAATAAATAAGTGCCTATGCATAGTTCTCTTGAAAAAATACAAAGGTGAAAGAAGAGAAAGGCTTCCTACGCAGAGAGGTGAAGCATGCAACTCCACCATGGTACTAACTAGACTCGATGGCAGTGGAGCAATAAATGTGTTCATACGTGACTCTGCCAGGGTACTATCCAGGCCTTGTCGCAGCGGAGCAACACCGGATATGAAAACTTATACTCTGAAAATCTTCAACTCATGAGCTAAACTACCCTTCCCAAATGCAAACCACTGTGATCAAGATGAACTTTTGATTGTGTTTGACTGAGTTGGAAAAATGTGAACCATGTACGTCCATGGGGAAAGTGGGGAAGCCAGAGTAATCAATACTCCTCGAAAGACTAAGGCCCTGTGCTATCAATCAAGAAAAACAGAGAAGATGGAGTTCTACCAATGTGTTGCCAAGTGTTGTAGGGGCTACAACCACCCTCCAAAATTTTGGCCTACACCCAATTTTGGAGCCTCGCTTGAGAGTTTCACTTGATGGTTGCACACACTCAAATTCATTCCATGAGCTCGTGTGAGTCTTCACACCCACCTTGCTTGATCCTTTCACCCAAGTTTTGCATGTTGATTTCAAAGTCATGCTTGCGACCATGTTCTGGTTATACTTGGAGTCTTTGCTCTATGTGTACTTGTTGTGTTTGTTATGTAAACATCTACCAAACTCACACATGAAGTCACCTACACTATCATGCAAGCATCGTCATGGTCGACCAACAATCAATCACAAGTGTCGTTCTTGTCACTTACACCGTCGATCAGTCAAGTTGAGCATGTGTGTCTGGATGGTTTCAGTCATCGCGTCGTTAAGGCATGTAAGTGTGTGTTTGCAGGATTATGTATGCATCTTTCGCTCGTTCACACACTTAGTCACTTTGCTAAAGTTTTGATGAGTGTATTCCCCTATGACAACTAGACCATCACCTTGTCGTCGAATCAATTGACTGTCACTGAGAATAGTGTGAAATCCCCAAGCAAGCCATGTCAAGCTACGTTGTTCGTAAGCAAATCAATCAACCTTCATGCTGGTCAACTGGAGAGTTTGACTCGGTAACCACCCAGGGACTGACTCCCCTCAAAAATTTTGGAGAGGTTGTAGACCATGCCTGCTCTGATGACTGAGAAAGTTACATAGACAAGCCAAACAGACACCAAGTGCCTATCCCTATCTCCCTTAGAAAATTGCATAGCTTTTCCAGCCAGCCCTCTCGACAGTTGACCGACTGCTCACCAAGAAAATTGTGCATTTTTCATGAGCAAGTTCTCTGTTTCCCAACACTTTTCTCAGCTCAGAAGCTACGCATAGGTGACCAACAAGCCAACCTCCCAACATCAATGCAATTTTTCCTAGCATCCGACTTATAGTTCCCCTCAAGAATTGTGCAGTTGTAGCTCTAGCAATTGATTTTGAGTTCCCTCCAAGAATTGCACATTTTTTGCTTCCTAGCTCCTGGCAGCATACTTCTAGTTCTCCTCAGGAATTGTGCAGTTTTTACTACCAGTGACCCAGCACCTGACTTCTAGTTCCCTCCAGGAATTGTGTAGTTTTTTCTGCCAAGCTCCTGCTACCTGCTCGTTCTAGAAATTACACAGATCTTGCATGCCAAAACTTTCCACAGCCCATACTGTTCCTCTAAAAAATTGTGGAGTTTTGTCCTCGAGTTGAGCTAGACCCCGCGGACAGTCATTGTCAATCTGGATTGCTCATTTTCATCACCTAGTGACTCCTACATAGTTTTCATTAGCAGTACCTGGAGCCTCCATCCCATCTCACAACCTTGTCTCCTCTCTCGGTCACCTGCATCCAAAATGATCATGTATCATGGTAGACTATGAGGTTTTTGTATTTGATTTCATCTCATCATAAGTGACTAAAAATACAAATACACAAACAAACATCGCATGGCGACAGATAGGATGAATGAAGGGAGCACATGCAGAAGGATAGGTTCACTAATGGAAGAACAAAAATGCATGCAAAGAGATGTGCTCGCGAATAGATGATCATGCAAAGAAGTGTTCACGGACGGGCGAACGAGCAAACATGCAGAATGTGTTCAAGGGAAAATGGATGGATGAACATGAACTTTATCGAACAAATGAACCTGTCAAGCCTTCCAACATATAAGCAAGGAGAAACATGTGTATGCAACATCAAATGAACCAATGACCATCGAAGACTCCGCAGACTTTGTCATGCAGAGGTGAAGCTGTGACATACCATGAGGACATCCATCCCCCAGCAATATTGCAGATCGACATGCACACCAGCGCAGCACAAATGTACTAGTGTTGTCATGTCGAGTCATGTCATCCACATCTCTACTGTGGGCCATACTATCAATCAATGTAATGAAACATATAAGTCCAAGAGACCCACTTATTGTATGAAGAGTCATGTAAAGTCGAAATGTCATGGAAGATGAATAGTCATGAGGGTAGTCGAACAACCACAAGGGTTAGTTTCACCCTTGGTTATAAATACCCCCTCATTTGTACATGCAAAGGAATTTTTCACCTCAGCTCCTCCCACATAGCCTTGAGAGTCTGTAATCTCTTTTGTGAGGAGTAAGTAGTGGCTCCGACACCTGCACACGGGGTTACTGATGTATGGTGTAACGATGTGTCTTAGAAATTTCGCTAAATTCAGAAGCCTGCTCATAGGCAAACACATTTTCACACATGTATTGTAACTGTTGTAAGACTAATCTTTAACACTTGTAATGCACGTCTCTTTAACTTATGTTTAGCACTTGAACTAATTCACTTGTTGTAATACATATATGTTATTGAAAATGTGTTGTATATGTTTTTAACGCTATCTTGCCCATGTATATTACTCTCTCGGACATCATACATAACTTTCACATAAAACTTTATATAACAACAATTCCACTCATGCAGACTAATCCACTAAGTATTATACGTGTTATCTTCCCTTGAGTGTTGTGACTGCCGCATCCATGTGGATTGTTCTTCCCGAAGCTATGCACATCTTGTTGTGTTATGTGTTCCTAGCAGAGTTGGGACTTATCCCAACTAACTTGGGACTCACTCCCACCCTATCCCTCTACGGTGAAAGTACCATTGACATAAGAGACACATACAATCACCAGGCACGCGAAGCTCACCTCTCGCAAGACAAAGCAGACCACTCTCCTGTGCTGACAAGCAAGAGTTAAGGAAAATATTTAAGACAATGGAATTGGGCCATAATATGAGATAGGACTCCCACACCAAATGACGTGAGGTCTATTTTGGACTTCATACCGAGGTGATTGCCTAATGTTGGTGGGTCCAACACTGTCAACAGGGCCCAATGAACCTACATGGGAGATGAGTGATAAAATGCGAGCATTTTATTCTTCCTTTCTTTTTTATTCAGAAAATGTGCTTGGTATATATTTATATATGCCCATGTGTATTGTAGTTATTACAATGGGTTGTGTTATAAATCTCCAATAAGAAGTATGTTGTAAATGCTACATCAAGTTGTGTTTAAAAACCTCCAATAAGCAGTATGATGTTCATCTTTTTAGTATGTTGGTCATTGTAAATATTGAATCGAGATCTGTTTATAAAGCTCCATAAGAAGTATGTTTTGCTAGTAATAAGTGTCATAGAACACCAAGGACGGTGTTCCCCCAAGGGGGAGGGGTTTGTAACAACCCCCGTTTGATTTTCCATGTAAATAAATTAAACCGAGGTCATGGGACATGCATTCAAAGATGAATGGAGCGAAAAAAATTGTATTGGGCATCATTTGTGGTTAATTAATGGTAATGTAAATTTTCATTGGCATTGGGAAAAGGAAAAGGGAAATAAATGAAAATTAATTAAAGAAATAAATGAAAATAGGGGAAAAGGAAGATGAAGAGACTAGAATATGCATGCAAGGGGAAAATGACATAAATGAAAGAAATTGAAGGAAGAGAAAAAGGAAAAGGAAACGAAAGGAGAGAGAGAACATTTTATGTCTCTCTTAGCTACTCTTAGTCACTCGTACACAAATACAAGCTTACAATCTTGGAGCACTCTATCATTCACTTAGACATTGGGGCATTCTCAATTGGACAAAAGAAAGAAAGAAAGTAAATGAATTCATGGGAAGCAAAATATAAGGTTGGAAAAGAAGTTACAATAAGAGAACATTGCAGGTAACAAGTTGCATGCATGATTTCCTTACTGATATTTGAATGCATGGTACATGCATTTGGTTATTTGGTTACTTTGTTCTCATTAGCATGGGATTTTCCTACATTGGCAGTGGTTTTAGCCTTGCCTTTGTCATTTCCTGGATAACCATGATGTAGTGGATTCTGTGTTTTATTTAAGCTTTCAATTTATGGTAGACTTTGGATCTTGGTTGAGGTGATGTCAGGAAAATTCCCAAGGGTCAAGGGTAGAGATGGTGTTTCTCCTGGAAATCTTGATAGATGGGTGGAGATAGGAAAATTCCTCTTGGTATGGTGAAGAAAGTTGGAGGCATCCGAGCTTGTTTTGGTGTTAATTATTTCTAGACTAGTTGAGGTGAAATCACTATGGTAGAGGGTAGAGGTGGGTTGGCCTCTGGATTCCTTGGTGGTTTTTTTGGTCTATCCTATGTGATCCCATATTCATGCCTAAAATATGGCATGAGGATGATTGGCTTGAAGAAAGATTTGGTTCACTCCAATCTATGGTCAGGTGGTACATGGAAGTCCCTGACTTAGTTCACTTTATTCATATGTTAGTATGTGTTATTTATTATTGATATCAATGAGCACATGTGTTGGTTATTATGTTGATTTTATGACTCGTTTTCCTCGAATTCATTTTAGTTAAATCATGGTTATAAGCATGTCATATTCTTGTTGTACAATGTGCTCTTGTTATAGATATTTCTTATGGATTGATAAGTTATTGAATGGCTATGTGAATGCATGGGATAAATTGTGTTTAATGTAACTAGATTGAGAGGGCATTGCACCTTCTTGATGATTCTATAATGAAGCTAAGGAGACAATGAATAGATATGCATTCATGACCTATGGATACTATTTTTACCATTTGTTTGATTTTTTTTTTTTTATGATTTGTTTGGAATGTTTGGGTTATATCTTAGCCTTAGTATTTATTATACTGACTTATCATTATCTTAGATTAAATTTCAAAAAGTTATAGGTTGTTTTGGTAGTTGATCTGTAGCTAGCCCTGAAAAACATGATTAGGGCTTTTAGCCGCAGTATCTTAACTGAGAAATATTGGCTATAGTTGAATGGAGGAATCTTGTGCATGTGACTGGAGATTTTTGACCACATGTATAACTTGGCATAAATGAGGTTTAGCTGTGAGGTCAAGTAGAAAGATAATTCAAGTTAGGGTAAGAGAATTAGTGGATGTTGGTTGGCATCTGGGTGATGTGGTGTCCCTCAGAGGTTTCACTATAGTAGACCCCACTTCCATAACTGGAACTTGGATGTTAGATCATGTCATAGTAAATATCAACTCAATTTTACCCTAGAGAGTTTGTAAAAGTGGGTAAATGTGGGATGGGGTCTTACAACCAATGCTTGTAATTTAGAACATTTCAAGTTACATGCATCGTATTATATTCAAAGACTACATAACCCTATATTAACCAATATCACTTTACAATAATCAACCATAGTCTTAGATTTGTAATAAATCATCCAGGACCTACATTCTCAAGCAACAAGGTTATTCATATAATAATGGGAAACCAAGAAACGAAACCAATATATAAAATCTCTATATTCTATCTAAGCTCTAGATCAAATACACCATAATCTATATCTACACATGCTTAGTCTTAGTATCCAAAGGGTCAAATTAAGGAAACATCCCAAGTAAGATGAACACACCACCATAAACTATTAAACCTTAAATATGTAAAGCATACACAAAATTCACTCGAAATAGAGCCAAATTTCTAGATCAATGCTATACACACACGAATCTAAACATTAGAACAATAATAATACAAGAAGAAAATGTGTTGAGTTGGTGGGCCCAATCAAACCAAAAAAATTGTCTCTCTAATAAATTATATCATAGATAGGTTAACACAACAAATGGTAAAACCTAGACATCAACATTTGTATCATAAAATCCACAATATTTACATTAGAAAACACACATGAGAGCTTGATCCTAGTGGTCACCAGATGAGATCATCCCATAGACAGAAATAAGTAACAAGAACCCCCCTTTAGTATCCCATGAATTTTATGTCCCTATAATACTAGTGTAGCCCCCATATTGTTATTGTTTTTCCCCATAGAAGCCAACTATTATTATTGTTGAGCCCTTACATTATTATTGTTATGTAGGCCCTAATTATATTTTGACCCTTTAGACTCCTATATATACATAGGACGTATTGTCGTTTGAATTGTCCAAGAAATGTTCAATTATGCAATGTAAAAGGAGGTTTAGCTCTCAAAGAGGTTTATATTCAATTCATTGATCTATCTTTTCTTATTTGGTTATAACATTTGGTGACAAAGCTCTCCATCCTAGGGTTTCATTGCTTCAAACGTTTCATCTTGGATTTTTTTCTATAAATTTTTCTACAAGGCTTAATAAGCTTAAATTTTGACCACATGGAGCCAAAATCTTGATGAACATCTTGTAAAAAAATCAGAGCTTGGCTCACTATATTCATAGATATGGTTCAAGGAAGTTATGGTTTTTGTATTCTCTAGAAGTTTATCTCAAAAAGGTGTCTTAGCGAAAATAATTATAACTTTCATTTCAAACATCCAAATTGAATTTCGTAAAAAAGTGAATGAAACTGCATAGAATCTAGCTTCTTTGGTAATAATTTTAGGGCCAAAGGTTGAAACAAAAATACATGGAATTCCATACAAGTTTTCTCTACTAAACTTGTCCATAAGCAAGTCATCATGGGAAATTTGGACTAACTTTATCTTGATGAATCCAATATCAGTCTAAGTAGTGGGGTTGGAAAGAGAACATAAATGGATACCATAGGACACAAGTTCCAACCTTGGGAGGTTGAAATTATAGAGAAACTATAGTCTCAATATCAACCTATCAACACACTCAAAATAAGTCTCTAAAAAGTGTGTATTTTAAAAATTGCATAATTTTGTTTTAAAAATTAGTTTGAAGTGATTCAGAAGGAACAATGAAGAATATATATCATTAATTAATTAAACATTCCCTACCAACCAAAAAAATTCTACACCTATCAAACCCTTAGAAATATCTATTATCATGCACGAAGAAGAAGAAATGCAACATGATATATCAAAACTACAGGACCATGTGCAACAATTTTCGTTACTACAAAGAAAGACCAATAATGAATTGGAAGCTAAGAATGATTTTTTATAAGAAAAAATTAAATCAAACTTGGAAGGTTTGAAGAAAGGTTTGAAAAATTTGTTAGAAGAGACACTTCCTAGTGCTTACAAGGCATGACGTGAAACCCATCATGAGAATAAAAGGAATGTGAATCATGATTTCAAAGAGTCTAACTCTGGGTTGAAGGCCAAGCATATTCCAAATATTGATATGAGGAAGTTTGATGGCAAGGATTTGGTAACACGGATACTACAAATGGAGCAGTTATTTTCTTACATAATTTGCAACACACACAAAAGGTACACATTTCATATTTAAATTTATAAGCCAATAAATTTGTATAGTATTGATGACTTTGTTCTCATAAAGCAATTGTCACTTCGACAAGTTTTATGGAGGAATTGATACCACACTATGAGGATATTGTTAGGCCCCTATACTACTAGTGTAACCCCTTATTGTTATTAGTACAACCACTTATTATATTGATGTACCCATGTAGTGCCCATATTGTTACTATTGTGCCACATAGAAGCCCACTATTGTTATTATTGTGTCCTTACATTATTATTGTTATGTCTGCTCTGATTATGTTATGACCCCTTAGACTCCTATATATAGAAAGGAGGTCTTTTCATTTGTATCATCCAAGAATTGTTCATTTATGTAAAGGAGGTTGCCCCCTCAAAGAGGCTGAATTATAAGGCGTGGATCTATCTTTTCTATCTTTTCCTTGAGCTGGTTTCATAGCATTTGGTATCAGAGCTTTGGATTCTAGGGTTTTGCTGCTCCAAACAGGTCATCATGACATTTTCCCGATAACTTCTTTTTGCGATGTTTCAGAAGCTAAAAAAAAAACCCATTTTAGAAAACATCACGCTGAAGCTTGGATCCAAATTTCAAAGCTTTTCGCATTGTATTTGCGGAGATATGATATGAGGAAGTTGGTCTTTTTCAGACTCCTAAATTACATTCCAAACAGGTGACCTGGGGAAAATCATCATAACTTTCTATCTGAGCATTGGATTGAAATTTTGTAAGAAGGTACAGAAATAGGAAGGACTTTAGTTTCTTGTATATATTTTTCAGTGCCAAAGGGCGAAACAGTGACACGTGGCACTCCATACAAGTTCACTCTTCTGGAAAGGTCTATAATCATGTCATCTTAGGATATTGTGCATAACTCTTTCTTGGAGAATCCAATTTGGATCAGGATGGTGGCATTGGAAAGAGGATGTGGAGGGATACTACAGCTCACAATTTTAGAACTTAAAGATTCGAAAGTACATAGTTGTATTCATTTCAAGATCGAGCTCTTAAAATCAAGAAAAAGCAAGATGAGGAAGTTTGATGGCAAGGATCCAGTAAATTGGATACTTTAGATGGAGCAATATTTTGATCTACATGGTGTACCACTGTTACAAAAGGTATGTATTGCATCTTCATATTTAGAACTAGATCAATTTTTATGGTATGAAGGGCTTTGTTCTCATAAAAAACTTGTTGTGTGGTCAATTTTCACGGAGGAAATGGTAGCACATTATGAGGATACAAAGAGCAACACCTTCTTTAGAGCAACATCGCAACAATTGGAAAGAGTAAAAGGGCTTTATGACATAGTGGAAAGAAAAATTATGGAAACCAAGAAGCATACCCCTCACAACTATAAAGATGGAAGTGTTGTTTCTCCTAGCCTTCCACAACCTACAAGGGTTACACCACAACAATTGGAAGAAAAAAGAGAAAAAGGGCTTTGTTACAATTGTGATATAAAATTCTCTAAAGTTCATAAGTGTGCTGAGAAGAAATTATTTTACATAGAATAGGAAGAGGAGGAAGAAAAGGATCAAGAAACATCAAAAGAAGAGGATATACGCCAGGACCCCACGCCAGAGAAAGAAGAAATGAATTAGACCATATCTTGTAAAGCATTGGCAAGAATTACCACTCCTCAAACTCTCAAGATAGAAGGACATATCAAGAATAAAAAGGTGCAAGAAGTGAAAGACCACATCGAGAAAGAAGAAATGAATCGAACCATATCTTGTAATTCATTGTCGAAATTACCACTCCTCAAACTATCAAGATAGAAGGACATATCAAGAAGAAAAATGTTCAAGAAGTGAAAGATCACATCGAGCATCAAGAAATGAATCCGACCATATCTTGTAAAGGATTGGAAGAAATTGCCACTCCTCAAACTCTAGAGATAGTAGGACATATCAAGAAAAAGGTTCAAGCAGTGAAAGATCACATCGAGCATCAACAACAAGTTCTCCAACTTTTAAAGGATAACGCCACTTCGATGCAAAATCAAATGAAACAACAAGTAGATAAACATCGTAGTGAAAAATCTTTTGATGTAGGTGATTGGGTATTTTTACTGCTACATCTCAAGCAAGCTATTTATGAGAAGGAAATGTTGGCAATACTAAATGAACTTAAAAAATGGCGACCTTACCAAATGGGAAGACTCTTCAAGGATGAGGATGTGGAAGCATTGCTTTGTGCTATTTCTATTATCCAACTAGATTGGATAAATGAAGCAAGGGATGAATGGAAGAAGGACAAAGAAGTATGGCCACTTATTCAAAAGTTGCAAAAGATCCCAATTCAAACAATATTCCCAGAATTTGAAAGGGAAGGAAAAATCATATTGGAACCTAGAGCAGTCATAAAAACAAGAACCCAACAACTACAAAATAGATCAATTTCAGAGTATCTCATCAAGTGGAAGAACTTACCCGCTGAAGATTCCACATGGGAGGACAAGAATTTTATACAGAAGCATCAAGAACTACTCAAGTGTTGAGGACAACACTTTTTGAAGGAGAGGGGCATGTTAGGCCCCTATACTACTAGTGTAACCCCTTATTGTTATTAGTACAACCCACTTATTATATTGATGTACCCATGTAGTGCCCATATTGTTAATATTGTGCCCCATAGAAGCCCACTATTGTTATTATTGTGCCCTTACATTATTATTGTTATGTCAGCTCTGATTATGTTATGACCCCTTAGACTCCTATATATAGAAAGGAGGCCTTTTCATTTGTATCATCCAAGAATTGTTCATTTGTGTAATGTAAAGGAGGTTTCCCCCTCGAAGAGGCTGAATTCTAAGGTGCTCAGATATCTTTTCTTTCTTTTTGTGAGCTGGTTTCATAACAGATATGAAGAGAAATAATTTCTTTGGACAAATGATAAGTCTAAAACAAAGGGGTTTAGTTGAGGATCACATTGAGGACTTACAAAGATTGAATATCAAGGTAACTAATATTCCAGAGGAGTATCTAATTGATGTATTCATAAGGATTTTAAAGGATAATATCTAACATGAGGTTTGCCTTTGGGAACCTTAGTCATTGGAAAATGCATTTAGGGTGGAAAGAAAAGTTGAAAGAAAAATTATGGAAACAAGGGTGTCTACCTCTCACAACTATAAATATGGAAATTTTACTGCTCCTAGCTTTCCAAAACCTACAAGGTTGAAACCACAATAATTGGGGAAAAAAAGAAAAATGAATTTGTTACAATTTTGATAGAAAATACACTAAAGGTCATAAGTGTGCCGTGAATAAATTATTTTACATATATTGTGAAGAAGAAGAATAAAAGGAATAAGAAACATGAAAAGAAGAAGATATACACTAGGAACCAACCTCGGAGGTTGAAAAAGAAGAAATGAATCCAACCAAATCTCGTAGTGCATTGGCAAGAATTACCACTCATCAAACTCTCAAGGTAGAAGGATATATAAATAATATAAAGGTAATAGTGTTGATTGATTAAAGTAGTACTCATAATATTATTCATTTTCAGATAGCCAAGGATTTGAATTCCATTTTATATCCAACACCAGAGTGTCAAGTGATGGTTGCAAATGGAGGGACTATAAATTTCTTCTAGAAGTTCCATAATATCAATATAACCATGGGGGAATATGTTTTGAGTAGTCCAATGATTTCCATTCCAAAGGGTGGCACTAAAGTTGTATTAGGAGTCCAATGGTTACAATCTTTGGGGACAATAACTTTTAATTTTCAAGAATTTTTATTCAATTTTTTCTTAGAAGGAAAGAAAATTGAATTAAGGCGTATCACAATGAACACTGAAAGCTAAACGAATCTAATGGCATGAAAAATATTTTGAATATGGAAAAATGAGGGATAATTACACAGTTATTTTCACTATATGTCCAAACATCCAACTCATCCATTTCTCCATATCTCCAAAGAGTCCTCGAAAATTATTCAAAGGTATTTGAGACTCCCAAAGGTCTCCCGCCTATTCATGATCATGATCATGCTATTCACTTAATTCTAGGAAGTGTTACTCCAAACATAAGACCTTACAGATATCCCTATGCCTAGAAGAGTGAAATTGAACATATGGTTGTAAAAATGCTAGAGGCATGTATAATTCAACCTAGTCAAAGTTCTTTCTCTTCTCTAGTAGTATTGGTGCACAAGAAGAATGGATCATTTCGTATGTGTCTAGATTATATGGAGCTCCATATGATCACTATTGAAGTTAAATTTCCCATTCCTATCATTGATGAATTGTTGGATGAACTACGTGGAGAAATTTAATTCACCAACCTGGATCTTTACCCAAGATATCATCAAATTAGAATGAAGAAAGAAGATATTTTGAAAACAACATTCAAAACTCATGAAGGTCATTATGAAATTTTGATCATAGATTTTGGCCTTACTAATGCACCCTCCACATTTTAAGGTTTGATGAATTCCATTTTCAAACCCTTCCTTAGAAAATTTGTGTTAGTATTTTTTTATGATATGCTAATCTACAAGTCTCAGAAATATCATGTTCAACATGTAGATAGGGTGCTCAAACTACTGGAGGATAAACAATTGTATGGAAAACCTTTAAATGTTTCTTTGTGGTATAAGAAGTGGAATATTTGGGTCATATTATATCTCATGAAGGTGTTAAGGTAAACCCTAAGAAATTCAAATCCATAAAGGAGGGAAAATCCACAGAACCTTAAAGTAGTTTCAAGGATTTCGTGGGTTGATAGGGCACTATCACAAGTTTGTTAAGAAGTATGGGAAAATATTATCACCACTAATAACATTATTGAATAAAGATGAATTTTTGTGGACTCCAAAAGCAGGTAAGGCCTTTGAAGATCTTAAAGAAGAAATGTGTCGAGCTTCAGTCTTAGCGACACCAAAATTCACAAAAGGATCTATTGTGGAATGTGATGGCTTAAGCAATGGCATTGGTGTTGTTTTACTGCAATAAACAAGACCCATTTCTTTTGAAAGCTATCTAATCAAGGGAATCTATTTACATAATCCTAGTTATGAGAAGGAAATGTTTGAAATACTACATGTTATGAAGAAATGGTGCCCTTACCTAATGGGAAGACACTTCAAGGTAAAACCAAATCATGATGGTCTTAAATACTTCTTGGAACAAATAATATCTTCAGAAGAGCAACAAAAATGGATCAAAAAGATGTTAGGTTATGACTTAAATGAATTGATAAATGAAGCAATGGATGAATGAAAGAATGACGGAGAGGTGTGGATAGTCATTCAAAAGTTACAGTAAGGTCCTAGTGCATCTGATATATTTATCTGGAAAATAATTGACTATGGTACAAAGATTGTTTGGATCTATCTAAGAACTCCCAACTCAAATAAAAGTTTCTTTTGGAATTTCACATCTCTCCTATAATAGGGAATTTAGGATTTTTAAAAACTTACCACAGGGTCAAGAAGCAATTTTTTGAGGATTCCCTTAAATACGATATTCAGAAGATTGTAGCAAAATGTTGGTTTTCCAACAAAATAAAATGGAGACAATTAATAGCTAATTATTTTACAACCATTAGCCATTCCAAGTCAGTGTTGGGAGGAGGTCCCAATGGATTTTATCATAGGTTTACCCAAATCTGAAGGAAAAGGTGTCATCATGGTGGTTATTAATAGAATTACTAAGTATGCACACTTTTCTGCACTATCTCATCCTTTGAAAGCTATTACAATCACTACTACCTTTGTGGAAATAGTTCAAAAGCTACATGGGAACCCAAATTTCATTATAAGTGACAGGGACGCCATTTTCACTAGAAAATTTTAGATTTTTTTTTCTTTCTTGGTACTAAGTTAGCTCATATCTCATCTTATTATCCTCAATCTGATGGGAAAACTAAGATAGTGAGAAAATGTTTGAAAGGATATCTTCATTTCTTTGTCTCTGATAAACAAACATAATGGTTCAAGTGGCTACCTTTGGAAAAATGGTGGTATAACAATTCCTTCTATACCAAAACAAAAATCATCCCATTTATGACACTTTATGGATATCATCCACTATCCATCACATCATCTTTAAGAGACAATTCTAAATTTCAAGTAGTTGAATATCACATTGAACATCAACAACAAGTTATCCAACGCTTAAAGGATAACCTAACTCTGGCGTAGAGTTGAATGAGACAACAAGTAAATCAACATCACAGTGAAAGAAGTTTTGATGTGGGTGATTGTGTGTTTTAATAACTACAACCATACAAACAAATATCCCTCAAGCAAGCTAAGAAGGATAATACATTACAAAAAATTTGAGGTAAAAGATGGGCCTCAAAAGAAAAAAAATACAACCAAAAGCAACTTTATAAGAACTAATAGGATTCAATATGATGAAATCAACCATGGGGGATGATTCACCATTTCCCCCCCCATAATTTTACTCAAATATTGAGAAGGAGAACTTGTTATATGCATAATTTAATTCCTCATGTAAGGAATACCCATGTTTCATACTTTTAATGGACCCTACTACATAAAAAAATGAGAAATACATGAAAAGACGTGATTGCAATCACATTTTTTGATGTATTTCTCATTTTTCATGTAGAAAGGTCCATCAAAAGTATCCGACATATAGCACTTTTTGGATGATGAATTAAATTCCACATCTAATGAGTGCTCCCACTAGAAATTTGAGTAAAATTGTGGGTAGATAAGTTGAAAATACAAGTTGAAAAGTAATTTTTCTTCTTTTTTTTACTCCAAAATTTGATGATGTAATTCAATCTTATTTTACTATTTCCACTATTATTTGATAATATTCCTTAGGAATAGCATTTAGACCTAAAAATATCTCTAATAAATTATTCCCCAAGTACTATGGGCATTATAAGGTGTTGCATAAGATTGTTATGATGACATACAAATTGCAGTTGTCTGCATCTTTGTGAATACACCAAATTTTCCATGTTTCATGCTTAAAGAAGTTTATAGGTGACAAGATCCTATTTCAAACTATATTTTCAGTACTTTTTGAGGAAGGGAAAAGCGTATTTGAGCCTGAAGAAATCACAAAAACAAGAATCTGACAACTACGAAGTCAATAAATCTCATAGTATCTCATAGAGTGGAAGAACTTACCTACTAAAGATTCCACATGGGTGGATGACAATTTCATACAAATGCATCTAGAAGTACTCAAGCATTGAGGAAAACACTTTTTTGAAGGAGAGGGGCATGCTAGCTCCCTATAATACTAGTGTAGCCCCCATATTGTTATTGTTGTGCCCCATAGAATCCCACTATTATTATTGTTGAGCCCTTACATTATTATTGTTAAGTAGGCCCTAATCATATTTTGACCCTTTATACTCTTATATATGCCTAAGAGGCCTTATAATTTGAATCATCCAAGAATTGTTTATTTAAGTGATGTAAAAGGAGTTTTCCCCCTTGAAGAGGCTTATTTTCAAGTCATTGATGTATCTTTTCTTTTGTTTGATGATCTGGTTACATAAGAATAAACCCACTTTTTACTCATGTATTTATACAGGAAATATCAAGGGTTAAATAAAACTGATTTCCCAAAAACTAGTATGTTAAATCCTAATTGAGCAGTAAATTATTATCTTTGATACATTCATAGCTAAACATTCGATCACGTGGAGTTTTTTTAGCATGGAATTTCCTGATAATATGTTTATCTAGTGAATTTTTATAATTGGTCGTTTAATTTTGGGCATAGTTGGTTAATGGCATAGCCATAAGTTACCCTTTTGTTGGTGGGAAAAACTTCCCTAAGTTGAGGGTTGACAACCTCAATAGATCAAAGGAAGACTATCAACAAGAAGATTCTTTCAAGCAATCAAACTATATAAAATATTAAAATTGGGTTTGAGAGGAGTACCCATAGCTCGTATGTTTGATGTCGATCCCGTAGGGTCCAAACCCTCCGCTTCCTCCAAAGTGATCAGACTGGCAACATAGTTCAAAGAAGCATATATATAGCAAGTAGTTCAAAGTGTGTGCATAATAAACATGTTAGATCATCAAGAATAAACATTATTGATTTTAGGCTTCTGCGATCTATATTTTGTGTGGCGTTATCTTCTAGAGTCATCGCATTCATGTTTTTGGAATCGACATCTCGAACCAACCTTTGTGGTTCATGATCAATATTAGATCCATGAGTGAATAAGTCAAAAATCAACAGCATTAATAAATGAAGGCTAGGGTTGGGATGGGAATGAATAGGATTTGACAGGTTTGATAACGATATAATTGAATTTTAGTTATAATTTATTTTTATATTTATTTTTAATTTGTTAATGATTTTATTTTTAGGTTCTAAATTTGAATATTCCACGGTATTCATTTTCAAGTTGTCTATGTTTCGAGTCTAGAACAAGACTCATCATCAAGACTGATTTACAAAGAAGAGAAACAGGAGCTATAAATATGATCAAGTGTGTTGTAAAGTTGGGAAGCCGACCAGTTCAAGATTGTTTTTTATTTTAATTCTTTATTATTATCTTGTTAGAAAACAGTATTTTGGATTAATCACATTGTAAGGATTGTGTCGACGTTTCGAATCAACTAATGTAGTTCATCCTCAGGACAAGGTGAGAGGTCAGATGATCTGAGAGAATAAATAGCATGCATGCATCAATGTTCAGTGTTGGCGGATCAGAATTAGTCGTTGGTGAAGTAAAATTATTTAGGAGAGATTAACTAGAATTTAGTCAAAAAGTAGCCGTTATGTAATAATTAATTATTTATTGTCGAAATTGTCCAGATAAAATAATTTTAAATAATATTATAATCTAAGAAAAATATTATAATAAGCTAGGGTAGATCTAGACAACGTGAAAAAGGGAGAAAACTAGTTGTTACCATGATTAATAGTAATAGTAAATTAATAAATGTCAGTGGTCATGTTTGACCTATGGGGAGGAAAACTAGTCGTTATAATGAAAAATTAATTTATAAAATAGTATTGATTAATTTTTATTAATCTTTATTTTTTTTTTTATTTTATTAGATGGTAATAATATTAAAAATAATCAATGAATTAATCAATTCAAATAACACTAATGTCGAGGAATAAATTACACTATTATTGGGTAAAGGACCTAATATTGTAAAAATAATTAAATTATATAATAAAATTAGGTTGATAGTTTTTACAATATTAGGTCCTTTACCCAATAATATTATAATTTATTCCTGGACATTAGTATTATTTGAATTGATTAATTCATCGATTATTTTCAATATTATTACCATCTAATAAAAAAATAATAAAAATTAACCAATATTATTATATAAATTAATTTTTCATTATAACGACTAGTTTTCCTCACCATAGGTCAAACCTGACCATTGACATTTATTAATTTACTAATACTATTAATCATGGTAATGGCTAGTTTTCTTCCTTTTTCATAGTGTCTAGGTCTACCCTAGCTTATTATAATATTTTTCTTATATTATATTATTATTTAAAATTAATTTATCTTGACAATTTCAATAATAAATAATTAATTATTACATAATGGCTAGTTTCTGAGTAAATTCTAGTTAATCTCTCTTAAATAACTTTACTTCACCAACGACTAATTCTGATCCGTTAACACTGAACATTGATACATCCATGCTATTTATTCTCTTAGATTGTTTGACCTCTCATCTTGTCCTGAGGATGAACCATATTAGTTTGTTCGAAATGTCGGTCCAATCCTTATAATGTGATTAATTCAAAAGATTGTTTTCTAAATTATGGCTCACAAAAGTCATAGATCTAATATTATCTTGTTATTATTAAATTATTTATTTGTTTCATTTTATAAATTTCTCTATAATACCTACTTTGTTATAATAATGATTTAATGGAATATTGCATTCTTTATTGTTAACCTATTTTTATTAATATATCTATAATGGTCATAATATAATTAATAAAATAATTCATGATGTTATTAATTATATTCCTACCTTTATGTTTATTGTAATAAGTTTAGATTCTTTCATTTTTTAATTTTAATTATATTCCAATTAAATTTCAATAGTTTTTTATTATAGGTAAAGTGTTAATATATTACTTTAATATTTGATTTTAGAATATTACAGGAATAGTGGTGATTCCTCCTTTCATGTATTACAGTATGTTACTTTGTTTCATTCATTTTGTATGTTTTCCTCTTTGAATGCATGTGTTAGTAGATACTCTGGTATTTCAGACTTGTCTACAGATTCATCTGCGGTAAAGTGTTAATGCATATGCTTGTGTGAGGGGTTGAAGTTATATTTTCAAAACTGTATTGCATGAAGCATATCATTCATTTATTCTCTTTTCATTACATCTTCTTGTCACTCAAATAGTTAGAGTAAATCTTATGGTTTCAAGCTCTATATTTTATATATAGAATTCTTGGTACTCTAAGCTCTATATCCTGAGTTGTCCCTTTTCTTTGTCTCCTCTCATATATCTTATAAAACTGATTAAACTGTAAGTCTTTGAAGTGTTTGGCCTTCACTATTTCTATTTTATTTCTCGGAACTATGTGTGTGTAGAAATGTTGAAATGTATGACTTTTATCTTTGAATGAAATAACCAACTCTCTGATATCTATGTATAGAATACGGGTGGTGTCTCCTCCTACTCGAGAATCATTTGAGGCACACCAATTTAGATATACCCAGACACTGGTCTTGTAAGCAATCCAATGTTGTCTGTGGGAGCGACAACATTATCCATGATAACACTTAGGAAAAAAATTATTTTAGTGATTGGTCAAAATTAGTTAGGGTTTTCAATGTTTCTCAAAATAGGGTTCATGATCATTTTGTTTTCGATCATCATGTCATGATGTGAGGTCCATATAAGTTAAAAAGGGGTTTTTCATAAAGATTTAATTTCAAACTTTTATGTGCCTCATGCTTATCCATCCATAATTGGCTTTTACATACCTTTACATAATTATGTAATAAATATAGTTATAAAAATAGGGGATTTGCTATGGAAGTTGCTAATAGTTTCTTAGCAACTCCCCATAGTAAAACCAATTTTTTGCTACAAAATTGTTGTAGGTTTTAATGAAGCTTAAGGCAAGTTTAAAACATAGCAATGTAGGTTCTAAAGGCATGTATTTAGCTTACAAACATCAAGGAAGACCTCAGAACTTGCATAACTTGTAGAGAGGTAGCAGAGAGGTGTTTTTTGAATTTTCTACAATTTTGTTTTTGCTACAAAATTTTTGGAAATGATTGTTTTAGAAGTCTACTTGAAGCTCACTTTCTGACCAAATGGTAAGGAATTTTGGAAATATGATGGAGGGTTTTGTTCAAAAAGGGCTCATCTACAAAAACATTTCTCACTATTTAGACATATATAAGGGTTTTGAGAATAAAAACTTATCTCTAAGGCATATTTTACCGAATTTTTCCTAGACAGATTGGTTGCAAAAATTTTAAAATTCGACTTGGTGGAGGTCCATCTCCACAAAGTTAACTAGGTCAGCACATCCATATGGCATGAGCCACATTAGTAGCACATTTATAATTTGGTTGGATTTGATAAGGTCCACCAAATTTTTTTTGTTGAGCTCATTAAGATAGAAGAGTCCTATTTGTATTGAAATATGTGTAAAACAAAAAATCCCTAAAGTTTCTCAATATGTGTCAAATAGGAATCTAGAAAGATCAATTCTAGCCCTAAGTAGAATATTTTGCAATTAATGATAAGATGGATAGGTTGGTCTATATATTTGTAGTTTTTTTATTTTACTAAAGAGGATAAAAAATGTGAAGGAGGCCACTCTTTGTAAAAAAAACAATTGTTAAGTTAATACATATGTTGCAGCAACTCTATTTTACTACCTGAGACTCATGTGTTTGGCTTTATTTTTTTATGTTTTCTCATCATGTTCTTTATGTTTCTATGCTTTTATTAGGTTGATGGAAATCTAATTACTTAGAGTCCATGACAAGTGCTCCAGCTTCCTTCATTTCTTGTGTATGATTGTAAATGTTTATTTGATATCAGTGTTAAAACCATATATGCCTCAATTTCCATTAAGCATTATTGTTTTTCAATGATTTTCCTTTATCTGACTCCATGCCCAATGGGGTAGCCATCAAATTCTCCTTCACCTATAAAACCACATAAAAAAAAAAAACCAGAGTTAGTAATTTGAATTTTTGAGCTTATCATAGTCAAATTTTTAAGTATATTGAGAGAGCCCTCTTAGATTGGAAGGGCTAACTTCCAGTCAAAATTTGGTTTGAAATAAATATGCTGGGTTGAAGGTTGACATAGCCCAACCCTTTCTAGCCCAGTGATAACATTTTGGTGTGTATTTCAGGAGTCAAAAAGTTCCATTTCCTAGATTTTCTTTGATTCTATTCATTCTAATTCCTGAGGGTAACAGGAAATCAAATTTTTATGAAGGTTGTAATATTACCCTGGCGACTCCAATCTCAAAGATACAGAAGATTAAAGCTTCATGGTTACTCCACTTCTTGAAGATCAATAGCTTGAAGAAGTTCCAAGTTGAGTTCTAATACAAGAAGAGATGACAGGTATGCTCCTATGGATTGGTCTCACATCTATGGTTTTCCGAATCATATGCCTTGTGTTGATTGGTCAACCCATCTTCCCATGTTCAAAGATGAAAAGAAAGATGATGTTGGTATACATTTGGTTAAATTCCATATATATGTATGTAGACTGAGGGTTGAATTTCCTGAGGATTGTCTCATGAAGATGTTTATGACTACCCTAGAAGTCAAAGCTAGAGTATCGTATGAAGGGTTGCCATCAGGAAGCTTGTTTTCTCTTAAATATTTCCATAGAATATTTTTTGAACATTATGGGAAGTCTCGTCCTTCATCACCACTGTTTCAAGACTATTGTAATTTTTGGAAAGGTTTCATTCAATATCTTGAAAGTATTGATGATGATGTAGAATGTATGGATGATGAGGAGATGTTAGAGGAACTTTATGAATTTTTTTCTCAAGCTAGTTGTCATGATGATCAGGAAGATTTCCAACAAGTAGATGTATCTTCTTTAGTTAAAGATGAAATGGATCAACAATTTGACAGTCAAGTCATATTCCATGAAATCCATGAGGATTTTCAACCTTGTCAATCTATATGCATTCAAAGGTATGAGCCAAATTATTTAAATTGTTTTTCAGCCCATTCCTTTTCTGACATTTTATGTCAAGAAGAAACTCCTCAAGATTAGGCTATTCAAAATACATGCATGAAAATTTTGAACAGTGAGGTAACATGTGATGAAAGTTGTCTACATAGACAATAACTTTTTTCAGTTGAAAATCATAATGATGTTGTCCCAGTTAAAGTGCATGAAAGGTCACTTTTAGGTAAAAATGAGCTACCTAAAGAGATGAATATATAGGTTTTACCTAATATATTTGAGGATCATCAAAATTACATGGATGATATGCATAAAGTTTTTTGTATAGGAGTTGTTAGTGGTCATAATCAAGATGACGTTCCTCAAGAAAACTACCAAAGGTTATACCTGATTTGTTTGATAAGAAAAATATTAGTTTTGATACACACAATATGGATGTCATGTTTGAATATGTTCAAGATGCATGGATGGTTTTGTTGATTTACATGAAAGGGAAGACAAATATATTGTTGTCTTTTTATTTTTATGATGTTCTTGGAATTGAAGACATAGGACAAAAGAAACCATCAATTATGAATGAATTCAACCCTCATGATTTTACTCATCAAGAAGAGGTGGTTTTTCATGATTATCAAGATCCTTTGGTAAGTCTATTCCAGCCATCAGTGAAGTTGATGTTTCTTTCATTTACAAGTTCAGGTTTTTAATTCAATTTTCAATCCAAGTTGCCAATAAATGGTCCACTTAAATACGGTCAAGGAGCCCAGGCATTGAATCAACTCTTTGACTGGTTATCCTAGAGATTTCATATTGCTTGAATTAAGCAGGTAGATTCTCAGGTGTTAGAGTAGGTTTATTGGTACATAAATAAGCTTCCTAGGCAAGCATCTCTTTCATCATTTAGTTTGAAGATTGTAGTTATAAGTTTCAGTTTATACAGTGTTTTTACTTCAAAAGCATGTTAACGGTCGAATGCAGGTTGAAGAATATGACAAGAGGTTGGGAACAACCTAATGAATAGGCACATAGTCTATGGGACAGAAGCTATCTTTCCAATCTCCCTTGGAGTTCAAATAATGAAATTGTTACAAGGTTTGGAGGAAGAACCAAATACAGTTCAATGAAGAATAAACCAGTTGATTACCTTGAAGGAAAAAATAAAATAAGTCTAGAGCAACTGTCATCAATCCCAAAATAGGTTTGAGCCCGAAATGAAGGCCATAAGAACTTGGAGAGGATATCATCAGTTTTTAATGAGGCAACTGGTCTGTTGTTTCTTTGTTGCATCACAGGGACACAACATCCCCATTGGAGCCATTGTTATCCATGATAACACTTAGGAGACAATTCTTTTAGTCATTGGTCAAACTTAGCTAGGGTTTTCAAAGTTTCTCAAAATAGGGTTCATGATCATTGTGTTTTTGGTCATCAGTTCATGATGTGGGGTCCATATAAGTTAAAAAGGGATTTTCCATAAAGCTTAAATTTTAGATTTTTATGTGCCTCATGCTTATCCATTCATAACTGGATTTTAAATACTTTTATATAATTCTGTAACAAATCCAGTTATAAAAATAGGGGATTTTCTATGGAAGTTCCTAACAGTTTTGTAGCAACTCCCCATAGTAAAACCAGTTTTTTGCTACAAAATTGTTGTAGGTTTTCATGAAGGTAAGGAAAGTTTAAAACTTAGTGAAGGAGGTTCTAAAGGCATGTATTTAGCTTACAAACATCAAGGAATACCTCAGAACTTGCAGAGAGGTAGCAGAGAGGTGTTTTTTGAATTTGCTACAAAAAAAAAATTGCTACGAAACTTCTAGAAATGGTTGTTTTAGTAGTTGAAGTCAAGCTCACTTTTTGACCAAATGGTAAGGAATTTTGGAAATATGAGGGACATTTTTTTTTAGCATAGGCTCATCTACAAAAACCTCCCCGTGGTTTTACAAATCTATCAGGATTTGGAGAATACACACTTATCTTTGAGATATATTTTACCAAAAATTTCCTAGCAAGATTTGTTGTAGAAATTTTAAAATTCAACTTGGTTGAGATCCAGCTCAACAAAGTCAACTAGATCAGCACATCCATGTGCCATGAGACACATCAGTAGCACATTTAGAATTTGGTTAGATTCGATAAGGTGCACCAATAGAAGTTTGTTGAGCTCATTAAGATAGAAGAGTCCTATTTGTATTAATATTTGTCTAAAACAAAAAATCCCTAAAGTTTCTCAATAGGTGTCAAATACGAATCTAGAATGATCGATTCTAGCCCCAAGTGGCAGATTTTGTAATTAATGATAATATGAATAGGTTGTTCTATATATTTATATTGTTTTTTACTAAAGAGGATCGGCAATGTGAAGGAGGCCAATCTTTGTAAAAAAAAAAATCTTCAGTTAATACATATGTTGCAACAACTCTGTTTTACTACTTGGATTCATATGTTTGGCTTTATGTTTTATGTTTTCTCATCATGTTCTTTATGTTTCTATGTTTCTATCAGTGTTCATGGCAATCTAATTACTTGGAATTCACGACAAGTGCTCCAACTTTCTTCATTGGCTGTGTATGACTGTAAATGTTTTTTTAATATCAATTTTAAAACCACATATACCTCATTTTCCATTAAGAATTGTTGTTTGTCAACGATTTTTCTTAATCTGAATCCATGCCTAATGGTGGAAGCCATCACATTCTCCTTGACCTGTAAAACCACATAAAAAAATAAAACCAGAGTTAGCCATCTAAATTCTTCAGCTTATCATATTCAAATTTTTAAGTATATTGAGAGAGCCCTCTCAAATTGGAAGGGCTAACTTCCAGTCAAAAGTTGGTTTGAAATAGTTATGCTGGGTTGAATGTTGACACAACCCAACTCTTTCTATCCCAGTGATAACACATGTGTCTATGAATTATAAGCTGTGTTGAAGGCCAACTTTGTACACAAAAATGTAAATAAATATTTCCAAAATCTAGAAGTGAACTTGGCGTCCCAACCTAACATACTATTATTTGGTACCCCATGTAGACTCACTACATCTCTGATGAATACCTTTGCTACATCACTAGCTGAATAAGTAGCCATCACTGAAATGAAGTGCACTATCTTTGTCAACATGTCCACAACAACCATGATGGAATCATGATGTCTAGATTTCCTCAATAAGCCTGTGATGAAATCCATGGAAATGACCTCCCATTTCCACTCTAGAATCGCAATCAGTTGTATTAGTCAACTTGAATGCTTACACTTTTCCTTTACCTACTAATAATCTAAGCATCTAGCAAAAAACTTTCTCATGCCCTTCTTCAAATTCAACCAATAGTAAAACTTCATCACCGTTTTCAATGACTTTTGATATCCTAGGTGATCTGAATATGGTTTCACATGAAACTCTATCAATATGGTACTCTTCATCTGACTACTACCTGGAACATATATCTTGTACCTAAATCTAATCAAGCCAATTGTTTAAGATGATATTCCATGGAATTTAAGACTGGATTGGCGGATCTGGGGAGCTACGAGGGAGCTAGGGCACGAAGACAAAGCCCTCGACGGCGCATCAGGCACAGCAAATAGAACAAAGGCTCTGACCAGATCTGTTGCAGAGGGACAGGGCGGCAGGCGATCAGAGCACGGCAATGGATCACGCTCAGGGGGGGCGTCAAAGCCCTCCCCCTCATGGCATAGCACGGGCCCTGAAGTCACTTTTGGATCAGTAGATCCGGACATTTTCAGCAAAGGAAAGAAGCAACAGGAAACTGACAAACAGGTTAACGATAATGAAATGCCAGAAGAACAAGAGAATCAGGCAAATAAACCCCAGGTCACCTCTTCTACCTGTCGACCGGTAGCCAAGGTCAGACCACGAATCGAACTGCCTGGTGATAAGATCGATAGCAGGATTGAGTTCATGACAGCGCATGCGATCATTGGGAAATTTATAGGGTATTGGCCAACTGAACGAGCCCTAAATGGATGGATTGCAGCAAAGTGGAAGCCCAAAGGAGATGTCACTCTCCAGCTGGGGCCAAAGGGTTTCTTCACGGCTATCTTCTATTGCCTAGAAGATAAGTATCGGATCCTAGGAGAGGGCCCGTATTTCTTCAATTCGGCAGGACTCTATATCACAAACTGGAAGCCCAGATTCACCCCAGACAAGGAGGATCTCACCTGGGCGCCGGTCTGGATCAGATTATACTCTCTCCCTGATGAGTACTGGGAAGAAGACTGCCTAATGGGCATAGGCAATGGGGTGGGAAAATACATCAGGGCTTCAGAAGAAACAAGAACCCGTAAGTATATTTCCTATGCAAGAATCTGTGTGTATATTCGACTGAATGAAGCTCTTCCTGAATCCATAACCCTTACCCATCGAGACGAGGAATGGACCCAACCCCTGGATTACGAGCATGTGCCTTTTAGGTGCAGAAGATGCCATGCATTAGGGCATCTGTTCAGGGACTGTCCACTCAATGCAAAAGCAAGCCCTCCTGAATCTTCTGAATCCCCATCTCAAGATGGCTTCACCAAAGTCTCAAACAGAAAGCGTGCGCATAAAAAACCTCAGAATGCTCCTAAAGCTCAACCTACCAAGTTCCACAAACCCGCATCTAAGAACAGCTTTGAGACCCTCAATGATATTCCAGAAGACCAGCCCCTGGACAACACCAGCAACTCCGCACACCCGTCCTCCTCAACCCACCCCCCTTCCAGCCCCCCTCCCAAATCGAAATCCCCCATTCTAATCCCGACCATTCTAAGCAGGCACCAGGAGGCTCCTGTGGAGACCCCCAAAGAAATGGAGGTAGATGAGAGATCGAAGCCCATTCAGAACTCAGAGACCGCACAGGAAGACACCAATGTAGCTGAAATAATGGAGGAAGAAACCGAAAGTGTAGACCTCCACGGTCTGGATATCAACGAGCTAGAGCTGGCATGCAGGAAAGAGGCGTATGACTCCATCGCTGAGACTGATTTAGAAAAGCTGGAAATGGTCATCTCCAAAGCCTACCACCAACATCAGCTAGGAATTCAAGCTGGAGGCACCTGGGATGGTAGACTGCGTCCGAAAGACTTCAAAAAAAGAGGAAGAAAAACAGAACTTCAACGCACAATAGAGGTTGGCAAAGTCCTAGTGGACTCAGGCTGATATGCGAAGCTTACGAAGTACTTCAGCCCCACTCAAATCAGTTATCAATGAAGCTCGTCTCTTGGAATCTAAAAGGGCTCAACAGCCCCGCAAAATATAGAATGCTCAAAAACATGATCAAGATGGAGAAACCGCAAATATGCTTCTTCCAAGAAACTAAATGCAATAGTATCACATTGGGTCGAATACTTTCAAAGGCCTGGCCAGGCTGCCATTCAGTGGCCGTGGATGCTACCGGAGCCTCGGGAGGGCTTGCCATAGCCTGGAACACTCAGGCAATAGCACTCACTGACTTCCACGCCTCCCATCATCTCATACAAGCTGCCTTTCACATTTTAGGCACAAAGGTACATGGAAACTTATCCAATGTCTATTTCCCGCAGGACGGAGGTAGTAAAAAAGCGCTCCTCGACACCATCGAGGCGCTTAGTATCAACAGACAGCACCCACTATGGATCGTTGCAGGGGATTTCAATATGATCACCAAAATCGAGGATAAAACGGGAGGAAGAACTAGATTGGAACCTGAAGTGGAACACTTCAAGGACTTCATCCTAAACGCCTCACTCATAGACATGCCCTTCTGCAATGGAACTTTCACATGGAGCAATCACAGAAAGGGGAAACATCAGATTGCCTCCAAACTGGATCGCCTTCTGATTTCGGATAACGCAGTGCACATTGGGGGGGATTTCACTGCGGAGATCTTGGCTCACTCAGGCTCGGACCATTGGCCAATAGCTCTGCACTGGCAGCGACCAGGGAACAGCACCAGGAAGCCATTTCGATTTGAAAGCTTTTGGCTAACACACCCGGCATTCAAGGACTTCGTCAAAACCATTTGGGCCTCCTTTGTCCCTCCAGAAGGTACCAAAATGTTCCAGCTTGAACAGAAACTAAGATACCTAAAAGGCCACCTCAAACGCTGGAATAGGGAGACCTTTGGGAATATTTTTGAAGCCCAACAGCAACTCAATCAGGAGCTCAAGCTACTCCACCAGATAGTAATCAACACAGGGCATACAGAGGTAACCTTAGATAAAGAAAAGCACATTTATAATCAGGTCGAAGAAAGGAGGAAGCAGGAAGAAATTTATTGGAGACAAAAATCACGGATCAGGTGGCTCAAAGAGGGGGAACGCAACACTAAATTCTTTCATAACACAACAGTGCAAAGAAGAATGCACAACAAGATTTCCTTCATCCAAAATCAGGAAGGGGCCAAAGAGGAGGAGCATGAGAAAATAGAGGAAATCCTCCTCAATCACTTCCAACAGGTTCACCAAGAGCCGATAATGGACCGGAGGTTAGCTATTGAGAAAATCACTAGCAACATTCCCAGGCTAGTAACAGAAGAGAAAACAAGCTGCTCATGAGTCCAATACTCATCCAAGAGGTTGATGAAGCAATGGCGCAGCTCAAAGAAGGTAAGGCTCCTGGCCCTGATGGCTTTACCACTACTTTCTTCCATGCTTTCTGGGATATGATTAAGGTAGAGATTTGGCAAATAGTGGAGGAATCTAGGGCCCTTCGTTGGCTGCTACCCTCTCTTAACTCCACCTTTATCACTCTCATTCCCAAAGAAGAGAATTCTATCACCCCTGACAAATTCAGGCCCATCGCTCTCTGTAACGTCCTTTACAAAGTCATTTCCAAAGTCATTGCCAACAAACTCAAGCCCCTTCTTCCTCAGCTCATCTCTCCGGAGTAGTCTGGCTATGTTGAGGGTAGACAGATTATGGATGGTATAATACTCTCCCATGAGATCATTCACTCGCTTAAGCAATCCAAAAAAGTGGGCATGTTACTCAAGCTCGACCTCTCCAAGGCCTTCGACAAGCTCAGCTGGTCCTACATTCAGCACATGTTGAAAGCCTTTGGCTTTTGTGCCACCTGGGTAAGTTGGATCATGAGCCTTATTTCCTCCTCCCACTTCTCCATTCTCGTCAATGGGCTGCCCTCTCGTCCCTTTAAACCCTCCAGGGGCATCAGACAGGGGGACCCCTTATCCCCTTTCTTATTTGTGATCATGGCGGAAGGTTTAGGAAGGCATATCAAGCAGGCTCTGCTATCCAATCAACTTCGAGGAATCTCCATTCATAACACCCCAGCTTCCTCTCATCAGCAATTTGTGGATGACACCATGCTTTATGGCTATCCTTCTGCTCAGGAAGACTCTTGTCTGAAATCCTTGCTCAATGACTTCTCAAGAGCCTCAGGAACCCAGGTCAATAACACCAAATCCCAAATATTTTTCTTCCACACTCCACCCTCTGTAAAACTTGCCGTCTCCCGCATCCTGGGTTTTCAAACCGCCTCTCTCCCCTCCATTTACCTGGGTGCGCCTCTCACCGCCTCAGCCATAAAGCAACCTGCTTGGCGAGGCCTCATTGAGAAACTGGAATTCAAACTTAACTTATGGACGCATCGCTCCCTCAATCTGGCCAGTAGGGCTGTGCTTCTCAAATCCATCCTCCAAGCCATGCCCCTCTATCTGTTTTCCATCCTGGCTGCTCCAAAGTGGGTTTTAAAAAGACTGAGAAATCTGCAACGCAACTTTCTCTGGGGAAGTTCAGCTACTAACCGCAAATGGGCACTAGTAAAATGGGACACCACCTGCAAGCCCAAGCACAAAGGCGGCATTGGCCTCCGAGATCCTGAGCACAGTAACATCATCATGACCGCCAAAATCTGGTGGCAATGGCTGACAAATCCGGACAAGTTATGGGCCAAAATATGGACAGCTAAATACACCAACAACATGCCTCAAGCAGAGCTCATAAGATTCAAGCCCACCATCACAGGATCACTCATTTGGAACGCGGCCAAACAGAATCACCAGCTGGTTCAGAAACACAGCTTCTGGGAAATAAGAAATGGTCACAGTGCTAGATTTTGGAACGATGCTTGGAACCAGCTACCTAAACTCTCAAGTGTTCTGCCGGCAGCCATTACCCCAGGCAGACAGGAGCAGCAGCAGGCTAAGGTTCATCAATTCTGGATTCAGGAACTGGGAACTGGCTTCAAGAAATGGCAACCAAGTAATCAAATAACCAACATCACCAGCACCCAGGAAGTAGCAGCCCTTGAAAACGAATTGAAAAAGAGAAGCATCAGGTATGACAACAGTGAGGACATTCTTAGATGGGGCTATCTTCCCAAAGGTTCTTACTCCACTTCTGAAGCTTATAATCTATTAGAAGACGCCCCCACCATGCCGGATCCTCTCTGGGCAAGAATATGGAGCTTCAAGGCCTGGCCCAAAATAACTCACTTTCTTTGGATGGTGGGGCATAAAAAGATTCTTACCTGGGACAAACTGAGGAAACGCAACTTCCACGGACCCTCGTTATGCCACAACTGCTTTCAGAATGAAGAAAACTTGTAGCATCTTCTGGATACATGCCCACTTGCTACTCAGATGTGGGAGAAGGTAGAATTCAGAAGTCAAAGGAGATGCAGAGAGGCGGGTGGCATCATAGACACCATTCGGCAATGGCCGAAAAGACCTTACAACAGTGAGTTGCTCAACCACCTGTGGAACATAATCCCAGGTATCCTACTATGGAACATCTGGAAGGAAAGGAATAGGCGCATATTCAAAAATCTCAGCTCGAATATGGAGGACATATGGAACAGAGTGCACGATAACCTCCAAGAAACCATGTTATTGAAGGCTTGGACTCAACAGGATCTCCCCACTGCAGACAATGAGAAAAACATCCTAAACAACTGGGGGCTGCAAATGCCACAAGAGCCAACTACACAGCAGACAGCAAATTGCAAAGGCAAGGAGGACGGAGGATGGGAAGCTCCACCTACACACTCATACAAGCTCAATTTTGATGGAGCATCTAAAGGTAATCCTGGCCCAGCAGGATTTGGAGGAGTCATCAGGGATCACCAAGGAACCCCGCAACAGATCTACTTTGGCAATATAGGTTGGGACACCAATAACTCAGCAGAGCTGGAGGGTATGTGGCAGGGGTTACTTGCAGCAAGGCGACATAATCTTCAACCGCTGATCGTGGAAGGAGACTCTCAAATTCTTATAAACATGGCCACTCGCATTCAGAATGGCTCGCACGCCAGGAAGGTAGCCAACAGCTGGAGACTTGAGGCCAGGCTCAGCAGCATGGCTGATGAAGTGCCCAACTACAATGCCATCTCCTTTCATCACACAAAAAGAGAGGGTAATAAGATAGCAGATCTTCTTGCTAATATTGGGGTAGACTCAGACCAGCCCTTCCTTGAGGGCAACCTGGACATCATTCCTAGCAACCAACGCAAACAGGAATGTGAGAGTCTCATCCACAGGGACAACGAAGCCCCGGATGCGGGTGTTGGAGTGTCGAGGAGGGGCGAGCCACATGCCCAGCATGTGCCGCCCCGTGTTAACTCCACGGCTCCTCGGAGGAGGCCGTCAATTGGCAATTAAACTCCCCTTCCGCGCAAAGCTGCAGTTAATGCAATTGATGGCTGAGGGGAGAGGTAGATGGAGGAGCAGAGCGCAGTTATTGAGCGCCTGCAACGAGGGAATGAAGCAGCATATGAGGAGCTCGATGGGTCGAGCAAGGAATATTGGTTTGCTGAGAGTTGGTGGGTGCAGAAGCACAGAGAGTTCAGGCCGGGGAAGATTTCACCACCCCGCGGCACAGTTGAAGCCTGTCTCTGTTGCCATCCTTGCCGCTGGTCTGGAAGGGGAGGGCAATTGGCAAATACGCAACGACAATTGGGGAAATGGAATAGTCTGGCACCAAGAGGAGGAATTCAAGTTGAGTGCTGTGCACCAGAGGGCGAATTGGGAAGAAATTGGCATTGCTACCGAGTTCAAGCTTACCCTCAGGCATACAAAGGAGGCATTAGGGACACCATGGTTAAAGTACGGGAGCGACAGCCCAGCAGAAGGGGACCATGGAGAGGCTCCTCCTCACGAACCCCTGCAGCAGATGAACATCATCACTGCTGTTGCTGCTATTGTCATAGGCGAGCCCGGGCGACCCAGCTCCCCATTAGACAATTCATGGAGGTCGGGAGTTCCAGCGAAGGGGAGCCGGCGCTTCCAACCTTCGGCTCTGTGGTATTCACTCTGGGCAACTCTGCGGACAATGCAGGAGTCAATGCCCACATTTCAGTCCTATTCACCAAAATTCCGGAAGGAATTGAGGATGGAAGTCCTCAGGGCACGCTGGAGATGCCACTGGAAGGCTCTGGAAAGGAAATTGAGGTTGGAGAAGAAGCGGCTGCGGAAGAGGTCATTGCTATGGTGCAACCACCGTCTGAAGCTGGAGGCATGGAGGAAAAGAGTACGCAAGACCTCTCACCTCCATTGGGGCCAGCCCCTCCAGGCGTTGACGAGGAGAAATGGAAGAAAATGTGGGAAGGACGTGAAGAAGGTGACGGTTGGGCGTACGTGGTCGAAGACAAGAGCCTCTGTGAAGAGGCGGAAGCACATCTTGCAGCCCACCTTCCATCCTCAGCCCGACTCCAGGACTAATGCAGCTGCGGGTATTTTGATTTGGTTATTCGGTAATGCTTGCTTGCAGTTGACACTTGTGTCTCTGCCGTGTTTAAATTTGTCAGGTCTATGGTTCAGTCTCAATTCTGTTTGGTCTACGCTGGCAGTTGACACTTGTGGCTCTGTCGTGCTTAAATTTGTCCGGTATATGGTTCAATCGATCTTAGCAGCAAGCCCCTGCGTGGGCAGTCATGTGTCTGGTCTATACAATGTTGTTCCTCAGGGATTCTGATAGATTTTACCATTGTTTTGAGAAGTGGGTCCGGTGCTGCCCCTGTGTGGGAGCTTTTGTTGTCATGAGAAGTTCTGAGAAGTTCTGGCAATGCTGCCCCTGCGAGGGAGCTTTTCGGTCTACAGTCAAGGTTCCCAGGGTTCTATTGCAAGCCCTGGAAGGCATGTCTTTCTGTGTGTAAAGTTCTCTTGTACATATAATATAAAAGTTTAGCTAGTTTTTACCGAGAAAAAAAAAAAAAGATGATATTCCACATGTTGACCACCTCTACCCTGTTGTAATCTATGCATAAGCTCCATGTACCTGTCATCCTATTGACCTGCCTGTAATATCTGATCCTGTAAGTCTGTCCCATAAGAACACATAGTTTCTATATGACACACTTATATCCTCCTGATAAGAGCATCTGCAACCATATTCTCTTTACGCTTGATGTACCTAATCTCAAATTCGAACTCACTAATCGTGGACAACCATCTAGCTTTCCTTGCATTCATGTTCGGCTGATAAAACAAGTATCTCAACCCAATGTGATCTCTCATAAATACAAACCTCCAACCAAGAAGATAGTTCCTCCACATATTCACTGCACGGATGATCGTTTCCAGCTCAAGATCATGTGTTAGATAATTCTTCTCGTGCTCATTTAGTTTCTGTCACTCATAGCACACTACCTATCCTTCCTACATGAGGACTCCACCAAGTCCTCTCTTGCAAGAATCTATGTATACCACAAATTCTTTGTCTAGATCTGCAATATTTAACATTGGAGCATTTGTCAACAATTGCTTCAATTTCTCAAAAACAACTGCAAATTCCTTTGTGCATTCCAATTTATTACCTTGTCTCTACAGTGACATAATCGGATATGCAATCTGAGAGACATTTCTGATGAACCTCCCATAATAATCTACTAACCCCATTAATCATTTTATCTCATCCACATTTCTAGGAACTTCCCACTCCATGATAACTCTTATATTCTATGGATACACTTCTATACCTTCCTTGGAAACAACATGTCCCATGTAATATACCCATGTCTAAAAGAAATTGCATTTGCTAAGTTTGGCATACAACTAATGTTATCTTAGAAATATCATCACTATTTCTAAATGATCAACATGTTCTTCCTCATTCTTAGAATATATCAAGATGTCATCAATGAATACAATAAAAAAATTATCTAGATAACTATGCAATACCCTATTCAATCACATAATGTAGCGGTAGCATTAATCAAACTAAACAAAACTACAACAAACTCATATTTCCCATACCTGGTCCGAAACGTTGTCTCGTAAATGTCCTCTTATATAATGCATACCTGATGATATCCTGATCTCAAATCAATATTCGTGAACATTGTTGCTCCATTCAAGTCATCAATCCTTGGAAATAAATATCTGTTCTTGATGGTTACCTTGTTCAACTTCTTGTAATCAATGCATAACCTGAGAGTACCATCCTTCTTCTTCACAAACAAGATTGGTGCACCTCGAGGTGATACACTTGGTCTAATATATCCCTTTTCAAGCATTTCCTTCAATTTCAACTTCAACTCTACTAAATCTAGTTTGCTCATCCTTTATGGTGACTTTGATGTTGTGTTTCCCCTGTTACCAACTCAAAAGAAAATTCTACTTCCATTTGAGGAGGAAACTCTAAAGTATCTACTAAAAACACATCTTGAAACTGCTGCAAGATCAGATACCTGCTAAATACCTCTGCATCCTCAACATCTTTAGCTTTATCACTATAAATATGAACCTTAAATAACACACACCCTTTTCTACAACTGTGTTTTTCCTGCATATTTGTCACCATTCTAACTGACGTTTCCTTCTTCTTACCTTGCAAGATTCTCTATTCTTCATTGTCATCCAAGCACTCAATGGCCTTATCATAACAATCTAGTTTGGTCCTATGAAGATAAAAACAATCCATACTCAATAGCATACTACATGATCTCAACGCCAATACACTCAAATGTGCTGAGGTAGGCATACCATTCAACTCGAATGCACGATATCTCACCCAGTGATACACTCTCTTCTTTGTACCTGTAGCGAACTACACTAACCAAGATTCTGCATGCACTTATTTATTCAAACCACAATTATCCAACAGGTCAACACTAACATAAATATAATTAGATCTAGGGTCAATCAAAATGGAAACAACTTGATCGCAAAGCTTACCATCCATCTCGATAACATTTGCTTGGTGCTCTTCCTGCTTGTTATGCAATGCTTCATAAATCCATGTAATTCTTTTCCAAACATACCCAATTGTGTGCACCTCATATGCACTATAAATCTGAAGCCTACCACCCTGATTCTGTATACAAGCCCTCTTAAGATGTTCCTGACCACATGTCCAACACTCTGACCGTCCTATACCATCACCTATACTTTATTGTTGTGACCCATGTTCCTATCTCGCTATGGTGAATTTCTTGTATGGTGCAACATTTTCTTTCTCGTCTGCATTCTGAGGTGTTATTCTTTTTTGCTGCCATTTAACTTTAGCTTTTTCTTTATATTTCCCTTTGCATCCTTGCTGAGATTTTCTCTTACGCTTTGACAATTCATAATAATGATTCATTTACCAATAACTTCCTCAAGTGACTGGGACTCATCATACTCAATACGGTCTCTAAATGATAATGGAAATCCACTCACAAATCTCTAAACTTTGGCCTTTTCATCCTTAAGATACGGTACATAGCTCAATAGCTCCAGGAACTTAGTCGTATACTCCTCATTTGTCATCGATCCCATCTTTAGCCTGTAAGACTCCTTGTATTTTTTATCAAAGTACCTTTCTAATAAGTTTTCTTCCTAAAAGGTGTCTTGAATTCATGCCAACTCAACTATTCTGTCTTGATGTATCTGACCCACTTTACATCTTCCCACTAGATGTTTTCTTTCCCTTTGAGGTTGAAGATAGCTAGTATGGTCTTCATATTCTCTGTATACTAATGCAGTTCAAATAAATTCTTCATCCCATGTAACCAAGCCTTTGCATCCTATGACTTCTTTAAATGTCCATCAAAAGTAGGTGGATTAGCTTTCTTAAACCCATTCATAAAATATCCCCTATTTCTCCCCTATAAGGGCTATAACTATGTTGATCATAGTGCCTATCAAAACCAAAACTAGAATAGTACTTGTTTCCATCACCTCTCCTATTCAGAGTGTCCAAGAACCTATCATCTCTTATCGTGTCATCCTTATCCAACTTGTACCCACCATGAGATCTACTACCATATGCCCCATTAGTTCTTTCCTCCTACCCATGTCTGATCTGAAGTGGTCCTTGTCTCTACAATTCTGACAAACTCTCAAGGATTACTGCATTAACTTCTACTTGTTTCTCCTGTGCCTGAATGATTTTGTCATTATCTTCTTTACAACTTATTTATTCCTTAAAACTTCTCAATGTGCCTGCTAGGTCAGAAGAATTACCAACACCACGCTCCTCATCTAATCCATAGGGAGTGTTTCGTGAACTATAGTCTACCATGTTGCTAGTCATCTTTGATATTCTTCCTTCAAAGCGCACCATTTTAGCAAAACCAAAATAAAAACATAATCGACATACCTTAGTACAATTCGGGGAGGATATCTCATCTGCAAGATCAAGTAGATTAGCACAACATATGTATAAACATAATCATAAAAATATAGAGATATCATCCTAACCATAGTCCAGTCATCAATTAATGACCATATGAACCACACATCATGACGTCATGCATGACAACTACAACCATGTCAATGTATGCATAATCAATATATGTATGACATGCATGCATACATGATACATACAAACACTGACACACATAACCAGTGCATAACCAACCTATACTCATGATAAACACATCCAACATCAACATCATTAACTTTCACATGGAAAAACCACTCCAACCATGGCCACCACCATGTGCACACAACAAGTACATAGAACACAAGCAGGGAGAACACATGTGCAAAAAACATGAAAGCATGACCAATACACACAACCCATCTAGTCCAAGGGGTGAACTTGACTCTGATAACACTCTGTAAAAACCTCCTCCCACATTTTCCCAAGTTAACGAGTCTGTTGGGGTAAACATGTGACAAGAGGCTATTATGATCTGATTCAACTCCTCATGGATAGTTAAGGAAGTGGAACCGAAAAAACACAACCAACCTGACCTTCTACACATGCTACAGAACCTCCATGATGCAAACAACTTTTCCAGGTGATGAAACCCTGAGGCAACTTAACATTTTACTGACCTAAATCCTCAGTCTCTGCCATGACATGGGAATGCATGCAACTAGGAGCCTCTAGTCACCCTCATAGAAAGGTCATGCAAGCGAATGGGGTATTTTTCAGTTAGTTTTGAGCCTATAAACTCATATTATGTGCCACTCTTTCAAGACCAAGACTCGGGCCACTACCCATAACTCCATGGAAATTCCAGAAATGAAAAGTAACATTTAAAAAATGATACTAATGCAAATACTTGAAAAAGACTTGACTGGTCCCCTACTAGCCATGGCAGACATTTCGTCAAATGTGTCACAAATATGCAATTACAAGTTATAACAACAAATATGAGCATGGCGATCTCATATTTGTTTGAGAATCGCTAAGAAGAATTGATGCCTTATCACATTATTTGCATTATCATCTATTAGGTCATATGTTCATTGTACATTCATTTACTAGTCAAAACATGATGAGAGGCATACATCATCACTATCATAAAACATACTCATAACCAACATATAAACAATAGAATTCATAAGGATACATCCACATAGAATCCAATACATTTACACATGAAATACCAAGGAGAAGGAATTCTTATTAGTGAATGAAAAAGACAATCAGGTTTGGAATTTCCACAAAACACCCAACCATAGATTGGTTGAACCAAATATTTCTTTCAGCCAATCACCCCCATGCCATATTCCAAGAGTGAATGTGGAGCTCATAACCAAAACTCAACCAGGGCTTCCCAAAACTACATCACCTCACCCTCATTAATAGAATTAGGTTTTACTGCAATCCACACCAGATCACTATGCCCTAAATAAGCATGGATTCCAGCATATTTCTCAACATGCACTGTGAGGAATTTTCCTCTCCTAGTCTCTAGGCTTTACCACAATCCACACCAAACCACTATGCCCTAACCGAGACCCCACCCTCAAGGATTTAACATATATCCTTCCATTCACCAGCCAAGGATTCCTAGGCCTGATCAAGGGACCCACCTCTAGGCTTTACCATATATCCCGCCATTCATCGGTCAAGGATTCATAGGCCCACTGTGGTAACCAAAAATACAGCTTTTCTGCAACCCATAGTACCGTTCAGGGGTTACTAGGCCAAGGCTTTACCAGAATCCACAGTCCGATTCAGGGATCAATACACCATTGATTCTTTCTTTCAGATACCACTTCACTCAATTTCGAATCCATTTGGAAATCCAGCTCAACCAAAATATGAGAAACTCATCAAACAATGGTTATCCATAAATGGTAAGGCAAGACTGAAAAACACTATCACACTTGGAAAAATCCATGCCAATGACAACAAGAGAACCAAGAACACACATGCATAACCATGCATGAAAAAAATAGCAAGGAAATCATACATGCAACTTGATACCTGCAAATAATCCCATTTTATCCGCTTGATCCTTCTCTTCCTTACTCAATCTTTTCTTCCTCTTGCTTTCTTTTCTTCTCTTGATCCAATGTTGTAGTGCTCCAAGAAAACTCTAAGTTTCCATGAGTGTCTGAGAGAAAGAATAGAGAGAGAGATCCAACACTAAACTAAGAAAAGGTAGCAACTAATCCTTAGAATCCTTTTTATTAATAAGCCCTATATTTTATTCATTTTCCCATTATTTTCCTTAATTTTTCTCCTCACATGCAACCTATGACCTTTCACCTTCCTTTTCTCCCAATTTCAATTATTTTCATAAATAAAATGCCAAATAATGCCTCATGTGCTTTCAAAGCCTTTTCCATTGCCTTTTCCAATTTCCTTAGCCATAATAAACCAAATAAACACCAACACTAGGATGTATTTCCCAACATTTAGCTTCGAATAAGTGTCCCATAACCATGGATATTACTTTTCCTTTATTAACTTTTTACATGGATTTTTAACCAGGGTTGTTACAAATAAACATTATTTCATAAAAATAAACATCACGATGATAATCATCTAACAAACATAAAAAACATCTAAGATACACATTCAAATTCACTAGCATCATCTAATTATATACACTTTTTGTAGCACATATAAACGTCATTGGCTAGCACACAAATCTAATAATATAACAAGGCATCATCATCGTGATCACATCTAACAAAACACAAATATTGTAATCTAACATTATCACCACACACATCCTCAAATTAATATAAATCTCATGTTAAATAAATGTTATCACGTATATATCTATCCGCTAGCACATTAAATGAACATATCTAACATGACCTAACAATATGCACATCAACACCAACATATAAATTAAGTACATAAACATGAACAAAAATAATGCACCATATATATATATATATATATATATATATATATATATATAGTATATATATATATATATATATATATATATATATATATATATATATATAGTACATAAACGTGAACAAAAATAATGCACCATAGATATATGTGTGTGTGTGTGCGCGCGCAAAGAAGTGAAATAACTACATCATGAATTCAAATAAGTGCAATCAAATATCCAATACAATAGATGTAGTAGTGCATGCAGCCTGGTCTATAGTAGAAGACGATGGACAATCAACTATTGGTTGATCAAGTACATCTGTCAAACTCAGCTCAGGTGGAGGACTAAGAGGTGGCTTGTCTATAGTAGAAGGTACTGGTTGGTCTCTAGGAGAAGGTGGCTGGTCTTCTCTGTCAGGAGAAACATATGAAACACCCTCTAGCTCTGGCATCTGATCATGTTCAGGTGACTAACAAGAAGGTGTATTAACAGAATGGTCATTAACACCCTGAAAAGCATGAGACGATGGGCTGGTACCACCGGAAGCATCATCATCACTATCCTCATAATAATAATCATGATCATAACCCTCATCATCATGATCATGATCCTCACCCTCATCATCATCATGACCACCCTCATCTGCTAGATGTGTTATTGCATGATACCCTGTAACCCTCATCACTACAAGTAAATTACTAGCTCTGATGACATGTCACATAAGAGTCATCAAGTCCCACAGATAGTCCCTATAGATATCCACAAATATCAAATCTGTGTTGATATCTCAAGGCCTCATTGGGTGGACTCCCTGTCGAACCAAAACTCCGCCCAAATTATCATAGTAGTCCATCCAAAAGTGCATATTATTCCTCCACCTCGAGATGGCCACGCCAACCTGAGTATGTGCCTCAGCCTCTTGGGCCTCACCCCTATCCTCATCTCCTCCATACAGCGGTGGGGGAGGAGGCATATCCCCACCATAATAACAAATGTCTACAAAATATATAGTACACAAAAATTGGGCAATTTCATTAAACAATTTAATAAAATGAGTTAAAGAATGTGTTAATATAAATTCTATTCTAGTTCAATAAAACAAGAAAATGAAGATAAATTAATTTAAAGAAAACACTATTATTACCACTATCATTTGGAGGCTCAAACACTGAGAATAAGATTTTGGGACACCCTCTCTAATCAATCCCCATGTACAGATACCCCGATATGACAAATGCATGGTCATCCACACTGGCCAATAGTGGTAGTGCCTTGTTTGAAATCTTGATTGGAAAATATGACATGACCCTCTTGGACATAATTTGCCCCCACATGCACATATGGGCCTCAGTGATCGGCGTAGGAGGCCGACAATCAAAATGTAGGCCTTGTATCTAGAAACCTCTCTCGACAGCACACGACATTAATTATCTAAAGTCATGAAAAATTGCCTCAGAAAAATCAGTTGATCTGAATTGGATCCTAAAACACTCTCTAAGTTCTTATAACTCTATAAAATTCATGCCAAAATTTCAAAGACTTACAAAGTTCGAGTTTATCAGAAATACCCTCGTAACAGTTGTAATTTATGAGCAGCGCGGAGCAAAGAGGACCCTCGGTCAAGCGCGCAGACTGTTGGCCCATGGTAACACGCGCTACCACGAAAAAACAAAACGAGAGGTATTTTTTGAGAAATGGGGGAGGTTCGCTAATCGCATATCACCGGGAAAACCCCTCAGTGAAGAAAAAACCCCAAGCAACTAGAACCAAAAAGTCAAAATATCATATGAATTCGCCGATTCCATCAGAGACGGGTCCCACATGAAAAACGACATGATATCGGAGGGGATTCGAGCAGTAATCAGTTTCAACTGAGTCCCGCTCGATTCCACACACTGGGTGCCACGCGTCTAGTGGAAGAGAGAGAAAACCGCTCACATCGAACGGGTAAACATCATGCAACTTACCTGCCCGATATGGATGGAGACCATAGGATCTGGAGGCTCCAAATTGACGGCGGACATGCGACCTGATGGATGATCGGAGTCAATGGGGTAAACAGGCCAAGTTTTATAAATTTTGAAGTCTAGCATGAATGATGAGTTGGCAGGAGAATCATGTTCACGGGCAATCTGGGAGTTAAACGGAAGTAATGACCGTTCAAACATTTCCAAGAGAACTGACACTCAGTTTGTTATGAAACAGGTGGCCACCTCCTTGTGCAGTGTTACACAGTGATGATGACACAGAACAGGGGAATTCAAATGGACAGAGGCAGAAGAACCAAAATTCTGGGAAGCCGAAACGAACAGTCAGAAAGCAGATTGGCTTTAAAGCGACAAACCGACAGAGACAAAGCAAGCAGCTAGAAAGCAGTAGGTAGTGAGAAAAGCAAGTAAGAAAGCTAAGAGTAGAGGATAGAGAAAGTAAGTCGAGCTGACATGCAGAGTAAAGGCAGCATCGAGATAGAGTTAGAGAGAGTCAGAGAGTCTGTGTACTGCAGAGAGGGCTTGAGAGGTTCAACTGAACTCCTCTGTATATGCCGATCATGTATGAGTCTCAGATTGGGCTCATACCACTGTGACCAATAGAGGTCAAGATTTAGTAAGGAGAGTCGGTGTACTCGAGAGACTTGGGGTATCCAGGTCCTATCCTACTGATTTATATCTGTTGAGTGAGACTCAAATTGAGTTCACTATTGTAAAAACTATACTTTGAAAACATAATAGAGAGGCCACCACTGAAGGCTGGACCAGGAGACATAGCCAAGGAGCATTGGGTGAACTCCTTATTAAACTTGTTGTATTTACATTTTTTCCTATTGTGTTTTCTCTAACTACTTCAATGTCTATGTATTTCACAATCTTATTGATCCATTTCATAAAGTAACATAGGAATATCCATGCACATGAGTCTATACTACCTTTAATTCTTTGTCCTGGATAAATTCTAGATCAAGTGGTATCAAAGCTCTAGGTTACTAAGGTTAGACAAGCTTGTGTTGGATTTTTTTGTTGAATGCTAACTAGATCAAAGCTTAAATTAGGAGAAGGAGAGTTGGTTGAAACTAACCAAGAAATTTGAAGAGTCTAACCTAAAAGAAAAATGCCGGAAGAAAACCCCTTGGAATTAGACTCCCAGTTCATGGATGGTTTCCTGACCATGAAAGCTATGGTAGAAGAAATGTAAAGGGAATTTAATAAAGGTAGAGAAGAAGATTCAACAAACTCCAAACGAGATAAAGGAGTAGAATAATCTCTCCTCCATGACCACTCTAAAGGCAAAGGGAAAGAAGAAAAACTTTCCACACCTCCTAGTAGCCGTGAAAATAAAAAGAAAACATCTTTGATTAAATTAGATGTTAAGTTTGATTTGTCGATATATGATGGAGAGTTGAATCCATAGAAGTTGGATAATTGGATTAGACAGATTGATGTTTATTACAGAATGCAGAGCATCGATTTAGACAAGAGTAAGATTCAGCTGGCCAGCCTATGCCTTGAAGGCACTGCCTTGGTATGGTGGGAAGGAAAGACACACACTGACATGAAGAATCATGGTAAAATTCTTTCTGTCTAGAGTGAATTTTTTTTGCAATTAAAAAGAAATTATATCCACTAGCCTATATGCAGCAAGCCATGATGAGCTGGAAAACTCTTCACCAATTAAAAGGGCAAAGTGTACAAGGCTACACTCAAGAATTTAGGAAAAGAGCATTGATTCTAGGAATTCCTTTAGACTCCCCTAAAACTCTACTAAAGTATATAGGTGGTCTACATAGCTACATAAGGCACACTATTCTCATGTTTAATACCACTAGCATAGATGAGGTATCTATTTAGGATACACATCTAGAGGCTAGAGGCAAGAATGTGAACCCAGAAGTTGGGGGATCATCAAAACCCACTACAAGAAAAAGCAAAGAAAAGAGAAAACAGAAATGGAAAGAGATGAAGAAAAATACTATACAAAAGACCAAATCTTCATGCACTCACCGTAAGAAGGATGGGCACGATGATGAACACTACTGGATCCTACATCCGGAGCTGAGACCCAAGAAGTTCGAGGGCAAAAAGAAAAATATTGTTGCAACTATTCAAAAGTATTTAGGGTCAGACTCAGGAGATGAAACAACAACCACAACCACAGGTATAGAAGGTAAAAATTCTGAAGCATCTACTAGTAATTCTACACAATCTACTGATCATGAAGAAAATGAGAGGAAAAGACATGACCTTTTTCATATTCAAGTTATTTCCAAGCATCAAAAGATTTATACTTTTTTTGATAGTGGTTCACAAGTAAATTTAATTTCTAAATCAATTGTAAAGAAGTTGGGATTACTAACCACACCTCACAAGAAACCATATCCATTAGGTTGGTTATGTGATAAAGCAAAGCTACAAGTGACTAGACAATGTAAACTTAAGTTTTCTTTTGGGTCAGCATTTGTAGATGAGGTCGAATTAGATATAGTTCCTTTGGATATATGTGGAATTGTTTTAGGAAGTCCTTACTTGTATGATAGGAAAGCTATTTTATATAGAGCTAAGAACAAGTATCAACTTGTTAAAGATGGAATCAAATATATTGTAAGAGCTCATAAACTCAAGAATAATTATACTCTCATAAACTTAGGGTAGATGAAAATAATTGTAAATTCATGAAAACAATTTTGACTGATGGTTGTAAAGGAAAAGAAACCTGATAAAACCAATATAGCTGAGGGTTGTAATTCTAAACTGCAAGCTAATTTAGAAAATGTTGTTTTAGAATATGATATACTATTTCAAGAACCTAAAGGCCTGCCACCCCAAAAGGAAATAGTACATGATATTACTTTGTAGCAAGATGCTCTATTTCCTAACATCATAATGTACATGTTTTCCACTTTAGAGAATGCAGAAATCAAGAAGCAGGTACAAGAGCTACTCGAGAAAGGGTTCACAAGAACTAGCACATCACCATGTGGGTCTCCTATTGTCTTCGTGAGAAAGAAAGATGGCTCATGGAGAATGTGCATTGATTACCAAGCATTGAATAAGATAACGATATAAAATCGTTATCCCCTTCCTCGCATAGATGCTCTATTAGATCAGTTAAGAGAAGTTGTTTATTTTTCCAAGTTGGACTTGCATAGTGGCTATCATCAGGTCAAAGTTGCAGAGCAAGATGCATGGAAGACTACTTTCAAAACAAAGCAGGGATTGTATGAGTGGTTGGTTATGCTTTTTGGCTTAACTGATGCTCCTACTACTTTCATGAGAGTGATGGATGATGTACTCAGACCTTTTCTTGATGATTTTGTCATTTTATATTTGGATGACATTCTTATATTTAGTAAAACATGGGAAGAACATTTAAAGCATGTCAAGCAGACTCTAGATGTTTTGAAAAGAGAAAATCTTTACGTTAAGCTCTCAAAATGTGAATTTGGAAAAACATATTTGAATTATTTGGGTCATATTGTAGGGGGTGGGGAATTGAAGATAGATCCCTCTAAGGTTGCAGTCATTATAAACTAGCCTAAACCCAAATCTGCTACAGAAGTTAGAAGCTTCTTAGGAGCAGCACAGTATTGGAGAAAGTTTATTTCTAACTTTTCCTTAATTGCAGCTCCCTTACATGCTTTAACAAGATTGAACAAGGTGTTTCAGTGGGGAGGCAAATAGCAGAATTCCTTCGACACCTTAAAAGAAAAGATTAGTACAGCACCAGTACTAGTACTGCCTGATCTTCAAAGACCATTTGAGATTGAAACAGATGCCAGTGACTATGCCATGGGAGAAATGTTGATGCAACACTGTAAACCAATACGTTATCATTCTGAGACATTTAATTCTATAGTAGTTAAATATCCCACATACGATAAAGAATTGTATGCATTGGTATAGAGTGTGAAAAAGTGTAAACATTACCTAATGGGCAAAGAGATAGTTATACATACTGATCATCAACCACTTCAATATTTGCACTCACAAACTAAGTTGCAGTAGTCAAGACACTATAGGTGGATGGGTTTTCTACAACAGTTTCACCTTGTCATCAAATATAAAAGGGGCATACACAATACAGTTGCAGATATGTTGTATAGACCAATCATAAATGCATCTACTATACTTAAGCATAATTCAGTATTGCATGAAAGTTACATTGAACAGTATGCTCAAGATATAAATTTTAAAGATGTATATGCAACTTTAATTCATGGCAAAAAAGTAGAAGAATTGGATTATCATGTTAAGGACCAACGCTTGTATCATTTTGGAAATTTATGGATTCCAAGAGTAAAGATAATTTGAGAAGCACACACTTCTCTAATATCAGGTCACTTTGGTGTAAGTAAAATAGTTGCACAGCTACAAATATTTTGTTATTGGCCAAAAATGAATGAGATATTTTCTAGATATGTAAGAGGGTGTACCATGTGTGCTAAAAGCAAGCCCAAGAATAGAAAACTAGGCTTGTACACTCCACTACCAGTTCCTTCTCATCCTTGGGAAAGTGATTCCATGGACTTTGTTGGCGTACTATCTAAATCTAGAAAAGGTCATGACCATTTATATGTTGTTGTGGATAGGTTCATCAAAATGTGTATTTTAATACCTTGTAACAAATAGATTACAGCTGAACAAACTGCAAAGTTGTTCTTTCAGCATGTATGGGTTCATTTTGGATTACCCACTGTTAGCTACCTATATCTATAGGTTTCATATTTCATGATTGGCAAAGAAAGTTCCAAATATGCTCTGCTTTGGTGATACAAAGATCCCATATTTCCATGAGAAAACAATGTGTGTATATAGCTTTATGTTGACTCAGTTTTGATGGATGGTCCAACAGCCTAATCTGGATCATGCCATGTTTCAATTTTCTGTTGTAGAATAGAGAAAGAAGTCTGTCCAAACTGTTTAATCTTGGCAGACCAGTAGCTTAGGTAGAGAATTAAGGTTCCCAACTGCTTAATCTGGGACCTTGGAAGCAATAAGGGTAGTGCCAAATAGACAATCAAAAGAAAAAGCCAATGCAAAAGAAAAGGCACATATGGGTCTGCAAGTCCAAGTGCACCCTCCAAGAAGAAACAAAAAATGTTAGGCAAGCAGATGGGTAGGTAGATGGGGTTGCAGAAATGTCATTCCTTTCCAACTGAATCTTGCTGGTCAAAACAAGGAAAGCATCGATGGATAGAAAAGCTCCTCTTCTCTATCACTTTGCTGTAGCACAATGGAGCATGTCTAACTTCCTTTTTCCCTTTCTCATATTCATTAACTAACATCCCTACACCAGTGGTGTTCATGAAAGAATTCAAGGTTTTATGTTGGTTCTGGTTTCCTTTAGAGCCACATTTCTTGTCTAAAAATTCTTTTCATTTTGATCTACTTCCTATACTAAGTTGATTTCATACGAAAACTTAGTGTTTCACCCCTTCCCCCACTCTTACTAACCCCTAACTTCTTATTATCTAAATCCCCTATGTTCCCCTTTTCCCTACTATTATAAACACTATGGTGTATAAACCCCAAGCATGCTATAAATACCCCTTCCCCTTGGCACTATAGCCATATGTTCACAGTCAGGGATTAAAGTGACATCCGGTCACTTTAAGAACCCAAACCCTACCCCTTGTCCCCCTTCAGAAGTTATCCAAACCATTAACCCCTTCATTTGCTAAAAAACCTTGTAAAAAACCCCTTTTTACCCATAACCCGCTTTATTTGCAAAAAGCATACAAAAACCCACTTTTTCCCATTTATCCAAAGTCTTAGCGCTATGCGCATTTTTGTAAAAACATTGAAAAAACCATATGAATCGCCAAATTCCCAAAGGTCCCGCCGGGCGCAAATTTTGAAAGAAATATTATTTTAATCCCGCCCGCATCCGTATCGTCCGGCCAGCTCAACGATCCGTCGACCGTCGGATCAGGCCCTTTTCATCCGACGGCCCTCGTACATATCGGACCGGCCCCGACGTCCGAAAGATACCTTCCGATATCTGTCAGAGGGTGACGTCAGGCCTTTGCCACGCGTCACCCCCACATCGTATCGGAGGTACCTCTGACAATTCCGCTTCCGTATGGAAGGCGGTGCGATATGAAACCGCTAACCACTTCCGGTTTCGGTTAATCCATCCTGCCTACGTCACTGCCAGCATCACTGCTACGTCAGCGCCGCGTCGGTACGCCCCGTCCGCCATTGCTCCACATGTCTGCCACCTCACCATCCCCATGGACCTCTCTTATGCCGCCACGTCACCCGATGACGTCATGCTGACCTCATCCGACCTTGACCCCACCTGATGACGTCATCGAAAAAGGCGCCAATGTTCCAAAAATCCATATTTTGGCCAAAATTTTGCGTTTTTTGCACTTTTTGCCAAAAACGCTGTTGTTTTTTCTGCATGGTTTTTATGTCCAACTGCGCACCAACCTGTTGAACTCGACCTGGAGACTGCTGGCGCGCATTTCCACCTGCATTCGTGTCCATTGTTCTCTGTATACCAGGTATTTATCCTTGTGAATCCCTCCTGCACCTGGTTTCGTCTGTAAATTGCCAAGAAAGCTTAAATCACTGAGAAACTTATAATTCACTGACAAATCCCCTGTGCCTAGCCCCCATTTACACTCTAAGGTCGAAATTCACCGGTTGAGCCTTATTTCCCGAGTTTTTTACCAATAACTGCATTCTGTTCGCGCAATCGCGAAATGGTAACCCAAACTGTACCAATTTGCTGAGAAAAAGAGTTTAAGACCACACATTTGGCTTATCCATCCTTTAAGCAGTATTTCAATTGCTATAATTGACCATTTATCCTCTGTCCCTCAGTAATTTACCTTTATGTTCAAAGAAAATTCTGTGGTGTTGCTCTGCACAGTAACACCAGTTTATAAATGACATAAACCCTAAAAGTAACCATGGATCCACCAGTAGCTCCTGTAGCATTGAATATTACTCCTCTAAATGCCCCTCAGAGACAATTGGAGTGGCAGCCTCTAGTAGACCTGGATTATCAGATAGCAGAAGAAATGCTAATGCACATCAAGTACCACATTCATTTGCTGAATGAGTTTAGGATTAAACATGAGGCTGGAACAGATGTATTGGGCATTTGGGATTCTTTCCTCCCTCTATTCAAACTCCCTCAGGTCAACCAGTTTCCTGACCTGATCCACCTATGTGCTGAATCCTACGACGCCACTCAGAGGGCTGTGATTGACCCTTCAGGCTCAGTTGTTTTCCATGTCACCCCTGAAGCCATCAGAGAGATGCTCCATTTCAAAACTGAGAAGAAATTAGTCCCTTTATCACTGGCTGATCTGATAAAGCAAGGAGCCAAATTGACAGATGCCCAGATCACCAAGCTAAATCAATTATATATCAACTCTGACACAGTGAAGTACCCTCCCATTTCTCATGTTTACCTAAACCAATTGGGCAGGGACCTTGTAGACATGATCAGTCCCATTCTGGGCTATAATTCTATTGAGTTTGTTGATGAGACTGTGCTGGTAATGATGCTCATGTTTGCCCCTGGCAAGTCTCCAATCTGCTATGACTATGCCACTTATATATCTGACAAAATACATGAGCAATTGATGAACTTACCAAGAGAAAGGGTGTTCAGATACACCTCCTACATCTACCACTTGATTTTGTATTATCAACATGAGAAGTTCCACTTTGCTATGAAGAGAGTGGATGCACAAGGAAATCCAAGGTCAGTGGTGTATTGGTCCTCTGCCTTCCACTGCAGATCTGTTTCTCCATACACCTATTGTGAATTTATAGACCTCTTCATCCACCCAGCCATGTCTCCGCTCATGAGCTCACCTCCTCCTAGGCTAACTGATGAGATGCAGAGGATTCTTCAGTTGTCCAAGGCATACAGCATCGGGGATTGGTATTATTACCAACACCACACAGTCATCAGAATATATGGGTGTGAGCTACCCCCATACAGATTGCCCAGATATGTGCCCATGAGATTGTTTGCCTTGGAATGCTTCAGGCAATTTGGGAATGCAGATGTGCTGCACTTTTCAAGCAGAGGCAAGAAAGAACAACTCAAGGTCAGAAACCAATTAGGCCACTTCATCTACAACAAAAGGGAGGAAGGGTGGCAAGAAGCCGACAGCATGTTAGGATCCCTTGGCCTACAGACCAGTTTCCTTTGGAAACCTTATGACCCCAATCACTTCATAACTCTAAGAAGGGTCAAGTATAGGCTATCTGGTTATGACCATGTAAGGTTGCCCCACATAGAAAAATATGCAAATCAAGCAAAATGGAGGAGGGGAACCTTAGAGGAGGCTGCTACACAAGAAGAATTAAATCAAAGAGCAGTTAGAAATATCCAAAAGATGGCTGACTTGGAGTTTTGTGCACAGGTGTTTACTCTTCCAAGCACTCAAGTGGGAGCAGCTGCATCTTCCTCCACAGCAAATCAGCAAGCGGTTAAAGCTATTGAGCAAACCTCAAGCAAAGGCAAAGAAAAGGAGATGGAACCAGAACAGCCACCTCATGAGGAGGCACAGCAGCAACAACAACAGGTACAATAGCAACAAAAGGGGCAACAAGAGAAAGAGCAGCCATTACAGCAAGAAAAGGCAGTTGAAGCCCCAATTTCCACTGAGCAGCAGGCTCAGGACACAGTGCCTCCTAGTCCAGAAACGACAGTGGAGGCCTAAGTCCTCCAAACCCCACAAAAAGAAGACATAAGCAGGAAGAGGGATAGAGAGACTCCCCTCACAACAACAATGACTCAAGGGGAGAAAAGACACAGAATGAATCCCCTTTCTGAAGAGGAAATGCCTTTGGGGCAATCTTTGGGCCTGGGCCCACCAAGTCTGGAGGCCTCAGCAAGTTCCTTCCAGCAGGAACAAGAGAGGATGATGGGAGGAGAATTCAGCTCCTCAAGCCAGCAGAGAGAATGTGAACTGAGCATCAAACAACAGTTCATTGACATAAAGAGGAGGAATGAGCCAATAAAGATACAACTATATAATCATTTGTTGAAAATGGCTCCCACCAACCAGCAAAGGCTCATGTCTGCATATGATGTTAATGAAGGCAAAATGATCATGAGTCACTTCATGCCAACTGTATTGCAGCCACAGTCCCCTTCAGACTACTTGAGGACCAATTTGAGGTCCTTGCCAAGGACATCCACCCAATGGACAAAATCAAATTTCATTAAGAAACGGGTGAGATGGTGTATGCCTCCTTGGCAGACAAGACACTGGATAACTACAAGCTAGAAAATAGCCTAAATAATACAACTGCCCAACTTGAGTTGGAGAGAGCATCCTCTCAAGCAAAGGATAACAGGATCAGGGCCTTAGAAGATATAATCATAGAGATTGGACATGATCCCAAGGACATCAAGGGCATACAAGAAATATTGAAATTGAGGGATGCAGACATGGCAGCTTTGAGGAGAAAGATCAAAATCCCAACAACAATTCACCCTCAAACAGATGAAGTTGCCCAGCTGAGACATGATCAACATGCCACAGCTTTGCTGGTGTCTTTATATAAACAGTTAATCCAGACTCAAGAAAAGCTGGGTGAATCAGAGGCTGCACAGGCAGCATTGCAAGCATCATTACAGCAAAAGGAAGGAGGTCAATCATCTCAGCCTCCTCCAGAAATAATTAACCTGGAGGAACCTCCTCAGACCACAGATCCTCCTACTGAAAAGACAGCACCATCTACATCAGCAACTGCACCAACAACAACAAAGCAGGCTGCAAGCCTGGACATGTAGAAGCTCAAGAATGAAATACAAGCCCTGGAAGCCCAAATGGCAGAGCTAAATGAGGCCAGTGAGAGTCTAGCCAAGCTCAAAGAGAGGTATGATAAATCCAAGCAGACTGTGGCAGGAAAGGGCAGGGAAATAAAAGCCCTCAAAGACAGGATAAAGGAGCTGGAGAAGGAGCTCACACTGGATAAAGTGACAGCTGAGCTCAAGACAGTCTTATGGGCCAACATTGGCCAATCCATCACTGACCAATGGCAATATATTGAGACAATTCATGAGCAGTTGGAGCTCATTGCAAAAGCATAGAGGGAAATCCAGAGATCAAGGGCATCTCTAGGCAATATGCCTGAGGTTGCCAATAAAATGATCAATGTGCTTAACAACAGAACAAGTGCTCAGTTAGCAACTATGGGAATCTCCAATAGGACTGAGACTATTTTATTAGTAAAGAGGGTCCTAACACTAAGAAACCTGGTGCAGACACTAGAGAGAAGGACCTAGGACATGCAGACAGAGGTCAATAGATTCATGGACAAATATGTGGCATTGCAAAACAGAGGTCTCCCTGGCTTACTGAATAGCGCAGGAAGGCTACTTACACATGAGCAGTATGCCAAGAGGGTCAACACATTCGCTACAAATCAGATCACTGAAAGGCCCAGCACCTCAGAGGAAACAGGGCCAGCTATAGGACAAAGTCTCTACAACAGGGTAGAGAATTTATTCTTTATAATAAATGAAATTAAACACCTGTTTGAAGTGCCTCCCAATTTCTATAAATACACAGAGGCAGATGAGACTTTGGATGCAATTCTTAGACATCAACTGCCCACACAGAAATGGTGGACTGGCATGATACAGAAGATACCGTAAATCCAAAGGCTTCCAGCACAGTTTTCAGCAAAAAACATAAGTCATCACCTTCAGAAAAAGTGATGCATACACGGTGGATGAGAGAGGAATGGGCTGAGCCAACTCAGCAGATCATATTCGGCCGACAAAAGCAAGATTGACAGCTAACAGGTAACAGGACCGAAAAGCTACAGCACAACAGCCATAAAGGCACATTTCCAGCATTAAAGCAGAACGTTCAGACCGACTAAGTGGCCTCCAAGGGTCAAAGTATCTCTTGACAGATATAAAGGGAATTCATTTTGTATTAATAGCAGCAGTAACTGCTTTTCTGATATTTGGTCAAAGTTGGTAACGTATTTAATTATCAGATAACTCAGCGGTTCAGATATTTTGGAACCGATTGTATAAATTCCCCTTCACATAAGCTTACAGGGGTTGTTGATTTCCTCTTGAAGAGATCCTATGCTGTAATTTATTCAGAGTTTATTAAAAGAAGTGATGGAATCTCTCAAGTTCTGAGCTGTTTGAATGCGTTCATGGTGTTTGTTAAAAGTTGCAGGATCCCTGTGCATCTCACAATACAATAAGTCTTCTGTAACTCTCTTCGTTATGTGTTTCAGTCTTTTACAATCCACACATGTTTCTAAGTTCTAGTATTTAGCAGCAAATAAAAAGAATAGCTTCAGGATTTATTCATGAAATACCCTGAGCTCAATCTATGTTGTTAATGAATGTTTTCTTCAGTTATAATCTTGATAAGTGTAATTCTTAATTGCTGCACTTTCAGAATATATCTTTCACAGTGACCCTTGTTTCAGGAATTCAAGTTTTCTCCTGTGCAATATACTTCACTTTCACACCACTAGCTTAGTGGAAAATTCTTAATTTCTTTCCATTGGCTAATCATACATCATCACCACAGTTTTAAGTTTGTTTGTTGGAATACGCAATAGGCCCTACAGTCTGAACACTCCCACTTAAGCATTTCAAACAATTCACAGCTCTAGACTCCATTGCCCAATGAATTACAACTGTCTGAACACTACATCTTAGGTATTGAAAGATATCATTCAACCAATATTCAAACCAAAGCCTCACTTCATAACTAGCCTAAAATCCTCACAAAACAGAGATAAATCTTACAGAGAGAGCCCTCTCTGATTACAGTTTGGCTAGAGACTGTAATCCAAAGCTTGGTTAGTGGTTACCCCGACCGTATTCCCTTGGGAGTCATAGGGAACAACCTGGGTGATAACATAATTGGCGACTCCGCTGGGGAACGTATTTTTCAACTATTGTCTATCTATAGACAGTGGTTCTAAAATTTGAGCAGTCCCTTGAAACAGTTCTAAAAATATCCTAAAATATCAAAAAACAAGTTCAGAAGCTGGCTCCTAAAAGGGAAACTAGACATACTAGGTCAAACCCTGAGCCCAATCCACCAGCTATTTTTGAAAATCCTAATACCATCCCCAAGATCATTAGGAAGCAGCGGGAACAGGAGACCCTTGCTGACTCAAGTCCTGAGACAGCTCATCCAAACCCTGTGCCAACTCCAATCAAGGTTTTATCTCGGTCTACCCTTGGTTCCCCCAGTTCACCATCCACATCTCAAAGCCCTCCTTTCACACCTCCATCCACTGCACATATTCCCTTGACTAACACTCTAGTCTCCACTTTTCCCACTACCCCTGTTATACCATTCATTCATGCTATCTCAGCCATCCCTATTAACCCTCTAAATCCTGCAAATATGGCAAACAGATATGCTCCCCTGCAGTTACCTGCCAATGCTCCAGCTCTACCTCAGGACTATCAATCCAAGATCTCATATTTTGACTCCAATGGCCCTTTCACAGCAATTCGGCATGCCAGAAGGATGCAAGATCACTTTGAGAACTATGAAATTGATGATGACAGTGTGAGAATGAGAGTCTTTGTTCAGAGCCTCACAGGGGATGTAAGAACTTGGTTTAGATCACTGGCTGCAAATACCATCACAACCCCTGATGACCTTTATCAAGCTTTTACCAATAGATGGGAGAAGAAGAAAGATCCCCTGCACATACTTGGTGAATATGACACAATCACACGAGGTCCTCAAGAGACCGTGTTGGAGTATTGTGCAAGATTTAATAATGTATATAATGCAATACCACAGAATTTAAGACCTCCCCCGGATCTGGCCTTGTACAAATTTCCTGATGGTTTTGACCCTGATATGGCATATCAATTAAAAGAAAGGGCACCTGAGACCCTTGAAGAAGCCCAAAAGGTTGATGTCACAATAGAGGCTAACCTGATTGCCAAAAGAAACAGGGCAAGATTAGAAAAGAGAACCACCTTCAAAGAAGAACCCTCAGCCTTTGATCAAAAACTGGATGCAATACTCACTGGCATGAAGAGATTGGGGGACATAGTAGAATCAGTTGAGAGAAAGTCATCATGGGATGCACCACAAAATAACCCTAACAGGAATCCAAACTTTAGGAGAAATCAAAACCCAAACGTTGGCAAGACCGGTTCTGACCCAGACATAAGACCTCCTTTCCAGGAAAACTATACTGAGGCATCCACTTCGAATGAACATACAGATGATACCCACATTAACCTGATGGGCCTGAATGACGAGCAGCAAGTTTTTCTAAGTCAAGAGGATCATATAGATGATGACATTCAGCAATTCCAAACTAGGTCAGGTGAGTCATTTGACTTTAAACAAGGATATGACACAGCTATTTATGAAGTTCATAAACAATATAAGCTAAGAAGCAGAACTATAAATGTGACCCAGCCTGACAAGACAAAGGACACTCCTCAGCCTAAGAAAGCCACTGTCACAGAACCAAGTGACAAAACTGGCCCAATCACAAATGAGGTAATAGTTGAGGAAGTAACTGAACAACAGCCTATGGCTACATCACCCTTGCAGCCCAATCCAAGTAACACTTCTCAAGAGGTCAGTAACAAGGACAAGCTTCAAGATCAAGATAAAAATCAAGAAGAAAGCCTAGTGAACAAGGAAAAGGATGCCACCCACAACACCGAGATCCAATCTGAAAGACCCTTTGACTTAGAAGCTGAAATTGGAAAATTGAAGGTAGTTGTTCCTCTTTGAGAACTAGTCAAGCATGACATTTATAGACAACAAATCAAGAAGTCCCTTCAGCTAACCCGTAATAAAGATAATGTAAATGTGTTAGATGACACCCCAGAATTGCTTTTCGGTCCAAAAGTTGATGGAAAAACAGCCGTTGCAGGTATCTTACCGTTTTATGTCAGTTTACATGTTCATGATAAGATACTACACAATGCAATGTTTGATTCAGGTGCCTCTCACAACTTGATGCCCAAATCAGTCATGGAAAGATTGAATCTAGATATTACAAGACCATATAAGGACCTATTCTCATTTGACTCCAGCCAAGTCAAGTGTCTAGGCTTGATAAAAGACTTATGTGTGTCCCTTGTTCAGTACCCAAATAAAACAATTCTCATGGATGTTGTGGTTACTGATATCCCACCTAAATATGGGATGCTGTTATCAAGATCATGGGGGGCTAAACTCCAAGGTTCCCTACAACTAGACATGTCATATGCAACCATCTCTGTCTTTGGGCAACCAAAAATACTATATAGAGAAACACTTATGAAATACATGGTCAGCAGTGAAGAAAAACCTCAAAATTTTCCCATATATGTTGTTCATTCTGATATAGACTCATATATTATTTTCAATGACAAAATAGGTCTTACAAATAATGATGTTGAAACCAAAACACTTGAGCAAGACCAGGATATTAATGAACAAGCTGCTGCTCTAGAAATCAAGCTAATTCAAGCAAGTGATCAGACTGTCCTAGAAGACAAACCAGGTGAAAAACCAGAACTTCAACTCATAATCCCAAATCACCAAGATGTGATTAAGTCTCCCCTAGAACAAGAAATCTTATGGTTCCTTGAATTTGATGGGTCAGTCAACAAGTTAGGGGCAGGAGCAGGGGTTTGGATACATAACAAACAAAACAGTCATGCAGAGGGCCGAGCCTATAGGTTAAACTTCAGGTGCACCAACAATATGGCTGAATATGAAGCTCTCTTGCTAGGCCTTAAGCTAGTAAAATCCTTACAAGCCATAAAAGTTTCAATTATGGGAGATTCAGACTTGATTATCCAACATGTAAAGGGAAATTTTGTTACTAATGATAAAAGACTGAGATCTTATAGATCTGCTGCTGCTGAACTACTGCAGTCCTTCACTGAATTTCAAATTACCAAGATTCCCAGGACTCATAACCTGCATGCTCATAGCTTGGCCACATTTGCAAGCACCTGCAAGTTACCTTTTGAGCCCCATCATTGCTTTACAGCTGAGGTAAAACACAGACCTCCTGTCCCAAACAATGTCAAAGACTGGCAAGTATTTGAAGATGATGCACAGATAAATAATTTCCTGACCTTGCAACAAGAATTTGCAGGACTAAATATTGACACTGAGGGAGAAAGTCAATCACAAATACTTGAAAGAGCAAGTCAATCACAAATACTTGAAACAGCAAGTCAATCACAAATACAGAGTAAACAGAATAACAAGCCAATGTCACCTAAAACAGCAAACCAAATTTTACATCCAACAATTTTTAACAAAGAAAACATACAAGAACTTGGACAAAACAGTTGTGAAGAGATAGCTGATGATGAAGCCGAAGTTATACAATTGAAAGACAATTTTCTTCCAACAGGCTTAGCTCCATTAGAAGACATTTTTGACTCCAATGATGTTCCCAGCAAACCAAAAATCCAGCCCCTCAACACTGCCATAGAAGAGTGTAACATTGGGACTGCTGAACAACCCAAAATAATAAAACTGTCTGCTTCATTACCCCCTGATCAAAAGCCTAAATACATTGACCTCTTCAAGGAGTTCCAGGATGTCTTTGCATCGAGTTATGAGGATTTAAAATCCTATGACACCTCTGTAATTCAACACACTATCCCTCTCAAGCCAGATCAAAAACCCTTTAAGCAAAAATTGAGGAGAATCAATCCTATGCTTCTCCCAGCAATGGAAGAAGAGGTACAAAAAATGTTTAAAGCTGGCATCATAGCACCAATCAGATTTTCTGATTGGATTTCAAACTTAGTCCCTACAAGAAAGAAAACTGGTGAAATAAGGCTCTGTGTTGATCTAAGGAACTTAAATCAAGTGTCCTTGAAAGATAACTACCCCTTACCCAAGATGGATCACATCTTGCAGAGAGTAGTGGGGGCCTCAAGAATTTCTCTACTTGATGGATTCTTAGGTTTCAACCAGATCCTAGTTCACCCTGATGATCAGGACAAAACAACATTTACAACCCCTTGGGGAACCTTCAAATATGTGAAAATGCCTTTTGGATTGAAAAATGCAGGGGCTACCTTTCAAAGAGCAATGGATATTGCTTTTGCCAAAGAGATCCATGATTTCCTTGTGGTCTACTTAGATGACCTTACACCATTTTCAAAATCTGACCCTGAACATCTAAAACATCTAAGGCAGATATTCATAACTTGTAGGAAATATGGAATTTCCTTAAATCCCAAGAAATCCCTGTTTGGTTTGGAAGAAGGTAAACTGTTGGGTCACATCATTTCAAAGGATGGCATTAGGATCGACCCAGACAGAATCCAGGCCATCTTACAAATGCCTCATCCAAGAAATGTAAAGGAATTACAAGCCTTTCTGGGTAAAATCAACTTCCTAAGGAGATTTATCCCAAATTTGGCCGAATTAAGCAGATTACTCAATAACATGCTAAAAAAGGATTCAAAAGTAAAATGGACAGTAGAAGCAAATCAAGCTTTTGAAGGTATCAAACTAGCCCTCACCCAAACCCCAGTCTTAACCAACCCTCAATTTGATAGGGAATTTATCATATTTTCATTTGCTTCCCAACACACAATTGCTGCTGTCTTATTACAGAAAGATGACCAAGGAAATGAGAAACCCATTGCTTTCTTTAGTAGAGCCCTTAGAGATGCACCTTTGAAATATCAGATCATGGAGAAACAAGCTTATGCTTTGGTCAAGGCCATTAAAGACTTTAGGATTTACATCCTTTATTCCCATGTTATAGCTTATGTACCAAGCCCAATTGTGAAAGACATACTTACTCAAGAGAACTTAGAGGGCAGAAGAGGAAAATGGATTGCCAACATTTTAGAATTTGACATTGAAATAAAACCTACAAAACTGATAAAAGGGCAAGTTTTGGCCAAATTAATGTCTGAAACAAATTTCCAAGCCTTGGAAATCAACCAGCTGGACAGTGAACCGGAGCTGGCGACTCCAAAGATCAATGTAGCCTTTGAACAATCCCCCTCGTATTCTGATATCTGTTATGTGTTACAAAACCTGTGTGCTCCCCCAGGACTGTCCAGAACTAAATGTAGATTCCTAAAAATGAAGGCTTCAAAATTTTGTGTTATGAATGGAAATTTGCTTTGGAAAAACCATGAGGGTATATTGTTAAACTGCTTAATGGAAAATGAGTCTAACAATGTCACCAAAGAATTTCATGCAGGTGACTGTGGTGGACACTTGTATTGGAAGTCCACTGTGGATAAAATACTGAGGGCTGGTTACTATTGGCCCACCATTTTCTCTGATGTCAAGAAATTCACCACCTCATGTCATAAATGTCAAGTGTTTGAGGGAAAGAGAAAGTTACTGCCACTCCCTTTGAGGCCCATTGCCACAGAGAGACCTTTTCAACAATGGGGCTTGGATTTCATTGGGGAAATTCATCCTTCATCTTCAGGCCAACATAGATGGATTCTAACGGCTACAGACTACTTTACTAAATGGATTGAAGCCGTTCCATGCAGACAAGCAAATGATTCCACTATCATTCAGTTCCTTGAGACCAATATTCTTGCTAGATTTGGCTGTCCTGATAAAATAATAACAGACAATGCTGCTGCCTTCAGATCTAAGAAGATGGTGAATTTCTGTCACAAATTTCACATTACCTTGGGCCATTCTACTGCATATTATCCCCAAGGAAATGGCCTTGCTGAATCATCAAACAAAATCCTTGTGAACATCATAAAGAAGGTATTGGAAGAAAATAAGAAGAATTGGCATAAGAAGCTTGTGAATGCCTTATGGGCAGATAGACTAACAACCAAAAGATCAATTGGGGTCAGCCCATATGAGCTAGTCTATGGATTAGAGGCCAAATTCCCTTCATCACTAGGGATCCCTGTTATGAAACTACTTCAAGAGACTCAAGCTGAGCCCAATGATATGCAAAGGAGGGTAAATCAAATTATATGTTTACAGCAAACTAGAGACCAAGTTTACAGCAGAGTTCAAGTTTTGCAAGAAAAGTTAAAGAAAGCCTTTGACAAAAGGACCAAGGCAGAAGATTTTAATGTTGGAGACAAAGTCCTCAAGTGGGATTCAAGAAGAGAAGATAAGGGAAAACATGGAAAATTTGATTCCCTTTGCAGAGGACCATTTGTTGTTCAAGAAGTACAAGGAAATAATACTTACTTCCTTAAAAGTCTTAATGAAACTGATTTGGATGAAGGTCCTGTGAATGGCAGGATGTTGAAGCACTATTTTGACTACCATCCATAAGTGCAACCTGAGGTTCCCTTGTACATATCCAGGTGTATATATTACTTTCTGTTAGATATGTAAAAATGCAGTTTCTCAAGTTTATAAGGTATCAGCATAAGGAAAATAAGTTCAGAGATTTACCAAGATGGGAAGAGCACAAGTTGGGCATTTCAAAGCAGCATACTTCAAACTTTGGTAAAAGCAGTCAAGGGCCCAAGGCATTCTGACTTGCTGTTCTTGGCCTTTCAAATGGAAAAGCCATCCCCATGTGGAGCCACTGTTAGCTACCTATATCTATAGGTTTCATATTTCATGATTGGCAAAGAATGTTCCAAATATGCTCTACTTTGGTGATACAAAGATCCCATATTTCCATGAGAAAACAATGTGTGTATATAGCTTTAATGTGTGTATATAGCTTTATGTTGACTCAGTTTTGATGGATGGTCCAACAGCCTAATCTGGATCATGCCATGTTTCAATTTTCTGTTGTAGAATAGAGAAAGAAGTCTGTCCAAACTGTTTAATCTTGGTAGACCAGTAGCTTAGGTAGAGAATTAAGGTTCCCAACTGCTTAATCTGGGACCTTGGAAGCAATAAGGGTAGTGCTAGATAGACAATCAAAAGAAAAATCCAATGGAAAAGAAAAGGCACATATGGGTCTGCAAGTCCAAGTGCACCCTCCAAGAAGAAACAAAAAATGCTAGGCAAGCAGATGGGTAGGTAGATGGGGTTGCAGAAATGTCATTCCTTTCCAACTGAATCTTGCTGGTCAAAACAAGGAAAGCATCAATGGAAAGAAAAGCTCCTCTTCTCTATCACTTTGCTGTAACACAATGGAGCATGTCTAACTTCCTTTTTCCCTTTCTCATATTCATTAACTAACATCCCTACACCAGTGGTGTTCATGAAAGAATTCAAGGTTTTATGTTGGTTCTGGTTTCCTTTAGAGCCACATTTCTTGTCTAAAAATTATTTTCATTTTGATATACTTCCTATACTAAGTTGATTTCATACGAAAACTTAGTGTTTCACCCCTTCCCCCACTCTTACTAACCCCTAACTTCTTATTATCTAAATCCCCTATGTTCCCCTTTTCCCTACTATTATAAACACTATGGTGTATAAACCCCAAGCATGCTATAAATACCCCTTCCCCTTGGCACTATAGCCATATGTTCACAGTCAGGGATTAAAGTGACATCTGGTCACTTTAAGAACCCAAACCCTACCCCTTGTCCCCCTTCAGAAGTAAAAAACCCCTTTTTACCCATAATCCGCTTTATTTGCAAAAAGCATAGAAAAACCCACTTTTTCCCGTTTATCCAAAGTCTTAGCGCTATGCGCGTTTTTGTAAAAACATTGAAAAAACCATATGAATCGCCAAATTCCCAAAGGTCTCGCCGGGCGCAAATTTTGAAAGAAATATTATTTTAATCCCGCCCGCATCTGTATCGTCCGGCCAGCTCAACGATCCGTCGACCGTCGGATCAGGCCCTTTTCATCCGACGACCCTCGTACATATCGGACCGGCCCCGACGTCCGAAAGATACCTTCGGATATCTGTCAGAGGGTGACGTCAGGCCTTTGCCACGCGTCACCCCCACATCGTATCGGAGGTACCTCACACAATTTTGCTTCCGTATGGAAGGCGGTGCGATATGAAACCGCTAACCACTTCCGGTTTCTGTTAATCCGTCCTGTCTACGTCACTGCCAGCATCACTGCTATGTCAGCGCCGCGTCGGTACGCCCTGTCCGCCATTGCTCCACCTGTCTATCACCTCACCATCCTCGTGGACCTCTCTTATGCCGCCACGTCACCCGATGACGTCATGCTGACCTCATCCGACCTTGACCCCACCTGATGACGTCATGCTGACGTCATCCAAAAAGGTGCCAATGTTCCAAAAATCCATATTTTGGCCAAAATTTCACGTTTTTTGCACTTTTTTCCAAAAACACTGTTGTTTTTTCTGCATGGTTTTTACGTCCAACTGCGCACCAACCTGCTGAACTCGACCTGGAGACCGCTGGCGCGCCATTTCCACCTGCATTCGTGTCCATTGTTCTCTGTATACCAGGTATTTATCCTTGTGAATCCCTCCTGCACCTGGTTTCGTCTGTAAATTGCCAAGAAAGCTTAAATCACTGAGAAACTTATAATTCACCGGCAAATCCCCTGTGCCTAGCCCCCATTTACACTCTAAGGTCGAAATTCACCAGTTGAGCCTTGTTTGCCCGAGTTTTTTTCCAATAACTGCATTTTGTTCGCGCAATCACGAAATGGTAACCCAAACTGTACCAATTTGCTGAGAAAAAGAGTTTAAGACCACACATTTGGCTTATCCATCCTTTAAGCAGTATTTCAATTGCTGCAATTGACCATTTATCCTCTGTCCCTCAGTAATTTACCTTTCTGTTCAAAGAAAACTCTGTGGTGTTGCTCTGCACAGTAACACCAGTTTATAAATGACATAAATCCTAAAAGTAACCATGGATCCACCAGTAGCTCCTGTAGCATTGAATATTGCTCCTCTAAATGCCCCTCAGAGACAATTGGAGTGGCAGCCTCTAGCAGACCTGGATTATCAGATAGCAGAAGAAATGCTAATGCACTGCAAGTACCACATTCATTTGTTGAATGAGTTGAGGATTAAACATGAGGCTGGAACAGATGTATTGGGCATTTGTTATTCTTTCCTCCCTCTATTCAAACTCCCTCAGGTCAACCAGTTTCCTGACCTGATCCACCTATGTGCTGAATCCTACGACGCCACTCAGAGGGCTGTGATTGACCCTTCAGGCTCAGTTGTTTTCCATGTCACCCTTGAAGCCATCAGAGAGATGCTCCATTTCAAAACTGAGAAGAAATTAGTCCCTTTATCACTGGCTGATCTGATAAAGCAAGGAGCCAAATTGACAGATGCCCAGATCACCAAGCTAAATCAATTATATATTGACTCTGACACAGTGAAGTACCCTCCCATTTCTCATGTTTAGCTAAACCAATTGGGCAGGGACCTTGTAGACATGATCAGTCCCATTCTGGGCTATAATTCTATTGAGTTTGTTGATGAGACTTTGCTGGTAATGATGCTCATGTTTTCCCCTGGCAAGTCTCCAATCTGCTATGACTATGCCACTTATATATCTGACAAAATACATGAGCAAATGATGAACTTACCAAGAGAAAGGGTGTTGAGATACACCTCCTACATCTACCACTTGATTTTGTATTATCAACATGAGAAGTTCCACTTTGCTATGAAGAGAGTGGATGCACAAGGAACTCCAAGGTCAGTGGTGTATTGGTCCTCTGCCTTCCACTGCAGATCTGTTTCTCCATACACCTATTGTGAATTTATAGACCTCTTCATCCACCCAACCATGTGTCTGCTCATGAGCTCACCTCCTCCTAGGCTAACTGATGAGATGCAGAGGATTTTTCAGCTGTCCAAGGCATACAGCATCGGGGATTGGTATTATTACCAACACCACATAGTCATCAGAATATATGGGTGTGAGCTGCCCCCATACAGATTGCCCAGATATGTGCCCATGAGATTGTTTGCCCTGGAATACTTCAGGCAATTTGGGAATGATGATGTGCTGCACTTTTCAAGCAGAGGCAAGAAAGCACAACTCAAGGTCAGAAACCAATTAGGCCACTTCATCTACAACAAAAGGGAGGAAGGTTGGCAAGAAGCCGACAGCATGTTAGGATCCCTTGGCCTATAGACCAGTTTCCTTTGGAAACCTTATGACCCCAATCACTTCATAACTCTAAGAAGGGTCAAGTATAGGCTATCTGGTTATGACCATGTAAGGTTGCCCCACATAGAAAAATATGCAAATCAAGCAAAATGGAGGAGGGGAACCTTAGAGGAGGCTGCTACACAAGAAGAATTAAATCAAAGAGCAGTTAGCAATATCCAAAAGATGGCTGACTTGGAGCTTTGTGCACAGGTGTTTACTCTTCCAAGCACTCAAGTGGGAGCAGCTGCATCTTCCTCCACAACAAATCAGCAAGCGGTTAAAGCTACTGAGAAAACCTCAAGCACAGGCAAAGAAAAGGAGATGGAACCAGAACAGCCACCTCATGAGGAGGCACAGTAGCAACAACAACAGGTACAACAGCGACAAGAGGGGCAGCAAGAGAAAGAGCAGCCATTACAGCAAGAAAAGGCAGCTAAAGCCCCAATTTCCACTGAGCAGCAGGCTCAGGACACAGTGCCTCCTAGGCCAGAAACGACAGTGGAGGCCTGAGTCCTCCAAACCCCACAAAAAGAAGACATAAGCAGAAAGAGGGACAGAGAGACTCCCCTCACAACAACAACGACTCAAGGGGAGAAAAGACACAGAATGAATCCCCTTTCAGAAGAGGAAATGACTTTGGGGCAATCTTTGGGCCTGGGCCCACCAAGTCTGGAGGCCTCAGCAAGTTCCTTCCAGCAGGAACAAGAGAGGATGATGGGAGGAGAAGTCAGCTCCTCAAGCCAGCAGAGAGAAGGTGAACTGAGCATCAAACAGTAGTTCATTGACATAAAGAGGAGGAATGAGCCAATAAAGATACAACTATATAATCATTTGTTGAAAATGGCTCCCACCAACCAGCAAAGGCTCATGTCTGCATATGATGTTAATGAAGGCAAAATGATCATGAGTCACTTCATGCCAACTGCATTGCAGCCACAGTCCCCTTCAGACTACTTGAGGACCAATCTTGAGGTCCTTGCCAAGGACATCCACCCAATGGACAAAATCGAATTGCATAAACAAACGGGTGAGATGGTGTATGCCTCCTTGGCAGACAAGACACTGGATAACTACAGGCTAGAAAATAGCCTAAATAATACAGTTGCCCAACTTGAGTTGGAGAGAGCATCCTCTCAAGCAAAGGATAACAAGATCAGGGCCTTAGAAGATATAATCATAGAGATTGGACATGATCCCAAGGACATCAAGGGCATACAAGAAATATTGAAATTGAGGGATGCAGACATGGCAGCTTTGAGGAGAAAGATCAAAATCCCAGCAACAATTCACCCTCAAACAGATGAAGTTGCCCAGCTGAGACATGATCAAGATGCCACAGCTTTGCTGGTGTCTTTATATAAACAGCTAATCCAGACTCAAGAAAAGCTGGGTGAATCAGAGGCTGCACAGGCAGCATTGCAAGCATCATTACAACAAAAGGAAGGAGGTCAATCATCTCAGCCTCCTCCAGAAATAATTAACCTGGAGGAACCTCCTCAGACCACAGCTCCTCCTACTGAAAAGACAGCACCATCTACATCAACAACTGCACCAACAACAACAGAGCAGGCTCCAAGCCTGGACATGCAAAAGCTCAAGAATGAAATACAAGCCCTGGAAGCCCAAATGGTAGAGCTAAATGAGGCCAGGGAGAGTCTAGCCAAGCTCAATGAGAGGTATGATAAATCCAAGCAGACTGTGGCAGAAAGGAGCTGGAGAAGGAGCTCACACTGGATAAAGTGACAGCTGAGCTCAAGACAGTCTTATGGGCCAACATTGGCCAATCCATCACTAACCAATGGCAATATATTGAGACAATTCATGAGAAGTTGGAGCTCATTGCAAAAGCACAGAGGGAAATCCAGAGATCAAGGGCATCTCTAGGCAATATGCCTGAGGTTGCCAATAGAATGATCAATGTGCTTAACAACAGAACAAGTGCTCAGTTAGCAACTATGGGAATCTCCAATAGGACTGAGACTATTTTATTAGTAAAGAGGGTCCTAACACTAAGAAACCTGGTGCAGACACTAGAGAGAAGGACCCAAGACATGCAGACAGAGGTCAATAGATTCATGGACAAATATGTGGCATTGCAAAACAGAGGTCTCCCTGGCTTACTGAACAGCGCAGGAAGGCTACTTACACATGAGCAGTATGCCAAGAGGGTCAACACATTCGCTACAAATCAGATCACTGAAAGGCCCAGCACCTCAGAGGAAACAGGGCCAGCTACAGGACAAAGTCTCTACAACAGGGTAGAGAATTTATTCTTTATAATGAATGAAATTAAACACATGTTTGAAGTGCCTCCCAATTTATATAAATACACAGAGGTAGATGAGACTTTGGATGCAATTCTTAGACATCAACTGCCCACACAGGAATGGTGGACTGGCATGATACAGAAGATACTGTAAATCCAAAGGCTTCCAGCACAGTTTTCAGCAAAAAACATAAGTCATCACCTTCAGAAAAAGTGATGCATACATGGTGGATGAGAGAGGAATGGGCTGAGCCAACTCAGCAGATCATATTCGGCCGACAAAAGCAAGATTGACAGCTAACAGGTAACAGGGCTGAAAAGCTACAGCACAACAGCCATAAAGGCACATTTTCAGCATTAAAGCAGAACGTTCAGACCGACTAAGTGGCCTCCAAGGGTCAAATTATCTCCTGACAGATATAAAGGGCATTCATTTTGTATTAATAGCAACAGTAACTGCTTTTCTGATATTTTGTAAAAGCTGGTAACGTATTTAATTATCAGATAACTCAGCGGTTCAGATATTTTGGAACCGATTGTATAAATTCCCCCTCGCATAAGCTTGCAGGGGTTGTTGATTTCCTCTTGAAGAGATCCTATGCTGTAATTTATTCAGAGTTTATTAAAAGAAGTGATGGAATCTCTCAAGTTCTGAGATGTTTGAATGCGTTCATGGTGTTTGTTAAAAGTTGCAGGATCCCTGTGCATCTCACAATACAATAAGTCTTCTGTAACTCTCTTCGTTATGTGTTTCAGTCTTTTACAATCCACACATGTTTCTAAGTTCTAGTATTTAGCAGCAAAGAAAAAGAATAGCTTCAGGATTTATTCATGAAATACCCTAAGCTCAATCTATGTTGTTAATGAATGTTTTCTTCAGTTATAATCTTGATAAGTGTAATTCTTAATTGCTGCACTTTCAGAATATATCTTTCACAGTGACCCTTGTTTCAGGAATTCAAGTTTGCTCCTGTGCAATATACTTCACTTTCACACCACTAGCTTAGTGGGATTTCTTAATTGCTTTCCATTGGCTAATCATACATCATCACCACAGTTTTAAGTTTGTTTGTTGGAATACCCAATAGGCCCTGCAGTCTGAACACTCCCACTTAAGAATTTCAAACAATTCACAGCTCTAGACTCCATTGCCTAATGAATTACAACTGTCTGAACACTACATATTAGGTATTCAAAGATATCATTCAACCAATATTCAAACCAAACCCTCACTTCATAACTAACCTAAAATCCTCACAAAACAGAGATAAATCTTACAGAGAGAGCCCTCTCTGATTACAGTTTGGCTAGAGACTGTAATCCCTTGGGAGTCATAGGGAACAACCTGGGTGATAACACCCACTTCCATTATATCTAATCGAGATACCTGATTTGTTGGGAAATTTTGGTCAAGTTTGTGGGAATTGATGGACACCACACTAAAGAAGAGCACCGCTTTTCATCAGCAAACAGATGACCAAATAGAAGTGGTCAATAGGACAATGATCCAATTTCTCAAAGGCTATTGTAGCAAGCATCCCAAGCTTTGGGTTGAACATTTATGTTATGTGCAACATGCTTACAACCGAGCTAAGCATTCTTCTACACATAGATCTCGTTTTGCGACCTATTTTGGTTTCACACCCAGGTCTCCCTTGGATTTTGTCTTTGGGAAAGACATAGAAGTTGATGGACATAGTGATGTGGACAAGGCAACCAAGTTCATTGAACAAATTCAAGAGATTCACTAGGCAGTATAGGAACAGCTGGAAAAGATCTAAGCTAAGTACAAGGCAAGGCATGATAAGCATCGAATGGAGCATAGTTTCTAAGTTGGTGATCAAGTCTGGTTGTATATTAGCAAATAAAAAATGCAAGGTGAAGGTAAGAAGTTGAAGCCAATAAGGTATGGACCTTTCGAGATACTTGAGAAAATTGTTGAGAATTCTTTTCGCCTTGATTTACCAGCTTACATGCACATCTACTCAGTTGTTAATGCAGACAGCTTGAGACTATTTGAACCTTCATTAATTGAAGATCCCGAAGAGCAGAGTTAATTGCCTTCTATTGATGATTTGTTGCCTAAATATCTTACTGAATTGCAAGAAGATACAGTTCTGGACCGGAAGGTGAGAACTACGCACAGAGGGGATGTTGAGTACCTCAAGATTGGACTCAAAGGTTCAAAACCAAGCAGTGCAAAATGGATAGAAATTGGGCAAGTGAGGAATCAGTACCCTCACTTGATGGATGCTTAAAAACCAACATTTGGTGGTCCAAAATCTTTTTCAGTGGGAAGGCCGTGATCCGAATTGCATCCTAAAACACTCTCTAAGTTTTTATAACTCTGTAAAATTCATGCCAGAAATTCAAAGACTTACAAAGGTCGAGCTTATCAGAAATACCCTCGGAACAATTGTAATTTGTGAACAACACGGAGCAACGAGGACCCTTGGTCAAGCACGCAGATCGTTGGCCCATGGTAACGCGCACTACCAGGAAACATCAAAACGGGGGAGGTTTTTGATATGCAATTAGTGACAAGTTGCTAATCACATATTGTTGGGCAAACCCCACAGTGAAGGAAAAGCCCCAAGCGACCGGAACCAAAAATTCAAAAAAACGTACGGAATTCACCGATTCTGTCAGAGGTGGGTCCCACACGAAAACTGGCAGGATATCAGAGGGGATTCAAGTGGTAAGCAGTTTCAACTGAGTCATGCCCGATGCCACACACTAGGTTCCACGCGTTCGACGGAAGAGAGAGAAAACTGCTCACATCAGACGAGTAAATGTCATGCAACTTACACGCTCGATATGGACGGAGACCGTAGGATCTAGAGGCTCCAGATCGACGGTGGACATGTGACCCATTGGATGACCAGATTCAATGGGGTAAATAGGCTAAGTTCTATAAAGTTTGAAGTCTGGCATGAACAATGAGTTGGCAGGAGAATCATGTTCACGTGAAATCTGGGAGTTAAACGGAAATAACGATCGTTCAAACATTTCCAAGAGGGCTGACACTCAGTTCATTATGAAACAGGTGGCCACCTCCCTGTGAAGTGTTACACAGTGATGATGACACAGAATATGAGAATTCAAACGGATAGAGACAGAAGAATTAGAACGATGGGAAGAGGGAATGAACAGTCAGAAAGTAGATTGGCTTTAAAGCCACAAACTGACAGAGACAAAGCAAGCAACTAGAAAGAAGTAGGTAGTGAGAAAAGCAAGTAAGAAAGCTAAGAGCAGAGAACAGAGAAAGTAAGTCAAGCTGACCTGCAAAGTAAAGGCAGCATTGAGACAGATCCAAAGAGAGTCAGAGAGTATGTGTACTCCAGAGAGGGCTTGAGAGGTTCAAGCGAACTCCACTGTATATGCCTGTCATGTATGAGTCTCAGATTGGGCTCATACCACTGTGACCAATAGAGGTCGAGATTCATGTTAAACACACATAACACATATTTCATTAAATATGGAATTAAATAGTGGATTTATAATTAAAAAAAAAAAAAAAACCAAAAAACTTAATTCTAGTGATCTCCATGTAATAATAGTTTTCCAATTTTAGTGGAATATGTGTTACATGGGAAACAACATAATTTGAAGGATAAAACATGAGAAACATTTTTATTAACAAGAGATATACATTTATAGTACATGGTTTGACCGTTGGGTTTCACATCTCACGGTCTCTTGGACTCCTTTTGTCTATTCGGCTTCCACACTAACCCACTAAGGATTAGGTGTCCAACATTCCCCCCCTTAATCCGAAGGGTTATGTATGAGTCCAAGAAGAGAGCTGTAATAAAAAATGTGCAAAAATGCATGGTAGAACTAGGCTGAATGTGCTCTCTGAAATGTTGGTATTAAGGGTGGTGGTTTAAGGATGACCACCAACACTAGAATGCTTAGTGTAGTTCTCGAAACTCTTCCAAAACTGGAAAGAAGCTGAAGTCTTCTGCTAGAGGAAGTGCTCCTATTTTTTTGAAGAGGGAAACCTTAAACCATGAAAGGGAGGTCTCACCCACATAAATGGGAGAACTTCAACCTGAAAAGGGAAGTCTCAACCTGTGATGGTTTAAGGATGACCAACAACTCTGGAATGCTTAATGCAATTCCTGGAACTCTTCGAGATCTGGCAAGAAGATGAAGTCTTCTGCTATAGGAAGTGTTCTCAATTTTGTTCCTGGAATTCTTCCAAAACTGACAAGAAGTTGAATTCTTCTGCTAAAGGAAGTGTCCTAGATTACCAACTGAAGGCATGCTCAGGGGCATCTTTGTTTCTGGCTACAAATCTGAATCTGGTATGGCAGGTTGTGGCTCAAGCTCGCTTGATGTGGCTTTGAAGCTTGTAGATGACCATCATTTCCCCCCCTGTCAGATACAAGGTGAGATGATGGAGAAAAATCAACAGCAAGATTGTTCAATACTCTGGAACAAGTTCTGACATGTGACTGAAATATCTTCTTGGCTATTGATTCCCATTGCCAAGAAGCAATCCATCCAAGATGAATATTTGTTCTTGTAGGACGTTTGTTTCTGAAGCATCTATTTGAAGAATGGGTAGTTTTATGATAGTTCCTACATGGATGAAGATCAAAACAATGATCTTTCAAATGGCCAACTCAGTCACAGTGTTGGCATTTCACAATCTATTGTTTTTTCTGTAGAAGAGGGGAAGAATCTGGAACAGCTAGAGATGAACTATCATGAAGAGAAGGTGAACTATTAGGAATGAGTCCAACACTTTGAAATTGGATTGGTTTGGAGTAGTCTGGAATATGAAAGGAAAAGTCCTTGTCATATCCAAGACTGGTTCTGTGCTTGTTATGGACAAGCTCTTCCCAAGGTTTGATGATGGGTTTGGGAAGTGCAGACTGATTTTCTGCATCTGCATGTACAACTGCTGCTTTATTGGATACTAAATCTGACCCAACTGTAACATTATTGACTTGCTTCTGATGGGTTGCAGTCTCAATGTTCTAAACAAAAACATGTTCAAAATGATTCCTCTGTTTTAATTCCTCTTGCTGTAGCTGAGATTCGAGATACAAAAAATCAATTTTCTCTTGTGCATTTTGTAGACAGACCTAAATGTCTGTGAGAGAAAATTTTCTAACTTTTAATGTATCATGAGTAGTAGACAATATGAGAGTTTATAGGAACTCTAATACTTCATTGATTCTGGCCATTTTTTCTTTAATGTCAGAATTACACCTTAAAAACTAATCACAACTACTTTTCAATGCAGAAAAGTAATACCCACTAGCAATATCCTTTATAAATGTGCAACAAATGATCAGTGTGCAACCAGCAAGCACCAATTACAATCCATTAAATAAAAATAAGATTTTACTCATGACCAGCACTATGTTCTGAAAATACAACCGACTAAATTTTTCTCCACAAAAGATTACTCTTATTTGTCAAAACAATATAGCCTTTATACAACCCACCAAACTCTTATGCAGCAGTCGAATCAAGGAATCAATGCATATATATATGTAGACAGAAACTATAATGAGTTTTAAATACAATGCAACAACTGGGGCAGCAACAACTGCAAACTTGCTTGGATCCTTCAAATACTCCTTCACTTTCAAAGAAGAAATGATGGCTATCAAAACTTCAACAACTATAGTACCATGTCATGGATAGGACTTGAATGCTCATAGATAAATACTTTGACTAGGGTACGAATCAATATTCTCTGACCTTGCCACTTTCTTTAAAGAAAACAATAGTCCACTGTAAGAAACCCAACCGGGATAACTAAAAGAAAACCACAAAGAGTCATGAGTTTGTATGGTTTGGTCCACTGTAGTATTTTAACAAATAGTTTGTGTATCAAATGCTATAGGTGCATTCCTTTTTGTTGGCTCATGTAAATAAATAATATGCTGGGACAAATACTTGTGGAAGAACTTCAATATATTAATTTAATATGAACTTTAGACCCAACAAGCATAAATAATACTAATAACAAGTGTAGCAACCACAAACTTATTCACTCTTCACTGAAATACATATTCAGAAGTTACACAATGATGTTGTAGATGCTAGCAGCCATTTAACTATTTTAATAGATAAAGGGGACAGCTAGTACACAATCTCATAAACCTCGGAACCACGAAATAATCATGAAACTGTTGATCTTCAGTTCAGTAGTGAGCAACCACAGCCTCATGGGTTTCATATAACCAACACATCCTCTTCTTCACAGTGTTCAATACATCCCTTGAAACCATCGACTATTCCACTCCTTTCATTATCATTCTGACTCTTAAATTTAGGCCACTGCTGGTTCAAACTCGGCACTTTCCATTGAAATAGAAGCACACATGAATTGGATTTATGAAATTAAGAAATCCACTTTACCTTTGAAAATAGAAATACTACACTCCCTTGAATTACAATGTGGACTTCACACAGCTATTCAAGTAAACATTCCTTCTATCAAAATCATCAACTGATACAACACGAGTTTTATGCATACAGTTATTTCCAATATCTGGCAAGAAATCCATACATTGAAACACGAAGGGATTTATATCATGTCATGAATAAGAAAAAAAAAAATCGGTAATGCGCACAACATTCATCCTTATAAAGTCAATTTTTCCTGTTTTGGCAGATGTAGAACAAAAAATCTTATCACACTTATGTTAGAAAAAATCTGAAGGGATATTCTGCTAATTGATTTGCAGTGAGAATTAGGACAAAAGAAACATATCAAGTATCTAGTAACAGCTTTAGCCAAGGTGTGGGTATACTATGTTATCCAAGAATGTAATGTTTTGCGGGACAAACAACTTCACCTCTTCATTTACTTGGTTCACTGCGTGCCCTACAATACTTACTTTAACAACTAATTCGACTTCATTAATGCTTGATGTTAAAGGACTGGAATATTCTGCCGCATTCAATACGACCACCGCACCATGTTATGCTGCACCATACCACAGTTACCCTTACGGTCTTCAATTTATATCAGCCTTCAGTTGCTAGCATACCATACTCAATTCAACGCATGAGTAACAATTTTTTTTTTTTTTTGTGAGTCCTCTGCATACAATGTGTCGAACCTATTTGCATTCCTCCAATGAAATTTTCCACTCCATATCTACATTCCTCCTCGTTCTATAGAAATGAAATAATGTTGTAATAATGAGTGTCGCAAAGCTTGTGAAAAATGCTTGTAGCTATGGGCCTCTAACCATGATAGAGAGCAACGTAACTCCAAAAATGGAAAGGGCTCAGCTATGGAACAGTGGCCAATGTGCACAGAGAGTTCAATTCCTGAGGAGGTCGAAAATAGCTCCAGGAAAGATGACAGATTGGGATTTCGAGAGCTAGAGGGTTTAAGTAACAATGAGGTTAATAGTTTTCCCAGCACGCTGTGTGAGCGGCTTTCTTATTTAGAGGGGAAAGTGAATCAGATAGCCTCCAAGCTTAAGAAGACCAAGGAAATGCTGGATATTGACAAAACGGAGAGTTCTAAGACTATGCTTTCTGATATACAGCTTAGAATCAGTGGTATTGAAAAATCTATGACCTTTTCAGCATTGGATGACAATACCCACATGGCTTCCTTGGATGATGAGTCTAAGCGTGCTCAATCCAAGTTCCAGCAAGAAGATAAAATTGTGTTGCAACATGGTTTCGTGGTTCAGAAATCCTCTAAATCTAATGATATAGATTGTGAAGGTTCAGATGATCTTCAAAAATCCGATGAGACTGACAAAAAAGTTGATTTTGATTTTGCCCAAAATCACTACAACAAGGATTCCCAAGATTCATTTGATTCTGTTGTCAGATCTCTGAAAAAACCAATTAAAAGCTTAAATAATCAAGATTTGGAAGACAGGTGAAATCTTGGATACCCAGAGGATGAAGGGAAGGACGAAAAATTCTCATATCACCGAACATGACGCAGGCATCACTAAAAATGGAAATGTAGTATGATATCAAATGTGTCCAGGAAGGTCATACCAGCGTTCAACTCAATCAACGGAGCAACATTACAAATTCAGGAATGTGCAAAGGTCATTGTGAGGAATACATTGCAATCAAAGAAGAATATGAACAACCCTTACAACACAATCAAGTACCGGACAGGCGTTTTTGAGGCAGAGAATCGACAAAGTATATGGGCAGAGATGGTAGGTCTGAGCAAGGAGCATTTTTAGAAGGCGGGTGAATAAAAATGGCACTGGAGAAATAACAAGTTGCAACTAAAATTTAGCTGACGAAATATTTATGAGAAAGTATTCATGCAATGCAAAATTGATGGCAGAAATGATCTACACATAAAGGCCATAAAAAAAATGTCTCAAAGTAATTATGCAGGGAAGGAATATGCCTGCTCTGATACCATGTTAAACACACATGGGCAGAAACATAATTTGAAGGATAAAACATGAGAATACATTTTTATTAACAAGAGATATACATTTATAATACATGGTTTGACCATTGGGTTTCACATCCCAATGTCTCTTGGACTCCTTTTGTCTATTCGGCTTCCACACTAACTCATTCAGGATTAGGTGTCCAACAATTCAGTAAGGAGAGTCAGTGTACTCCAGAGACTTGGGGGATCCAAGTCTAGTCCTACTGATTTATATCTATTGAGTGAGACTCAAATTGAGTTCACTGTTGTAAAAACTCTACTTTGAGAACATAATAGAGAGGCCACCTCTGAAGGCTGGACCATGAGACATAGCCCAGGAGCATTGGGTGAACTCCTTATTAAACTTGTTGTATTTACATGTTTTCGTGTTGTGTTTTCTCTAACTGCTTCAATGTCTATGTATTTCGCAATCTTATCGATTTTTTGCATAACGTAACATAGGCATATCCATGCACATGAGTCTGTAATACCTTTAATTTTTTGTCCTGGATAAATTCTAGATCATTTGTAGACCATTTGATGCAACATGTGACCTAGATTAATGAATCAACATAATACAAAAGAGGGAAACTAATGTAATTCCCATCACCAAAATAATGTGCAATGGTGTTGACTAATAATGGGAGGCATTGAGCCTCCTCTGCAGCAAAAGAATAAATCTATAGTTGTCCAACATGGACCTAAAAATCTAATGGATAGACCGCATGAAGCCCGACATATCTCTGAGTGTATGCAAGATGCATTTATGATGCAACACCATGGGGAAGATCAGGGAACTGGGGAAAATCCTACCCTTTTCTGGATAGGCCAGTGATAAAGTATATTTCCTCCTCTGTGGCCATATACCACAACTTAGGACCAAGACAAAAGGCCTATTGTTGGACATTCCATCAACGAATCAGATGTGCTAATTGGATAGAGTGTGCCTTCATGGATGTACCCTCCTTAGAGTACTTGAGGAGGCCTACATTCCTTAAGAGTGCTTGGGTCGCTGGAGTAATATGGAAATGGTATAATCCCTCTCCCTCTCTCTCCTGCCATGGTCAGACAATATTGTATGGGTTCGCCTACTGCTCCTTCTCCTGCTCTTGTTGTTGCCTCTTTCACTAACATCTCTAGTACATGATTGACATCTAAAATACATCAGCCCCATACAAAAAATACAAGTTTTTTTATTAAATGAAACATGTATTTATAACTATGGAAACATAACTTTCAATTTTCAAAAAAAAATTACCGATGCGCTCAAAACATAGTCATGCATAAGCGCCAATGTACTTTCAAATATAACCGCACCGGTTATGGTGCGCACATAAGTATAACACACCATAGGTGTTTCAAAAATTTATCTTTTCATGGTGGTGCAACATACTTGTGCACCAATGCACATGTATAACCTATTGGCACTGATATTGTATGTTCAAGTTATCAAACACACCGAGCTATAGGAATATTTTTAAATATTTATTTTTCATGCATTTGGTAAATATAAATGCACTGAGAGTGATGCACCGACACACAATCTATCACATCTTTCTCGGTGCATTTATATTTACAAAACGCACTGCCACGACAATTGTGCATTATTTTCATGCACAGAATCATGGTGCACCCTTTAAATTTACAAGGCACATTGCTCTTGATGAAAGCAAAACCTATTGAGCACACTGCACGCCGAATATTTATTTTTTTGCAAAAACAATGAGAAATTCAACCTAATTTATAATTTTTATTTTTTAAAAACTTAAGTTAGAAAGAAACGTAGAGATTACCTAGACATTTGGTCATGAGGGAGGCATTGTGGACACATAATGGAGAAAAACAATTTTTCACACCATTTGAAAAAATTGGAAACTCAAATAGTGAGCATGGTACTGAAAGGTGGTGAGCAAGAGAAGCACCAATGTCAGGGTGCTTGCACATCGCAAGAGTCGCACCAGTGCTTCAGATCTCTCTCGCACTATAGATGGTAAAAATGAAAATTATGGTCGGGATGGTTTTTTTCATTTAACCCTCCTCCGGTGCATTTTGCAAAGCGCACCAAACCGGTTATATCCAAAAGCATCGTGTTTTTTTTTTAATTTAAAATTGTCGTGGTGCTTTATCAATATGCCTTGGGGGTTTACGTTACACGTAACACACCAATGTTGTGGTTTTACAATAGTACCAATCATTTTTTAGAAATTAGAAACTGTCGATCGGTACACTTTATAAGATGCCCCGAGTTATTGTTATGTGTTTACCGCACTAGGATGTCATTGTGGAATAGCACTGGTACATTTTACTATATGAAGGAGTTTGGTGCTAGTGAATATTCAAGAAGTAGTGAGTTTGGGTATTTAGTGCACCATGGTTTTTTATTTTTCAAAAAAAAAAAAAATCTATAGTGCACCATGGTATATGTAGCTCTAGTGCATGTATGGATAATAAAGCACCAACACACTTAATTAATTTAGATGCACAGTCAAAGAAATATCTGCTAAAACATCCACCCGCCCACCTCCGCCAGTGACCTCCACTATAAATAGATTTTTGGGCTACTTTTATAGGGGCCTCCGCAAACACCTCTGCTAGAAGGTCGTTTCCTTCTAGTGGTTGTTCTTTAAGAAAAGCCTCTAGATCAACATCTGATATACTTTGATCGCGACCAAAGTATATCAAATGTTGGTGTACTTTCCTTTCATGATCAAGACAGTCGAGCAGAGGCTATCTTAGAGTGAGTTCATACTGATTTGTGTGGACCATTCTAGATGGAATCCACAACGAAGCAAAGGTATTATGTGATTTTCATTGATGACTATTGTCATAAATGCTGGATTTATTTCATGCAGAAGAAGGACCAAACTGTCACAAAGTTTTGTGAGTTCAAAACTTTGGTCGAGAATGAGTTAGGGAAGAAGATCAAGGCCTTGAGAAGCGACAATGGTGGAGAATATGTCTCTCAAGAGTTTAAGGACTTCTATGCAGCAGAAGGAATTAAACGAGAGTTGACGACACCTCATAACCCATAGCAGAATAGGGTGGCTGAGATGAAGAACAGAACTATTGTAGGGGAAGCACGGGCAATGCTACATGACCAAGGTATACCACTTCACTTGTGGGATGAGGCATGTAACACAATGGTCTATTTGCAAAATAGAAGCCCCCATCACATACTTGGGATGAAGACACAAGAGGAAGATTTCTTTGGTAAGAGACTAGATGTGGGTCATTTTAGGATCGTTGGCTCATCGGTATATTGCCATGTGACAAACGATGCATGGAAGAAGCTTGAGCCGACAACATAGTTGGGGATATTTGTGGGCTAAACTGATACACCTCACAACTATCGGGTATACTTGCCTACCATTCAGAGGATAGTGGTTCACAAAGATCTCAAGTTTGATGAGCAGAAGGCCATGCGCGTTTCCCTTGAGAGGGAGCTCCAACTACAAGATGTCGAGGAATTGTTGGTTCCTAAGGAGGAGGAGCCTTAGACTAATGTGGAGTAGCCACATGCAGAGGTTCTAGGAGTGGAGACATCCACTCAAGTAGATTCTTCCAAAGATGGACGAAAGCGCACAAGAGAAGCTGACAAATTGTTGGAGGATGCGAGAGAGAATGTGGGAGCACCATCTTCTCAGCACAGACAAAGGAGGTCACCTGAGAGGTACACTGGATACATGGCCCTTGCCGGGGAATGTGTTGAGACCAAGCCATCTTCCTTTGAGGAAGCAGTGCAATAGTCGATTTGGGTTGATACTATGGTGGAGGAGTATGACTCCATAGTTCGTAACAGTGTTTGGGACGTGGTTCCGAAACCAGAGAACAAGTGAATTGTGAGTTCTCATTGGCTTTAAAAGGTAAAGAAAGCTTCTGATGGTAGTGTGGAGAAGCATAAGGTAAGATTTGTTTCCCGTGGCTTTTCACAGGTCGAGGGGATTGACTATGATGAGACTTTTGCTCCTGTAGTAAGGTACTCATCTATCAGATCTATGTTGGCACTATCAAAACAGATGGGTTGGAATATCCATCAATAGATGTGAAGACTGCATTCCTCAATGGCCATATTGAGGAAGAGGTGTACATAGAGCAACCAAAAGGTTTTGAGACCTTCGATCATGAGTCGCATGTGTTCCGACTCAAGAGAGCGTTGTACGGGCTGAAGCAAGCACCTCGTGCTTGGTACACCCGGATAGACAACTACTTCACCAGGTTGGGCTTCACAAAGAGTGAAGCGCATGCGAACATGTATTGAGATACCTCAAAGGCACATCTCAGTATGGATTATGGATTGGATAGGGAGTCCATCAGATCAGAAGAGCACATCAGGAAGGATTTTCAACCTTGGGTCAGCGAAAGTTTCTTGGTACAACATGAAAAAGAGGTCGGTTGTGCTCAGCTCGAGAGAGACAGAATAAATGGTTGCAAGTCAGGCGGCATGTGAGGTCATCTAGATGCAGAAAATCCTAGTTGGTTTGCTTGATCAGAGGATGGATCCAACTGTGATCTATTGTGATAATCAGAGTTGTATCAAACTCTCTGTGATGATAGGTCCAAGCACATCAACATTCGATATCCTCATCTCAGAGACTGTGTAGTGAGGAGGATCATGTTATTGCAGTATATTTCGATAGAGGAGCAAGATGCTGACATTTTGACAAAGGCATTGTCAAAGTGCAAAATGGTGGTATGGGAAGGCATGGGTCTATAAGGAGTTCAACACCTGGTATGAGGGAAATTAAACATTGTTGTCTGGAGAATTGTCACGAGCTGATACAATCCATGCTGGAGCGATTGGAAACAACTGAACGAACCCAAAGAGAGGAGCATGCTTAATTGGTAGCCACCTTGGATAAAATGCACTACTTCCATTTCTAGGTTCGAGAACAAGTGGTGGTGGTTTAGCGTGGATAGAACCTACTATCGAAGAAGGTGGAGAAGTTGGAGTCTTGGATGGCTCACTTCGAAGGGCATGCCCAATGCTCCTTCCATTCTCCTCCTCCTGGGACAACTCCAAACAACCAAACTTCCATCACGTCACATGATTAGCATGACTACGTGTGTTCTCTTTGTGTTACTTTTCTTTTGGTGTCTCTGGCCTTCTTGGTTATGGAAGATGTCCCGAGTCTCCTTTTCTTTTGTCATATGCTGCAAATGGTGGTCAACAAACCTAGTCGAGATGAGACTGCCTGGTTTTTGTTACTCCTAATGTACATCTTTTCTGATGAATGAATAGAATTCTGGCTTACAAAAAAAAGCACAACTTTGTTTTAATTTTTTTGCGCATATGTTGATTTTAAGTGTAAAACACCATTTAAATTAATAATCCAAAGAATGCAAATCACTAATAGAATTAACTATATGTAAATGACAAATATAATTCCATGTAAAAATATTGTGTAAACTTCAATGGTGAATTTACATTAAAAGGGTGGATAAAAGAAATCATATAACTTACAAAACTAATTTATAAATCTATACAAAATTATAGAGGAATTTGATTAATACTTATCTATAAAATTAAAATAAATGTTTACCAAATACAAATGCCACTTTCTTAAGTACAAGTGCCAAAATCAATATCATTTAACATATACATATTAAGTATTCACATAATATCCAATTAAATAAAATACATAAATAATGTTGATATATAGATATATATTCTCCTTATTAAATTATATGGTCATAAGTAGAATCAATAATTGCTCTTTTAAATATATAATTTATAATTATTATCCAACTAGAAATTAATAACATAACATCCAAATAATTAATAACCACTCTACAAATACATAACTTATAACTATTATCATATTATAAGTTAATAATATAACACCCAAATAAAATCATAAAACAATTAACTAATTCATAAATTATTATACTTTACTATAATGAAGTATGGACTTTACACTTTTAAACCAATTTTCAAATTAACAAAGGCAAATTTGAAAAAGGCAACTTTTGCTAATTGTATTGTTTTTCATTTTCTCACAATAGTTATGTATATTCACTAAATCACATACTAAATATAAGAGGATGAGAAAGTGTTTTCATCATTCATAAAATTGTATCTTAGATATAAAATAATGAGAAAATGTTTTATCATTTAAATTTTATATTTAAGTGAAATAATTGTAAATGTGAATAAAGTGTCTATTAAAACAATTTTTTATATTTCCTTTTTAATTTAGATATTAAAATGTAACCTCACCACACTAAAAATTGGATATCATTATAAGTTAAAAGGTCTTAGGATCTCCTAATTCTTAAGTATTTTAAGATTTATAAATCATATTAAAAAATTATAATACACCTTCGTTATAAAAAAAAATGATTCCATTATAACAAAAATATAAATTAAAATATTTTTAATTTCAAAGTTTTAAGATTTCTATATTTATCTTGAATACAAAAATTAGTATAAAAATATAAATTAATATGGATAGATATCAAAATATTTATCTTATAATATATCCCATATTATTAAGATTAAAAAAAAAAAATTAACTTAATTTTAATTATTAAAATATTAATATATGAATTAAAAAACCCACACATGTAACAAGATTATTAATTGGGGCCATCGAAGAGATCGAAAAGGAAGAAACCTGAGAGAAAACCTGCGGCAAGGAGCTCCATGGCGACGGCATGTACTCACGATTTCGTCAGGGTGTACGCCGCCCATCCCACGGGAAAGATAGAGCTCCCCCACTGGATCGATCCTGCTCAATACGATCCCGAACGGTATCATGACATCGCAGCTTCTATGGCACATAAGATTTTTCTGAGAAATGGAATCGGTTTCGGTCCTTTCCGCAGGATCTATGGTGGCAGTCAGAGAAATGGGGATTGCCCACCTCATCTCTGTAAGAGCAGGGGTTCTGCACACCATGCATTGCAGCAACCGGAGGAAATAAACATTATCGAGATGGATCCCAATGGAGCGCAGGTCAGATCTCGCAGGAGGCTCTGCGGATCTATGAGCAGCGCTACTGGGATTCCCGGGCACCACGGTATATTCGTAAAGGACTGCGCATGCAGATATCCTTTTGTGCAGAGGACTTCCGGTAAGATGAGACCGAAACCTGATGGCGGCAGATCGGGGCCCAAATTCTTCAGATCTGCGGGGTTTGTGCTTAGATCCGGCCTGGATCTACACGATCAGGCCAATACTCAAGAACAGTCAGAATCCAGGAACCAGATCAGTGGCAAAAAGCAAAGATCTGGCAGAGGGTTGGTGGATCTAGGCATGCACAAGGAAAAACGCCCCAATATGAGGCCAGATCCAGAAGATGGTTTACAGACGGAACAGGTAACAACAACTCCTTTTCAGATTTTCATTAAATCCCATGTAGGAAAAACCTGTTTAGTGTGGGTAAGTGTAGATAGCTCTGTTTCGCAGCTAAAGCAGCAAATTTATGCATCCACTGGCTATCCTGGCCAGACCCAACACTTAGTCAGTGGCAGATGGTCCCTACAGGACAACAGAACCCTGGGAAGTTACGAGATTAGTCCAGGAGAAACCATTGTTTTGAATCTCAGGCTGAGAGGAGGGGCACCATCTCAGGGACAGCCAAGCAGTTCAGGAGGGGACAAGGGGAAAACAGCACCCCAGCACAAACCTAAGGGAGCGTCATCCTACAAAAACATTCTCCAAGGCAACAGAGAATCAGGATCCTCCCCAGATCAAGGTGGATATTCACCCCGGCCTTATATAGTTGACCAACTAGGACAAACTCCAGCCTTTAATATTGAGGCCACAGGGCTTGACGATTATGTTAAGTCTTATGAAACACAAGCTCTAATATGCCGTTTCAACAGCTTCTGGCCAAAACCAATGGACCTATTTCATTGGATCTTTACCAATTGGACCATGGAATGCGACATTCATCTATGTTCCAAAGGGTTTTTCATAGTCAGATTTACATCTCAGGAGGTAAGAGATACCATCATTAGTGTTGGGCCTTGGTTCTGGGGAACTGCGGGGCTATTCATGACCCCATGGTTCAAAGATTTTGACCCAAATAAAATGACTGTCTCAAAAGTGTCGGTTTGGGTATGCCTACATAACCTTCCCCTTCATTTTTGGAGTGAAAGAGTTTTGGAAGGAATCGGGAACAACATAGGGAAATACATCAAAACAGATCTAGAAAGGATTGACGAAAGGATTTTCACTTTCGCACGCATCTGTGTGGAAGTAGATCTAAGTAAAGGGCTGCCAGATAACATAAGGCTGATCTACAAACAACAAGATTGGCTGCAAGTACTAGACTATGAAAATACCGCCTTCAGATGTAGGATGTGCAGACAAACAGGACACTTGCAAAGCACATGTCCAGAAGCCAAGAAAGTTAACAGTAAAAGAAAGCAGAAAGGGAAGCAGAGGAAAGGATGGAAATTCACCCCTGTTGACTCAGAGGAGGAAGAATCAGAAGCAGAAGAAGAAGATACCCCCACGGAGAATGCTGAGGTACCCCGAGCAACGGGAACCCAGAAGGAAAATACATCAGAAAACAAGACATCTCAGTCCTATCCAAATCAGGCAGAGAAGACAATCGAAGATCAGAGCATGGGAGGGATTAAACGACTTCACCAATCAGATACTTCAGATTCAGACAAGGAACTAGGCCCGCAGAGAGCAGAAACACAGTTAGTCATAGCCTCGATCGAGCCCACTCAAGGAGAGTGGCGCAAGGTCGAAAAGAAAAAGGGAAGGAAAACCTGAAGACCAATTTCGGTTTTCCTTTTTTTTCCCCATCTTCCCTCTTCTTCTCTCTCTTTTTTCTTCTTTTTCATTTTGGCACGCTAGTAGTGTATTATTGTGAAGAGTGCGAAAGCACTTGAGCCCAATGGGCAGCTTATGGAAATGCTTAATGCATCTGCAATTGTAACTTTTCATTTTTTAATAAAAGGTTACAGATTTTTCCACTGGAAAAAACAAGATTATTAATTATGAAGGTCCATTCCTACTTATCCAATTTTATTTTATAGTGGATATTTTTAATTTGTAAATATTTTTTTTCAATATCATAAGCTAATATACAATTTTAAAAAACCATATTTAATATTATATGGCAATTTTTATTAATCAGTTTAATTAAAAGACAAAAAACACAATTATAGAAGATAAATCTTAACTTTTTATCTATAACTATTATCAAAATAATTCTAAATATAATATTTAGTGAAATTAAACCCCTATCACTCACTTAATACTTATTAATAATTAAATTTTAAATTTAAAAAGTCTATTTTAAACTAACTATAATGTAAATATAAAATAAAAAATTTATTAAAAATATAATACAGAAACATATTATAAAATAAACTTTACTCTTTTCGTTTTATTTGTAGCAAACTATTCCACTACCCAAAACTGTATTTTTTTACTTTTCTACTTAATAACTAAAATTCCACACTAATTATTTGTAATATATAATTTTTTTTGACATTTTGAAATTATTATTAATAAAATTAAATCTATTGAAAATCAAATAAATATTTTTATAAACAAAAACTTATTTGCTCTTTGAACAATGCGTGAAATTGAAAAAACTGCAAAATTTTCTGGTGTATTGGGACTTTAGCATAATGATCAATAACAATAGCGCAAAAAATATGTGTAATTTTTTATAAAACATTTTAATGTTGAATTTCCTCTAATCAAATAATAATATTGAAATAGGGCGCTAATCAAATAAGGTGAGAATTTGGGAATTTGATAATGATTGAATTGTAATCCAAAGCTATTTGCAAAAATGTAATATGTTGTTATGAAGGGGATGTGAATATCCTTTGTTGGTTTTAATGAGCACTCTTATTGATTGGATATCTATTGTGGCGGTGTCAAAAATGAAAAAGTTAAGTTTCTTATTTATTAGATATATATTGTGGCGGTGTCAAAATAATTTTTTTCAAAAATGAAAAAGTTAACTTTCCAATTATTGCAGTGCCAAATAAATTTTTCCAAAAATATAAAATGGTTAAAGGGTCGCAAATTATCCAAATGAATTTTTTAGAATTTGCATATTACTAGAGTGTGAGCTAGTTGCTAGGAAGGGGTGGTGAGTATGCTATGGGAAGGGTACCTTGTGGGTGCGGGGGTTCATATGTCAGGCTTCGAGCCATACTAAGGTAGGGGAAATGGGAGAATGGGGGCAAAGGCAGTGAGCAAGGGGTAAATGAGAGGAGGAGCGTGGTACATTCGGGCTTGATTTCTGGCTTATAAGGTGGGTGGGTGGTCATGCGCCACAAATCCAAGACCATGGTTGTAGCGCTAACAAGGAAGGGGGCATGCAAGGGTGTTTCAGGAGTCTCGGGTGGAGGTCCCTTATGCTCGGGGTTATACATATAAATTATGGGTGACGGATTTGCTGCATTGTCAGAACCATGGGCTAAAGGAAATTCAAAGTTTAACATTTTGGGAATTATGGTTTCTGGCTCACATAACAGGTCAGCTAGGAGGTAAATATTTGCATCCAAGAAAAGCGCAGAGACTCGATCCTGAAAAATGTTGGAGGGTGACTGAAAGGAATAGGGGAATTAAGGCTATGGGTCGAGTAGCGACTACCAAGGGCCGCTTGAAGAGATCGCAGGGAAGCAATGTCGAAGCTGAGCCAAGCACCACGGGCAAACGTCGAGGTAGGAGGTTCATGGCTAACCTGATACAGGAAGTAGCGACTACGTATTTGGGGGGAACCAAAGGGGAAATCAAATGGCTCATAGCCGAATGGGAGGAAAATATAAATCGACGGGCAAGTGTGGAGGAAGCTTACATGGAGGATTGGAAGAGCCTAGTTCTAGACCTAAGACACACCAGAGGTCGAGAGACACAATACAAATAGACCATTTATCTGTATTGGCTCATTAGGTGCCTACTGGGCAAGGTCATGGAGAAAATCTGGACGATTGTTGTCTAGGACTTCCCAAATTATAAACAAGACTTTCAAAAATCGCAATTTAAATTGCAGAAGTAGGATGGTCATCTGGATCGGATTGAAAAACATTTCCCTTGAATGTTTATGCCGACAAAGCTACCTGGCTCCATCGCGAAGGATTTGGCCTCGGTGGCTTCGGCCTCAGCCGAATAGGAGGATCAGAATGTTGGCTCTCATTCTTTTTGTTTTGACCTATTTTCACACAGATAGGTTTTAATTTTCAGTATGTAGTCATATATATGTATAGACATCTAGAATATGGTTGTGGGCAGGACAATCAAGTTTATATAGCTTGGATACATAGACTAAGAATTTTTTTTCTTTTGGATAGCTTATAATGCAGTTATTTGGTCAACAGATTTGGTTTCTCGCTAGGCAAGTTGAAACCAACTAACCAGGATTTATATGAGTGTAACTTACCTACTGATTTTTTAATGAAAAAGAAAGATATACCAAGCTTAGCAAAAAAAATTATTATATAAAATTCTAAAAATTATAATACATTTTATATTAATATAATAGTAATTATAGTAATTGAGAAATATGTTTGCAACGATCCTACCACTACTCGAGTGGGTATAAATATCAATAAAAGCTATTGTTAATAATCAATAATGAAATACTTACATGTTGTGATTTCATCATTTTTAATATTAATGTATAATTTGATATTAATATTACAAATATTTTAACTTTAATTAATATATACTATAATGTATTTATTTATAAATAAATATTAATGTAATAATATTTGTTTTTAAATAAATTTGTTATTATTAAACATATATTATAGGGGTGGAGGATCGCTAGAACCTTAGTTACATTTTTTCTCTACTTTTGGATGTTGTTTGTGCCTGCTTCCATTGTTGATGCCACTTCATTTTGTTGGCTTCTCTCATTGGCTTGTGTTTGGAGTTTCACCACAATTTTTGTTCTTGGTCTGTTGTAGTTTTTTGTCATCGCCTCTCTTTCTTTTATCGGTTTTCCCCTATTGTCGTTAGTTCCTCGGCTTCCTTTCTCAGTTTTTCCATGATGTTGTCGTCATTTTCTGAATGGAGCATGTTTCTTCTGGTTGGGATCTATTGGTGTTCCTCTGTCGGCTTCGCTCTATTGTTTCCATTCTATCATTTCTTGTGGGTTGTCGCAGGATGTCTCTAGTTGGGGTCTACAAATGTGTGCCCTAAAGTTGTCCTTTTCTTCAGGCACTATGGCATTTTCAGTGCCGACACTTTATTTTCTGCTCTCTGCTCACTCTTTTGTTAATCGAGGTTTTGGCATTCAGACTTGCTTGCTTGTGGGCTTTGATTTAGGTTAGGGATGCTTTACTCTACGTTCCCAGGTTTTTTCTTTGTATTTTTGAAACATGCTCTAATTTTTATCAATTTTGTTCATGATTTGTATGCTTTTCTCTTTTTCGTGTTTTGGTTTATAGACCCCTCAGGTTTTTGATGTAAATTTTTATTTGGTCTTCTATGTTTCTGATGGATTTTGGTAGATCCCATTGCATACACTCTTAACTATGTATTTGCAAAATGTAACTTTGTTTATCATCATAAATATAATTATATTTTTTTCCTCATTAAAAAAATTAAACATTGTATTATATTAATGTGAAAAGAATGGGGTATAAAACAAATCCTATTAGATCAATTTTAAGAATTTGCTTATTACTCTAAAAATAATTAATATTTTAAAGAATTGTATTTGTGATTAGACATATATTTTTTTATTGATAAATTTAGTATTATGATAGACGTTAGATCTCACACTTTTGTGATCCATATTGTAAATAAGAATGTCTTTCAGAATAATCTTAGATCTGAGACTTTTGTGATCCATATTGTAAATCTTAATGATGTGATTATTCCAAAATACATTCTCGTTATGATAGGTACTTATTTTTTAATTCTAATTTATTTATATTTCACATAGTTGTGACAAATTGAACTTGTGACCTCATAGGGACTAAGCCCCATTATTTACAGTTCATGGGATTTCATATCAAGACATGTTATATTGGGAATGTGGTATTGATAAACCAAGGTATTGGCCCATGATATTGTAAGAAAAACTATTTATAATTTAAGAATTTCCATCATAAAGTGAGGGGAAAAATATTGTTACATGTTTTCTAAAATGTATATATATTTAACTCATATAATAATAATAATAATAATAATTTTTTACAGAACAATGGCATCGGGTCTGGAGAGCTCAGAGCTCTCAGAATTCCCCAACATCAGGCTTCATGACTCCAACGATGATCTCATATGGACATACTCAAAGAGGGGATAGTACTCCCCAAAGAAAGGTTACCTGTTTATTCATGCAGATAAAGAACCAACTGAACTAAAATAGTGGTGGAAATTTACATGCAAGTTGAAGAGTCTAGGTAAATCTAGGCTCTTTCGATGGTGTCTATTGGAAAACAAGGTACCTACAGGAAACAATCTTATGAAAAGATCCTTTCAAGGACTAACCTAGTGGCTCTTTGTTGAACTGTTGAATAATCAATGAAACACTTGTTTATTACTTGTCAATATGCGATATCTATTTGGAGCCTCTTGTACCAAGCTCTAAATATCAGTATTTTATGGGGAAGAGATTCTTTCAATGGTGATTGGAAGGAAAGGTGGAACGTGGCTTCTCTTGATGAATTAAAAAACCTTCCTCTTTTAGTATGATGGGGCATATGGATTGGAGGAAACCATAAGATATTTTCTAAAGATAATTTGCTCCTTGATCACATTGGAGCACAAATCCTTGTGATCTATAATATTCTTCTAGAGGAGGATATCTAGAACAACATTTGTATTGTTCTCCCTAAGACCATTGATTATAACATCCTTTGGGTTTATTTCGACAAATCATCACAGAATGGCCATTGTGGTGGTGGGGTTGTCCTTTATCTTAATAATCAACATTATTTCAAACTTCAATTAAGTTTAGGCATGGACACAAACAATTATTCTAAATTATACAACCTCAAACTACTTCTATTATTTGCACTTGAAAAGGGATGTTGGCATTTAAAGGTTTTTGGTGACTCCCGTGTTACATTGATTTGTTTAATGTTGATTCTACATGTCACATGCACACACTCAAGATATTACTGGAGGAATTTTTTATTGTTAAATCACAAGTTAATCATGTTTCTTGTCAACACATCTACAAGGAAAGGAACTCTCTTTATGGTCATCTTTCCAAAGTGGGTACGCAGTAGGTTCATGGGACATGGATGATCACTAAGCATAATGGTAGCGAACACTATCAATATTTTCATTGACCCTTCATAGATTTACAACAGTCAGATTCAGAACCTTATAGAGAATGATATATCTCATTAATTTATTATACGCTCTTGGTTGCGACAGAGGATTTTATGATACCATACAATTATTAGATTAGTATTGTTATTCTATATCTATTTTGGAATGACACTATATCGACAATTGTGGTATTTTTGCATGAACTGTATATGACATATTGCAGACATTATGGTGATCCATAGATGGTTGTATAACACTCAGATGTTTGTTGAGTGTTTTTAACAACAACCAATTTTGTTATACCTCGTGCATATATAGTATATAGCTTTCACTATTTTATAATGAAAATTACGATTTTTCCTGGGGAAAATAATAATAATAATAATAATAATAAATTATAATCCACATAAATTTTGTGATCCCATTTACTTTGTGCAAAGTGCAATGGGATAAATATTTTCATGCTTATTGTGAATTGATGCCTATCTTGATATACATGAATAGTATAATTCCTATATAAAATAAATTAGTCCATAATAGATTTAATAATTAAATAATATATTTTAAAGAATAAATAAATTACTCAATAATAAATTTAACAACTAAATAATATATTTTAAAGAATAATTAAATATTTATAAATTGAATTGATCCACTTTCACTACAGTAAATTGTTAAACCATAAATTTAATTAATTAAATAAATTATTTTATTAAAGGAATAAACCTGACTGATTCTAACCATTATTATTATAACCTAACTTATACGAGTTTCGCATAAACTAGTCAATAGTAAAGATTTAACATCCTCCAATTTTAATTTTTAAATTAATTTAAAAACTAAGTATTAAATTTAAATAAAATATTTTAAATAATAGCTATTTTAAAACTAATTAAGATATAAAATCCAAATAAAAATATTTATATACTAAATTTAAATAATAAAATAATTAGGATTCTATACTTAAAAATGGAATTTCCAAATAAAATATCCTCTTATTTCATTGTTTGTATTCCTTTTTTTGAAAAAATCACTAATAAATAATATTACATGACCGTAATATTCATTTTAATATATTTTAAATCACAAATCAATTCTTATCAGTTTTCATTAAATCATAAATTAACTTTAAAAATAAACAATTATAATAAATTAATTAATGAAATCAAATTTAATATTAATACATTAACGCATTTGAAATATTCAACAAAAATAATAACCCATGAGATTAGAATGCCTTAATGGTAATATCTATTTTAATATAAAAAAACAAATATTCATTTTAATATCAATTATTAACATCATAGTCCCCGGATGCGGGTGGCGGAAAGGGTAGGACGGGCGAGCCACATGCCACGCATGGGCTGCCCCGTGTTAACACCACGGCCACCATGGGAAGGCCGTCAACTGATAAATGAACCCCCTGCTGCGTTAATGCAGTTAATGGCGAGGGAATATGGTAGATGGAATTGCAGAAGGAATTTAAGGCGCGCCTGTATCGAGGGAATGAGGCAGTGTTTTACAAGCACGATGGAGCGGGCAAAGAATTATTGTTTGAGAAGAGCTGGGAAAGGCGGAATTACAGAGGGCCTCGGCGGTGGCAGTTTCTATCACCCAGAGACTTGGATGCCCGTGGCCATTGCCATTGCCATTGCCACTCTGGTTGCTGGTCGAGCAGATGTTGGCAATTGGCACAATTGCAACACCAGTCCTGGAAATGGTTCAATCTGCCACCAAGGGGAGGATTTCAGAGTGAAGATTTGGTACCAGAAGGAGATTTGGAAAGCAATTGGTTCTGCCATCGATTCCAAACTTACCTGCAAGCATACAGAAGAAGAAGCGGACTCACCATGGTCAAAATTCGACAACGACAGCCATGCAGGAGAGGTCCAGCAAGAGGTTCCTCATCACGGGCCCCTGCAGTGGATGAGCATCACCACTGCTGCTGCTGTTATTGCCACAGGAGAACCAGGGCAACCCCACTCCCCATTAGTCATTTCTTGGAGGTTGGGAGTGCTAATGAAGGAAAACCAGAGCTTCCCTCCTTTGGTTCAGTGGTATTCAAGCTGCAAGGCTCTGCGGACAACCCAGGGCTTAATGCCCACATATCAGTTATGTTCACAAAAATTCTGGAAGGCAATGGGGAGAACCCCACTCAGAGCCTGCAGGAGAAGCAACCGGAAGGAAAGGGCAAGGAAATTGACAAAGGAGAACAAGAAGCGGCGGAGCAGAGCTCAGCAATGGTGCCTCCAGCGTATGAAGCTGGAAGAATGGAAGACCAAGGCACGCAAGACACCTTTCCTCCAGTGGGGCCACCCCCTCCAGGTGTCGACGAAGAGTTATGGAGTAAGATGTGGGAGGGACGAGTAGAGGGTGATGGCTGGGCATACGTGGTTGAGGACAAAAGCCTTGCTGCAGAGGCAGATGCCTATTTCGCGTCCCTACGTCCACCTTCAGCCCATCGCCAGGATTAGCGCAGCCGCGGGTACTCTTCTCTTGTTATTTCCATCGCCGAGTGTAATTTTGTTTAGTCTCTGGTCTAGTGTTAATTTCAAATGGTCTAAGTTGATAGATGATATGAGTGCCTCTGTCATGCTCACTTCTGTCTGGTCTTTGAGTCAGTCTCTTTTGGTAGTTCGCCCCTGCGTGGGCAAGAATGTGTTGGGTCTACTCTTTGCTGCTCCTCTGGGAGTCTGATAGTTTCTGGAACTGTTTTGGAAAATCGATCCGATGCTGCCCCTGCGTGGGAGCTTTTGGTGTCATGGCAATGTCTGAATGGTTTTGGTGAAGCTACCCCAGCGAGGGAGCTTTCAGAATTTTGGTCAAGGTCCCCAGGGTGCTACCACAGGCCCTGGAAGACATGTCTTACTGTCTGTAATTTTTACTTGTAAATATAATACATGACTTAGCTAGTTTTTACGGAGAAAAAAAAAAATTTTATTAACATCATAGTAATCGAAAATTGTTTTATTACTTTTCTTTAAATAGTATACTAATTACGCCGTAAGGCGTTCCCCTCTGAAACCAATTCTCCTTTGAGGTTACGTGTCCATTCATGAGTGCTTGATTTAGTTGTTAGACAATTAAAATTGTTTGAGCCATCGGATTGATTGCACCGGTACTAAACGTTATAAGAATCGCAACCGTCAGATATCCATTGTTGAGTTGAGAGTTTGGGAACAATTCATAGAAGACGGTTCAACTCTCGGGACTCTGTAATGTCGATCAAAGCTGCAGCTTCGCCACAACATCAACTGCTTCCTTCCCCGAGCACTTGCTTGAATGTATCGGTCCCAATCTTGCTCAAGTCCTCGTCTGTGTTTCACGGCAAACGCAAAGGTTTCAGGTTCAATTTTCTGTGATGTCAATCCTTGCAATCCACGACTATTTCGAAGGACCTCTCGACGCAAGCGGGGAATGGATTCCTAGAGCCGAATGTTGTTGAGCGCAATGTGGTTCATCTGGGGTTGCCGAGCAAGGGTTGAATGGCCACCGATACACTCGATCTACTCAAGGTATTTCCATATTTGTTTTATTTTCCTTTTCTTTGTAGAGAGAAGCCGAATGTTGTTGAGCGCAATGTGGTTCGTCTGGGGTTGCCGAGCAAGGGTCGAATGGCCACCGATACACTTGATCTACTCAAGGTATTTACATATTTGTTTTCTTTTCCTGTTCTTTGTAGAGATGGTCGATAAATTAGGGCCTTTTGATTACATTTTTAGATTGATGTATTAACAGTATTTGCAAAATCCAGGTAATAAGAAATAGTTTATTGCCAGGAACACAACTTTATGCTGAATATTGTCCATTCATTAGTTTTGTCCCAGCGGCGTATATACACATTTCTCTATGTTTTCCAGCTTACACGAGGGATCCTTGTTCGGCTTTCTAGTTGATATATGCTTCATTTTTTAACTCTGTTTTGCTACACACCTGTATACATTTATGACTTTTGTGGTTCATATCCATTTTTCGGTATCAGAGCAGAGAATCCGATCTCATGCCTCGCCCACATGCATATCACGAGCACTCTTGGTTTGCCATTATGGCACCAAGAGCAAGCTCTATTTTGTCATTATGGTGGTTCGGGGCCCATCTGTGTGGGCTCTATGGCAGATTTCACTGCGGTTCAGTCTCTTTTGTAGGGCTGAACAAATTTATAAATAATTCAGTAAGAAAGTTCCTAGGAAAGTTGCCCAGGGCAGTTGTTCATTTAGTTGGCTATTTGTGTAGAATAGGTACGTTTACAAGGAAATCATCCATTCAGTGAGTATTAATGTTAAGTAGGTGGGTAAGCTATTTTTTTTTGTTTTCTAGTTACGCCGTAAGGCATTCCCCTCTGAAATCAACTCTCCTTTGAGGTTACGTGTCCATTCGTGAGTGCTTGATTTAGTTGTTAGACGATTAAAATTGTTTGAGCCATCGGATTGATTCCACCGGTACTAAACGTTATAAGAATCGCCACTGGCCACACAGAGCAACGACCTCTCCTTGCTTGGCACTACCTTGATCGCCCCTGCTCAGCGATACTGGATCGCCCTTGCTGGGTATATTAAGGCGGAAAACGTAGACCGGCATGAGTTGCAGGCAGCGAGGCTAGCGCGCTAGAGCTACTTTAAAAAGAAATACTGTTATTTCTGTTTACCTTTTTGTCACTACAGTTTCCAAATAGGGCTGCATGCAGGTTTATTGGACCATTTTGATTTGTGTGTCTGCACAAATGCAAAGGAAAGCCGAGTTGGTGCTCCCACCGTTCTATTTTTTTCTTGGACAGGCGGGTTTTATTTTTTTGTTTTGCATCAACTACCTTTTATAGATGTATACCGTCATTTTTATCTGCCAATACTCATGTATATATTACCTTGTAAATATGATTACGGTTTTGGGGGGGCTAAAAATAGATTCTGTAGAGAAATTGAGAAAGATTTTTTAAAGCGGCACGGACTCATATATGGAGTTTGATTGAATATAAAGTCCTTGTTGCAGCCTCTGATTGCCCAAGTGAATTCACGAGGAGGTAGGGTTTCACATACACTGTATGCATATAGGTTTTGTAGGAGTTGTGAGTGTGGTGCATATATTATTGAAACAATAAGTTTTGAAAAGTGCGTGCACAAGGATTCACTCATTTCTCTCAAAAATAATCCCCTTTTGTTTTTTATTGTTGTCTGATAGACAATTATACAAGTGCTTGAGAAGATTGGAATTGATGCAAATCACAGTCGAAACCCTCAAAGTGAGTTTTTTCAGTCATTTGAAAAATGTGCTCCATGGCAGAGTTGAACACAGTTCTCTGTTTTATGTAAAATAGGGATGGGAGGAGTTCTGCAAAATGTGATGTGAGGTTACCTACATACCTACTAAAGGCTTAAACGTGCTTATTTCTTCTTTGTGGTATACTGCAGTGGTTGGAAATAACTTGAAGAATGGGTGAAGACTGTTGTTAATGTCGTTGTGGCAGTAATTGCAGGCATGGTAATGTGCCAAAGTTACTGAAGTTTTTCCTATGCTTTTCTAGAAGGGATTTTTGTTTATAAGTGTCATTTTGCATGTTGCAGGTACCTCGCCAAATTCTACAGATGATGAAAATGGACTCTGTCTTTGGAAGAAATTGATACAATTCTAATTGGTATCGATACCTTGATTCTGAGCTTGTTTGTTACTGCATGGTTTTATGCTGCTTGTATGTGCTTGGAATTTAAGATCTTTTATTGCATGGATAATGATGCGAGTAAGTTATTCTCGGTTCACTTTTTAAATATATTTTTTCCTTGTTGGAATTCATAATCCTTACTCCATTATTATGAATCCATTCCATTACTTTTAGTCTATGCATTCCATCGAGATTTTAACCAAGAAATTATGTATTACTAAAAGGAATTAACCAATCCATTTTCTCAACAAAAAAAAGAAATATGCCTTTTTCTAATTGCCAAATTCACATGTACAAACCTCTGTTTGAATGCAAGGCCTCTCTTCAATCTCATTCTTTCAACTTTATTATAGAAATTGCTTGAAAGTAGACAATGCCGTATGCTAGCATTCATTAGTGTGACAGAAAATAGTAGGTAAGAAGAAACCTGACAGGTACAGGTAACAGTTTTCTGAACAATATGATGGAAGTGAAAAGACCCTACTTCAGATACAGGTTATAAACTTCATAATTTCCTGAATTCTGGGTCACTCCTAACTTATTGTTGAACTCCACCTGCAAATGAGATAAAATATCTCACACTATCCATCACACACTCCCTCTGTATGATAAAAGTGATCTCAAGTATCAATTTCCATACATGAATTGGTGGATTTGATTTGATTTCATAGTGTATGTAGAGGATAGAGGAAATAGATTGAGGTTCTTTGTCAACTCACAGAAGCTTGAAGAGAGAAAGAAAACATTTCCAAACAATTGGATGAAGTATCTAGGGAAAGGAATGACGCACTCCATCAAAATGAAGAAAGTTGGGAAGAAAATAAAGGGATTGCCAAACAATTAGCTGAGGTTTTGAGATTGAATGAAAATGCAGTTAAGGAGAAAGATGCAAGACTTTTGGAGGCTTTGTCCGAACTTGAATTTGAAAGGAAAGCACGGAAGTCTGCTGAAGCAAAGAAAACATATTTGAAGCTGGCATTAAACCAAATGAGGGTATTTTCCCACAAGGAACATGGAAAGAATCATGCACTAAAGAGGCAGAGAGACGTAGCAGGGAGCATTGACAGTCTGTAGTTCCATGCATATTTTGTATGTGCTTGTATGTGCTTCGAATTTAAGATCTTTTATTGCATCCATAATGATGGGAGTAAGTTATTCTCGATTCGCTTTCTAAATATTTTTTTCCTTGTTGGAATTCATAATACTTACTCCATTATTATGAATCCATTCCATTACTTTTAGTCTATGCATTCCATCAGGATTTTAACCAAGAAATTATGTATTACTAAAAGGAATTAACCAATCCATTTTCTCAACAAAAACAAGAAATATGCCTTTTTCTAATTGTCAAATTCACATGTACAAACCTTTGCTTGAAAGCAAGGCCTGTCTTCAATCTCATTCTTTCAACTTTATTATAGGAATTGCTTGAATGTAGACAATGTTGTATGCTAACATTCATTAGTGTGACAGAAAATAGCAGGTAAGAAGAAACCTGACAGGTACAGGTAACAGTTTTCTGAACAGTATGATGGACATGAAAAGACCCTACTTCAGATACAGGTTATAAACTTCATAATTTCTTGAATTCTCGGTCACTCCTAACTTATTGTTGAACTCCACCTGCAAATGAGATAAAATATCTCACACTATCCATCACATTCTCCCTCTGTATGATAAAAGTGATCTCAAGTATCAATTTCCATACATGAATTGGTGGATTTGATTTGATTTCATAATGTATGTAGAGGACAGAGGAAACAGATTGAGGTTCTTTGTCAACTCACAGAAGCTTGAAGAGAGAAAGAAAACATTGCCAAACAATTGGATGAAGTATATAGGGAAAGGAATGATGCACTCCATAAAAATGAAGAAACTTGGGAAGAAAATAAAGGGATTTCCAAACAATTAGCTGAGGTTTTGAGATTGAATGAAAATGCAGTTAAGCATAAAAATGCAAGACTTTTGGAGGCTCTGTCAGAACTTGAATTTAAAAGGAAAGCACGGAAATATGCTGAAGCAAAGAAAACACATTTTAAGATGGCATTAAACCAAACGAGGGTATTTGCCCACAAGGAACATGGAAAGAATCATGCACTAAAGAGGCAGAGAGATGTAGCAGGGAGCATTGACAGTCTATAGTTCCATGCATATTTTGTAGCTTTGTTATTTTCAATTTTAAAATATATGCATTAGTTGTGTGTGGGCTAATAATGCTATGGGATGCCTCTTAATTTTCATTTTGTAATGCATAGTGCTTCCATGGTTGGGACTTAAGATGATTGAATTGAACGAACTTGTTATAGCTCAGCTTAAAGTGAGAGGTCCAGCTTTTCCTGATGTAACAAAGGGTGTTCTTGTGCCACAGGTGAGCTACCTTGGGATAAAACTTGTGCATCTGTGGATTCGTTTTTTCATTTTATTGCACTGTGTTTATGTAATAAATCTATAGCGGAAGTTAGTCTAAACATTCATAATACATGGGAGGATTTTACTTGGATGGTTGCTAATAAGGTCTTTGTGTTCTATTTCCTAATTCGATTCTTGCATTAATAATTGGATTTTAACTCAGTTTACCTCAGTCTAATGTTGTTTTTTGCATATGTCAATTCAAAGGAGCGTATACTATATTTGATACCTTTATGGCCTACCAAATTGATGGTACAAATTATGTTTTACATTTAAACATATGCTTTTGATTGAAACATCATATGTGACTCCTGGATCACCTTCTTATCGAGCTGGGATCTGTCCTGGAGATGTCGTCATTCAGTTTGATGAGAAACCAACTAAAAGCATCATGGAGGTGAGTTGGAGCATGTTTTTTATAATCAACAGCACACAAGAATAGAGAAATGTCATGATCTCTAATTTCTTATATAAATGGGCTACAACAGATTGTTGAGATAATGGGTGACAATGTTGGAATTGATTTCAAAGTAATTTTGAAGCAATCAAATAATATACAATTGACCTTGACTATAGTGCCATAGGAAGCCAGCCCAAATCTATTTTGAGTACGGAGGGTAATATGCATTTTCTTTTCATTAATTGGATTGGGTTTTTGTGAAGCAATTCATCATCTGCTAGGCCACATCCAAGGATTCCATTGATTGTAATAATGGCATCCAGGAACATAAAAATCCCGCACGAGAGAAAACCATATAAAGTGCAAGACCTTACCTCACTTAGAAGGCATTGAATTCTTTGAGCTCAGGTGAAATACCGAGTAAAGCTTTTCAGGATAAAATGAAGCTGGCACATGAACTTATCTTAGAAGGTTAGAGTTTCCATAACCAATCTATGAAAAATTGCAATTCACATGTACAAACCTCTGTTTGAATGCAAGGCCTCTCTTCAATCTCATTATTTCAACTGTATTATAGAAATTTCATAAGTTATTGATCCAGACAGACCTTCGGATTCATGGAGTTATCTTTGAGCTTTTATCTTTTCATAGCCTTATAAATTACTTATAAAAGAGGTTGTTGCATCCATAAAATTGTCTCATCTGGTCAACAGTGACCGACCCAACATATCTATGGAATTCCACAGGAATACCCAAACAAGGTCAAATTTCATAAGTTATTGATCCAGACAGACCTTCCAATTCATGGAGTTATCTTTGAGCTTTTATCTTTTCATAGCCTTATAAATTACTTATAAAAGAGGCTGTTGCATCCATAAAATTGTCCCATCTGGTCAACAGTGACCGACCCAACATATCTATGGAATTCCACAGGAATACCCAAACAAGGTCTACACATGCCTGGAGGGAAATGTGCAAGTAATACAAAAATTCATAAAACACAGTACCCAAGAAGCCCACTAAACCACTGAATGCATCCTGAATCAACCTCATATACCCAATATGGAACTTGTAAATCACTTAAATAATTTTGGCTGCCTTGCTGATCGGAAGGATTTTTGCTTACATAGAGTAGGTCAATTTGATCGTTTAACCTATAATGATAGAACAGGTCTCTTTGTTGTTTATTTTGGCTCAGGTGGATCGTTTAACCTATAATGATAGAACAAGTCTCTTTGTTGTTTATTTTGGCTCAGGTGGAAATATAATTTTCTTATTTCTTTTAAAATTTTACTGTGTTGGTCTTAATATGTGTTTCCCACAAGTGTATTTAAAAATGAAAATCAGGAAAATAGAAACAATTGTGAAAATGGAAGATTGGAAAGCCAAAAAACCAGGATTTTGGAGAGTTGGAAAGCCAAGAAAACAGCGTAAAAGGATTAAAATAGATTATTACTCATTTTGTAAATATATTTTTATTTTCTAAGAGTTTACATAAATAAAAGCTATTAGCTCATGACAGTAATCTGACAGGGTATAGCAGTCCTTGTGGTAAGCAAGAAACAGACAACCATGTTCCATTACTTTTAGTCTATGCATTCCATCAGGATTTTAACCAAGAAATTATGTATTATTAAAAGGAATTAACCAATCCATTTTCTCAACAAAAACAAGAAATATGCCCTTTTCTAATTGCCAAATTCACATGTACAAACCTCTGTTTGAATGCAAGGCCTCTCTTCAATCTCATTCTTTCAACTTTATTATAGAAATTGCTTGAATGTAGACAATGTCGTATGCCAGCATGCATTAGTGTGACAGAAAATAGCAGGTAAGAAGAAACTTGACAGGTACAGGTAACAATTTTCTGAACAGTATAATGGAAGTGAAAAGACCCTACTTCAGATATAGGTTATAAACTTCATAGTTTCCTGAATTCTGGGTCACTCCTAACTTATTGTTGAACTCCACCTGCAGATGAGATAAAATATCTCACACTATCCATCACACACTCCCTCTGTATGATAAAAGTGATCTCAGTATCAATTTCCATACATGAATTGGTGGATTTCATTTCATTTCATAGTGTATGTAGAGGATAGAGGAAACAGATTGAGGTTCTTTGTCAACTTGCAGAAGCTTGTAGAGAGAAAGAAAACATTGCCAAACAATTGGATGAAGTATCTAGGGAAAGGAATGACGCACTCCATCAAAATAAAGAAACTTGGGAAGAAAATAAATAGATTGCCAAACAATTAGTTGAGGTTTTGAGATTGAATGAAAATGCAGTTAAGCAGAAAGATGCAAGACTTTTGGAGGCTCTATCAGAACTTGAATTTGAAAGGAAAGCACGGAAGTCTGTTGAAGCAAAGAAAACATATTTGAAGATGGCATTAAACCAAACGAGGGTATTTTCCCACAAGGAACTTGGAAAGAATCATGCACTAAAGAGGCAGAGAGACGTAGCAAGGAGCATTGACAGTTTGTAGTTGCATGCATATTTTGTAGCTTTGCTATTTTCAATGTTAAAATATATGCATTAGTTGTGTTTAGGCTAATAGAGCTATGGGATACCTCTTAATTTTCATTTTGCAGTGCGTAGTGTGTCCATGGCTGGGACTTAAGATGCTTGAACTAAACGAACTTGTTATAGCTCAGCTTAAAGTGAGAGGTCCAACTTTTCCTGATGTAACAGAGGGTGTTCTTGTGCCACAGGTGAGCTACCTTGGGATAAAACTTGTGCATCTGTGGATTCGTTTTTTCTTTTTTATTGCACTGGTTATGATAAAATGTTTATGCGATAAATCTATAGTGGAAGTTAGTCTAAACATTCATAATACATGGGAGGATTTTACTTGGATGGTTGCTAATAAGATCTTTGTGTTTTATTTCCTAATTCCATTCTTGCATTAATAATTGAATTTTAACTCACTTTACCTCTGTCTAATGCTGTTTTTTGCATATGGCAATTCAAAGGAGCGTATACTATATTTGATACCTTTTTGGCCTACCAAATTGATGGTGCAAATTATGTTTTACATTTAAACGTATTTTTTTGATTGAAACATCATAGGTGACTCCTAGATCACCTTCTTATCGAGCTGGATTTTGTCCTGGAGATGTCGTCATTCAATTTGATGGGAAACCAACTAAAAGCATCAAGGAGGTGAGTTGGAGCATGTTTTTTATAATCAACAGCACACAACAATAGAGAAATGTCATGATTTCTAATTTCTTATATAAATGGGCTACAACATATTGTTGAGATAATGGGTGACAAAGTTGGAATGGATTTTCATTCCTAGTTTACTACGTTTGGGTCCCCAAAATTCATCTGGGTAATGTGGGGTTGTTCAGACCCCGTTTACTGCACTTAGGTACCCCCAAATTCTTTCAGGTGATGTGGTGGGTGTTGTTTCATACCTGATTCACTGCATTTGGGTACCCACATATTCTTGTCGTACGTGAGTGGGTATATGTACCCTGGCACAAAGTGGCAAGCAATTCATTGTTCTAAGGTTCGAAGAATCATTCATGGTTTTGTGGCATTGATTGAAGAAGGGGTTTATACAATTGATGGAAGCAGGGGGTTTTGATACAAGGGGAGGTTGTTTTAGTGTTTAAGGGGATTTTTTTGTTTTACGGAGAAAAAATTGGTGTCTGTGAGTAGTTTTGGGGCAGAATTGAAGGATGTTTTGTATACTTGGTGTCTTGGTACTGGAGTAGAATGATATTGGGGAAAGTTTTCTGTCATTTTTCTGATTGTCAGTGTTGATCAGACACAAGCCTGAGACATTATGGAATGATTTTAAGCCTTTCCAACAATAAGTTTGGAAAATACCCATTTGAATTGAGGGAGTGGTCAGGACTTAGGAGCTTTGAGGCTTTTTTATCCTGGTTTTGCATCCAATTTTGTCTTTATAAAACACTCATTGCAAGTTTATCTTAGGATCAGTATATGCTCACTTCATCGAGGGAGGTTTAGACCAGGCTTGTAGTGTGAGGTTTTGTTTATTGCAGTATATCTGTCACCAGTTCCAAGGACTCCTACACTTTTTGTGGAAGAGTGTACCCGAAGTTGTAAGGGATTGTGCATGTGAATAGTGTACAAGGAATTTTTGGGTTTGAACGTCATTTTATTTTTCAATTGAAGACAGTCTACTAAGCAAGTTTAAGGACAAGGATTGAGGGGTGACTCCTCAGTAGCATCAAGGAAAAGAGGAGAGAAAAGATGATGCTTCATCTGATGCCTAATTACCCATCCGATTCATCACCTACCAGAGTCTGGCTCGAAGACAAGCACAGGTTCTGCAATGCTCTTGGGATCTCAATAGGTTTTAATCCATAGGGGTCCTCAGATTCAGAGGAAACCAACTAAAAGCATCAAGGAGGTGAATTGGAGCATGTTTTTTATAATCAGTAGCACACAACAATAGAGAAATGTCATGATTTCTAATTTCTTATATAAATGGGCTACAACAGATTGTTGAGATAATGGGTGACAAAGTTGGAATGGATTTTCATTCCCGGTTTACTACGTTTGGGTCCCCCAAATTCATCTGGGTAATGTGGGGTTGTTCAGACCCCATTTACTGCACTTAGGTACCCCCAAATTCTTTCAAGTGATGTGGTGGGTGTTGTTTCATACCTGATTCACTGCATTTGGGTACCCACAGATTCTTGCCGTACGTGAGTGGGTATATGTACCCTGGCACAAAGTGGCAAGAAATTCATTGTTCTAAGGTTCCAAGAAGCGTTCCTGCTTGTGTAGCATTGATTGAAGAAGGGGTTTATACAATTGATGGAAGCAGGGGGTTTTGATACAAGGGGAGGTTGTTTTAGTGTTTAAGGGGATTGTTTTGTTTTACGGAGAAAAAATTGGTGTCTGTGAGTAGTTTTGGGGCAGAATTGAAGGATGTTTTGTATACTTGGTGTCCTGGTACTGGAGTAGAATGATATTGGGGAAAGTTTTCTGTCATTTTTCTGATTGTCAGTGTTGATCAGACACAAGCCTGAGACATTATGGAATGATTTTAGGCCTTGCCAACAATAAGTTTGGAAAATACCCGTTTGAATTGAGGGAGTAGTCAGGACTCAGGAGCTTTGAGGATTTTTTATCCTGGTTTTGCAGCCAATTTTGTCTTTATAAAACACTCATTTCAGGTTTATCTTAGGATCAGTATATGCTCACTACATCCAGGGAGGTTTAGACCAGGCTTGTAGTGTGAGGTTTTCTTTATTGCAGTATATCCGTCACCAGTTCCAAGGACTCCTACACTTTTTGTGGAAGAGTGTACCCGAAGTTGTAAGGGATTGTGCATGTGAATAGTGTACAAGGAATTTTTGGGTTTGAATGTCATTTTATTTTTCAATTGAAGAGAGTCTGCTAAGCAAGTTTAAGAACAAGGATTGAGGGGTGACTCCTCAGTAGCATCAAGGAAAAGAGGAGAGAAAAGATGATGCTTCATCTGATGCCCGATTACCCATCCGATTCATCACCTACCAGAGTTTGGCCTAAAGACAAGCACAGGTTCTGCAATGCTCCTGGGATCTCAATAGGTTTTAATCCATAGGGGTCCTCAGATTCAGAGGGGGCCAAAAGCCCAATTTCTCCATTGGATTTGAAGACATTTTCTGGAGCTGGGATCACTTATTGGCCTGAAAACAACTTTGATTGCCAGTTGAGTTCTTCCAAGCAGCAAAGCGAGACAATACAGATTTTTTCTCCCCATGGATTTACATAATCCACCCATCAAACAGGAATGGAGCATTCAGAGAGCTATACTTGTGTTATATCTCATGATTCAAATGTGAGCACAAACAACCCACATACTCATTGCCGTATAGAGTGTGAAATTGTGCAATACCCTGTTCAAAAGCAAGATGAACATGAAATATGGGATGTGGCATCGCCAGCTCGGAGCTATTCAAATGTTCCAGTGTTTCCTGTTGCCCATTTTCTCAGGGCTTTCTATCTTTGCAAACAAAAATTAAACCATGGAAAGGACATCTACATGTACAGGTCTATTATAATGATCGATTGAATTGATTAAAATTTCCCATTCTTAAGAGTTAGTCACATTCTCTATTTGCTGATTATTGCAGGGGTGACATGGCATTCTGCAGCGAGGAATGCTGCTACCAACAGATTTTGATGGATGATGAAATGCCTTTAACGACAGATTTTGATGGTTGAATGAATGGAGGCATTTGTTGCTTCTCCATCTTCATCGAGTGCTGCTTCATAAGATCAGAGGCATGAGAATTGTCCATCATCAGAGCGGCAAAAAGAGGCATTTCAATGTATGTATTTTTTGCATCAGAGTAGCTGTAGAAAAATACATTGCTACAGATGATATAAAAATGTATCTCTGTTTTATTCAGAGGAAAAGGGATTGAATGGGGTAGGCTTTTCTGAGGCATATTAATACGGAGAGAGTTTTTATCCAATTTTCAAGTGTCAAATGCAAGAATAAGCTAATTGAATTTTTATTTCCAATCCTTCAAATTATTCCCTTGGTAGGAGAATCATTTTAAACAGATTCGTAGTTTTATCTCCAAGAATCTGTTTAAAAATCGCTACTTCATTTGAATTTAATGAAGTTCTTTCCCCTTCGAGTGAATGCTATTTCTATGGATCTTTATCATGTCATTGTTACTTCACACAGCAACTATTATAACTGCAGATGCTTAGTATATTTCCAGATTGGCTGCAAGGGACTTCTATGTGGTTTTCAAGCTTTATATACAAATTCTGTCAATCTGCAATCAGAGTTATGCATTACACTGAAATTGTATGTCAGAGCAAGATAAAGATGATGTCAAAGAAATTTTGATATATTGGGAATCATATTCATTTTTTACATTGTATCCATCTGCTGAGTGTACACGGTGTACAATCTGGACCTTTGTGCTTTGCTTGGTTAAGGTGTGGTGTCCCCTTTGTATGTCAGTGAAGAGCAGAATCTAAGGGATTGGTGGTTGTCATCAGTATTGTGTATTAAATTTTTTGGGTTAAGTGCACTAGTTTATCCTGATGACATTATTAGGGATAACATTCAGGGAGATGGAGAAACATTTCCTACATTTTCCTATAAAATTTTCATGACTTATAAATAATCTTAAAATAACAGACCTCTTTATACATTTATCAATTATTTTGTCGAGCCTTACATCATATAACGTGGATGCTCTCTCAGATAACTGACTTGCCAAACTTTCAATCATTATAAATAAACTGTTTTTTACCATTATCCCTTGAACACTAACATATAGGTATTGAACACTAATATATAGTTTAGTCTGAACTGTCATAGTAATGTTAGAAGGATAAGTGTCTTATTGGTGTTTGAATGTCAGGTTTAATGTTTTTTTAGTTGTCTTGGTCTTATGCTGAATTATAAATTTCTGATAAATTTGACTTGTTAACTATGATATATATCTTGAGAGATTGCTAATTCCCTATCAAAAGTTTTTCTTTGGAAAAATATTACTTTTTATTTTTCTAGGACATTTTTCGATTAATTTTGTTTGAAATTGGTGGGGGGTTTTTTGAAATAAGAAATTTAATCAAGATAATCGTTTCACCCTTTAGGGGCTCGCTGAACCATAGTCGCCTCCCGTATTTTCGTGCCTCACCCATACTCATACGCCTGTAGTGTAAGAGGATACAAGCAATATGAAAGCAAGTCACATCACCAACTCCTACCTCTAGATGAAGCCCAAAACTGTTAAAAAGAAAATGATTTTTTGACTTGGAGTGAATTAAAAGAAAAAATGATTACCCAATGATAAGGAATTAATGAGTCTACAAACTTTTGTGAAAATGAGCCAAAACCTGAAGTGAAGTCAAATTTTTATTGATTAACTAGACTTATAATTTCTTAATTATGTTTTAAAAATTCTTATTGGAGTTGAAAAATATTTAAAATTGTAACTTATGGAATGATTCTTTTTAACATTTGTAAATGATAAAATATAAAAATTAAATTAAATATATTTAATAGTCTTGGATTCATTTTTATATTAAAAATAAATAATTTAATTTCTTCAAATCATAACTTTAGTAATGATTGAATAATATACTTCTAACCATAATAAATTAAAAGAATTATTTAATTATTAAATAATGCATTTACAAATATTCAATACAGAAATTATATTTGTCCTCCTTATATTCTTCAATTAGTTGTAGTGGGGTCTAGATATAGATATGGATGACACACTGATCCCAACAAAAATTACCTATTAATTAATAGTTAATAATGTTCTTATTCCATCATCATGTTAAAATCCAAACTTTATATTAAAGCCCAAACCCATCACAGAATTTTCTAAACATTGAAAAATGATCGGTGATTTTTTATGGTAAGTTCATTTATGAGTACTATTAAATTTATTTAAAATTTGTAATTGTATAGCTAATAATTAGTTTATAATTTGAATAGACCATAGGCTATATTAGATCTATAATTTAATTCTTTCTCGTTTTACTTGTCACTTATGATTGATTTTAAATTTTATTAATTTATACAATACATGCAATAAAGCCACTTGGATACAAGAAACAAGATGCCCAAACATGTGCATTATAGGTAATTTGATGTCAGTACATTTTATCACCTTCTGGATAGATTTTTGTTGCATCATGCAATCACTACAATACAGGGAATTGATCATCTAAAATATCATAATTGATATAAGCGTGGCACAAATCCCCGGTATACATACATGGATATAGACTTCTATATCGACCTTATATAAAAACAATACAAGTACTCAAAAACTAGTGAAGCTCTTAGCAAGGCATACCACCCTATATTCTATTCACTGGGTGAAGGGTAAGAAGCATTTATAAACAATAATCTATCTTTAATCAAAGAAGCAAATACATACATGGATATAGACTTCTATATCGGCCTCATATAAAAACAATACAAGTACTCAAAAACTAGTGAAGCTCTTAGCAAGGCATACCACCCTATATTGTATTCATTGGGTGAAGGGTAAGAAGCATTTATAAACAGTAATCTATCTTTAATCAAAGAAGCAATGCTTTGACTGCAAAAACGTTTTGATTCTGCACGGGTGACCAGAGTCTTCGAACTTGGGCACCCAAGATTGCAAACAACTAAAGAACTACATGAGACATTAGACAAATGGAAAAGGTAATGCACTGCATAGCTTCATTGAGAGGGTATATTGTCTTTTAAACACTGAAATTGAACACTATATATTCCTTTGTCTACTATAACTTAAATGACCTTGAAATAATATCATGACTATAATTTGTTCATTCCAACATCACATCTAGAGCTGACCAGGATGACCAGTGGGCACCTTATCTAAGGACTAGTGGATGAAAGGATAAATTCAAAACTTTATTGATTTCATATAAATTATCATGATGTCGCTACCAACATTTGATGATAATTTGCAATATCAAGTGACATTCTTCTCGAATTTATGCCTTACAGTGTTTCCTTTGCAACATGTGGTGCAAATGCTAGTTTAAAAAATATTAAATCACAAGCCCACAACGAGCACCGAGAGATCGCGGATCGAGTGCCAAGGGGTTTTTGTGACTCACGACGGGTATCTCAACAGGAAGCTGGCGGTCTCCAGGGCACCTTATCTAAGGACTAGTGGATGAAAGGATAAATTCACAACTTTATCGATTTCATATAAATTATCATGATGTTGCTACCAACATTTGATGATAATTTGCAATATCAAGTGCCATTCTTCTCGAATTTATGCCTTACGGTGTTTCCTTTGCAACATGTGGTGCACATGCTAATTTAAAAAATATTAAATCACAAACCCACAACGAGCGCCAAGAGATCGCGGATCAAGTCCCAAGGGGTTTTTGTGACTCACGACGGGTATCTCAACAGGAAGCTAGCGGTCTCCAGGGCACTCGGGGACTTGCAGTCCTGTGGTCGCGGACCCGGATGTGTAGTAGGTGGAACTGAGCGAAGAGGACGAATTCCTAATATTGTTGTAATGATAGGTATATTTTATAAACCAATCTAAATAAGACCAATAACTAATAGCTAAACCTCCTAGGAATAAAGGAACATTTTTGTTGTTTATTCATGGTCACAAAAGATACAATAGGGCACCTTCATTCCTCATTCCTTTAGAGAGGCGGATATTATTTTATATTTTTCTTTTGTTAATATGAATAATTAACATTGTTGTTTTATGTGTGATCATCAATTTTCATTGATCCATGGTGCATGTGTGTTAATTTTATAGCTAGACACAGACATTGAACTCTTCGAGGGGGCCCACTTCCAAGGCAAGGAATTGTGCATGCCCTTTGTGTATATGTGTTCAGTGCATGTTGTAGTTTAATCATGTTTATGTTCATTTTTTCCATGGTCATGGTTTCATATAGAATTTTTTTTTAATGATATTTAATCAGTTTTACTCTTGGATTCAAACCTAGTAAAATAGACTTGAGTTGTTCAGAACATAGGATATGATCCACAATGATTCTAGCTTAACTGTGGTTCCATTGATAAACTTTAAAGATAAGACTAGTTGGAATTTATTTTGCTTGGTTTGGACATGATGTAGTGTAGGTTTGTTTTTATTTTGTAAAGTAGAAATGTAATTAGTTTATAGAACATATTATTTACTATCATTCAATACATAAACCTTGTCTTGTGTATATTGCATATGGTTCTTTACAAGATTAATAACTTATAGATGAATAATAACTTAGAAATGTATAGATGACTAATAACTTAGAAATAAACAAGAAACTACATGAACTAACTAGAAATTTGTTGGGAATAACAGAAGTGATGTTGTAATTTAAAATGTATTTTTGAGTATCCAAAGAAATTTAACATGGGCGAGAATATTCAAATTTTATAATAAAACCTATGAATAAATTGTAATCAAAAGAACCCTAAAAGTAGGCTCATTAAATTATTGCATGAAGAACTAGGTGTGCACATGTTCGTTGGAACGTTTAATGACTTGCTAACCTTACTTTCTCTAAATTCGATACACTATTGCGAGAATATATGTTGCATATTCACTATCTTGCAAGCATATTGTTACTTTTCACTTTCTTGAATTACTAACATGGAACTAAAAATGAAAGAGAAGAAATATAATATGTCATTTACAGTAAGAAACTTCTTAAATTAGCAATCACATCATAAGCTCTGCAAGATGTTGTAAGTAGTAAATGTCAAGGAATGAAAAATGTAGAGCAAAAATCACACTTCTTTACATTACTCAATAGCTATTAAATAAGATTAGATAAGAGATAATAGTAGTTAATGATTGGATGTAACACCCTCCTTCCACATTTACCCAACCTAACCAGTCCACTGGGGGAAACATCTAACAAAGAGTTACTATGATATGATTCAACTCCCCATGTACAGTTAAGGAAGTGGAATCGACACACCGAAAATCAAATTGACCTTTATTAGCAGCTACAAGACCCCCGGGTACTAAGCAACTACTCCAGTTGCCCAACCCCTGAGTTAGCTTATTTTTTGTTGAGTTAGACCCCCAATCGCTCCCATGACAATCCCTCTAATCGATTGAAACTCTTCAATCGCTCCCACAATAAGGTATATATGTGACTGAAGCCTTTTTTAGGAAGTTTTATGCTAGTGACCTCAAATTTTGAGATATTTTTTAGGGATAGGACTCAAGTCTCTACCCAGAACTTGATGAAATTCTCAGAAATGATAACTAATAAGAAGACAAGGCCTCTAATGTGAAAGTTGATCAAGGACCTAACCAGGCTTATCCTAAACATAATAGGGATTTCGTCAAACACATCATAAATATGTAATGTATAGGTCATATAAACACATCTGAAAATAGGGAACTCATACTTATCTAATATTCATGAAGAAGGTTTGATGCCCTCTCACAATAGCTGCATTATCATTTATTAGGTCATACATTCATTAACATCTCAGTTACTAATCATAACATGATGAGAGTCATAACAAAAGTTTGTCATAAACCATGCTTATAACTATCATATAACCAACAAAATAACAATGGTAGCACAACCATTAAAACCACATAATAACAAGTACATTTACACATGGAACAAAAGAGGAAAATAACTTTTATTAACATATGAAAAGGGAAAACAAGTCAGGGACTTCCACGTACCACCCGACCATTATTAAATTGGGCTAAACCAAGCCTTTCTTTTAGTCAATCACCTATGTGCCATATTCTAAACATGAATGTGGGACTCACAACCAAACTGACCAAGGATTCCTTAGTCTTTACCATATATCCTACCAATACCATTCAAGGATTCCTAGTCCTCAAACCCTCATCTATACAACCAGGATTTTCGCAATCTCACGAAGGGATTCCTAGGCCAAAACAAGAAACATACACTACCAGGATTTACCGCAATACCACCATATACCAGTCCAATGATCACTAGGCCTATGCAAGCATGGATTCCTCCATATCTCTCCACCTAAAACTTGAGGAGTTTATCTGTTTCCACCCTCTAGGCATTACCTTACATCCCTCCGTTTACCAGTCAAGGATTTGTGGGACCAATGAGGGTACACACAACTAGGTTTTACCACAACCTCACCTTTATCGATTGAGGGATTCCTATGCCTTGTGATTTTTCCTGAGACCACCCCACTCAGTTTCGACACCATCCAGAAATCTAGATCGACCAAGTAAGAGAAACCCCATCACACCATGGATATTCAAAAATGATAAGGAAAGGCTCAAAACCACTGTCACACCTAGGAAAACCCATGCCAATGACAGCAAGAGAACCAAATACACACATGCATATACCATGCATATGCCAAAGTTAGCAAGAAAATCATACATGAAACTCAATACGTGCAAGTAATCTCGCTGTAATAGTTTGATCCAACTCTTCCTTTCCTGATCGTTACTTTCCTTTGTTTTCATTTCTCCAATGCTAGAGTGCTCCAAGAAATTCTCTAAGTGAGAGAGAAATAATCGAGAGAGAGATACACCGAAAAACTATCAAAAAGGCCATGAACTGATCCTCAAAATAATTTTTATTATTCAGGCCTCTAATTTCTTCAATTCCCATTATTTTTTCCTTCAATTTCCTTCTCATGCAAATTTTGAACTTTCACCTTCCTTTTCTCCTAATTTCTTTTATTTTCATAAATAAAATATCAATTAATGTCTCTTTTCATTTTCAAAGTCTTTGCCAATGCCTTTTCCAATTTCCCCTTAGCCAAAATAAACCAAGTGAACACCCACTAGGATTTTTTGTCCAACATTCATCTTGGAATACGTGCCCCATGACCTTGGTCTTATTTTTCCTTTTTTAACTTTATTACATGGATTTTTTACCAGGGCTATTACAACCCCCCCTCCCCTTGTGGGAACACCATACTCGGTGTAATCACACCTATAAATCAACAAGTTGATGAAAATAAAACATACTACCTATGGAGCTTTATTACACAACTTGTCGCAGTATTTACAATGTCCATTGCTAAAAACATGACAATCATATCGTTTACTGGAGCTTTATCACACAACTCATTAAAATGTTTATAATAATTGTTATCACGCAGGTTGTTCCCTATGACTCCCAAGGGAATTCGGCCGGGGTAACCACTAACCAATCTTTGGATCACAGTTTCTAGTCAAACTGTAATCAGAGAGGGCTCTCTCTTTATGATTTGTCTCTGTTATGATGGTGTTTTAGGCTAGGTATTATGCTCAGGTTTTGGTTTATGTTTGGTTGAAGGATTTATTTCAGGGCTTAAGATGTAGTGTTTAGAGAGTAATATATCATTGGGCAATGGAGTCTGGAGGTGTGAAATGCTTTGAAATGCAGGATTGGTGTTGTTCAAACTGCAGGGCCAATTGTGTATCTCAGACAAACAAATTTAACTTGGATGGTGAGGCATGTCAGCCAACAGAAAGCAATTAAGAATTCTCTATTAAGCTGGTGAGGTGAAAGTGAAACACGTTGCACAGGAGCAAACTTGAATTCCTGAGGCAAAGGTCACTGTGAAAGGTGTATTCTGAAAGTGCAGCAATTAAGAATTACACTTATCAAGATTACAGCTGAAGAAAACATTCATTAACAACACAGATTGAACTCAGGGTATTTCTTGAATAAATCCTGAAAGTTATTCTTTTTCCTTGTCGCTAAATATTCAAAAATTAGAAACATATATGGATTTTAACAAATCAAAAATACATAATAGAGAGAGTTACAGAGACTTATTGTATTGTGTAATACACAGGAATCCAGCAGTTTTCAACAGACACCAGAACGCATTCAACACTTCAGAAATCCGAGAAATTCCATCACTTTCTTTATTAAACTTCTGAAAGGATTACAGCATAAGAACTTCTTCAGGAGAAATCAACAACAACCCTTGCAAACTCATGTGAAGGGGACTTTATAGGAATGCTTATACAAAATATCTCAGGCATTGAGTCATCTGAGAGAGAAATATCTTCATTACTTCGTACAGAAAGTAGAAAAGAAGTTATTACAGCTTTGAATGCAGCATAACTGCTCTTTAAGTCTGTCAGAGGATAATTTGACCTTTGGAGGTCATTGAGTCGGTTGAACCGCTTTGCTTTAATGCTGGAAAATGTGTCTTTACTTTTTTGCTGCGCTGTATCTTCTCGGCTCTGCCAGCTGTGGTTTCCTACTCTTGCTTTGTTGGCCAAAATTTTTGCTGAGTTGGCTCAGCTTTAATCTTTAATGCATGCTGATTTTGTTAAGCTGTGCTTTGCATAACAATTCATATTTTAAAAACAAAATTTGGTGAATGGCTCACTGTTTATAAAATTTTCTGTATTGTATTTGTCCACCAGACTTGTGTAGGGAGTTGATGCCTGAGAATTGCATCCATAGTCTCCTCTGCCTCTGTATACTTGTAAAAATTGGGTGCCACATCAAACAGGTGATTGATCTCATTCATTATAAAAAATAGACTTTCTACCTTGTTGTAGATAGTCTGTCCTGTAGCTGGCCCTGTTTCTTCTAAGTTGCTGGGCTTCTCATGGATTTCGTTTGTGGCAAAAGAATTCACTCTTTTGGCATACTGCTCATGAATGAGCAGTCTCTCTGCGCTGTTCAGTAAGCTAGGGAGTCCTCTGTTTTGCAGCACCAGGAATTTATCCATGAACCTTTTTGCCTCGGTCTGCATGTCCTGGGTTCTTCTCTCCAATGTCTGCACCAAATTTCTCAATGTGAGAACCCTTTTGATCAACTAAATGGTCTCAGTTCTATTGGGAATTCCCATGTTTGCCAGCTGAGTACTTGTTCTATTATTCAGCACATTGATCATCCTGGTGGCAACTTCAGGCATGTTGCCTAGAGCAGCCCTTGACTTGTGAATTTCAGCTTGTGCTTTTGGGATGAGCTCTAGCTGCTCATGGATTGTCTCTATATACTGCCATTGGTCAGTAATAGACTGGCCAATGTTGGCCCATAGCATTACCTTAAGTCCAGCTATAACTTTATCTAATCTGAGCTCATTTTCTAGCTCTTTTATCCTGTCTTTGAGGGCTTTCACCTCCCTGCCCTTCTCTGCCACCGCTTGCTTGGATTTATCATATCTATCATTCACCTTGGCCAATTTATCCCTGGTCTCATTTAGCTCTGCCATTTGAGCTTCCAAGGCTTGAATCTCATTTTTTAGCTTTTGCATGTCCAAGCTAGGGGCCTGTTATGTTGGTGGAGGTGCTGAAGTAGGTGGTGCAGCTTGATCAGTTTGTTGGGGGGGAGGAACAGTAGTTGGGGCAGCTTCCTCAAGGTTTATGATTTGAGGAGGATGAGAGGTCTGCCCTTCTTCTCTTCGTTTTAAGGCTGCCTGTAGTGTTGTTTTTGCAGCCTCCGATTCTCCCAGCTTTTCCTGAGTTTGGATTAGCTGCTTATACAGAGATATCAACAAGGTTGTGGCCTGTTGATCATGTCTTTGCTGGGCAACATCATCTGTTTGAGGGTGAATTGTGGCTGGGAGTTTGATCTTTCTCCTCAAGGCTGCCATGTCTGCATCCCTCAATTTTAATATCTCTTGTATGCCCTTGATATCTTTGGGATCATGCCCCATCTCTATGATGATGTCCTCTAAGGACCTTATTCTGTTGTCCTTCGCCTGGGATGATGCTCTCTCCAACTCTAGCTGAGAGGTTGTATTGTTAAGGCTATTTTGTAGCCTGTAGTTGTCCAATGTTTGGTCTGCCAAGGAAGCATAGACCATCTCACCCGTTTGCTTATGCAGTTCGATCTTGTCCATTGGGTGGATATCCTTGGCAAGGACTTCCATGTTAGTCCTTAAGTAGTCAGAGGCAGATTGGGGCTACACTGGTGTTGGCATAAAATGACTCATGATCATTTTGCCTTCCTGCACATCATATGCAGACATGAGTCTTTGTTGATTGGTGGGAGCCATGTTCAACAGATGGTTATATAGCTGTATCTTGATGGGCTCATTTCTCCTCTTAATGTCGATGAACTGCTGTTTAATGCTGGGTCCACCTTATCTTTGCTGATTTTAGGAACTCACTTCTCCTCCCATTTCTCTATCCTGCTCCTGTTGAAAGGAGCTTGCTGATGCTTCCCTGCTGGGTGGGACCATACCAAAAGACTGTCCTATTGGCATTTCTTCCTCTGAGAAGGGATTAATTCTCTGTCTTTTCTCCCCATGAGATGCTGATGTTGTAATGGGAGTCTCTCTGTCCCTTTTCCTGCTTGTATCCTCCTTTTGTGGAGTTTGGAGGATTGATGCCTCAGCTGAAGTTTCTTGCCTTGGAGGCACAGTTTGTTCAGTGGATTTAGGGGCTTCCACTGTTTTCTCTTGCTGGACAGGCTGTTCCTGCCTTTGTTCTTCCCGTTGTTGCTGTTTTGCTTGCTGCTGCCCTTCTCCCTGCTGCTCCATCTCTTCTTGTTGCTGCACTAGTGTTTCCATTTGTTCTTCGGTCATAGGAGGTGGCTGTTCCACCTGCTTTTCTTTGCCTTTGCTGGTTGTCTGTGGAGTATTCATGGCGGCTTGCTGATGTGTTGCTGAAGCTGAGGAAGCTGCTCCAAGTTGTCTTTTGTATGAGAGGGGGACCTGTCCACAAGTTTCTAAGTCAGTTTCCTTTTGAATATTTCTGGCCTCTCTTTCTAGCAGCTCTTCACTAGTGATTTCCTCTTCTAGGGTGCCCTCTTCCCAGCTTAATGCATTGGCATACTGCTCAATCTCAGGCTGCCTTATATGTGAATAGGTACCCAATTTGTATCTTATCCTCCTGAGGGAAACAAAATGATTGGGGTCATAGGGTATCCACTCAAAGCTAGTTTGCAGTTTGAGGGCCTCTAGGATACTGTTTGCCTCTTTCCATCCCTCCTCTTTTTTGTTATACAGGAAAGGGCCCAGCTGGCTCCTTACCTTCAATTGTGCTTTCTTGTTCTTACTTTGGAAGTGGAGGTAGTCGGCATTCCCAAATTGCCTGAAGTATTCAAGGGAAAAAAGCCTCATGGGGACATACCTTGGTAGCCTAAAAGGCTTCAACTCACAGCCATATACTCTGATGACTGTGTGGTCTTGGTAAAGGTACCAATTACCAATGTTGTAGGTTTTGTTTAGATGGAGAATTCACCTCATGTCATCAGTTAGCCTTGGAGGGGGAACACCACACAATAATGTCATAGCTGGATGTATGAATAAGTCTATAAACTCACAGTATGTGTATGGTGACACAGAGGTGCAATGAAAGACAGAGGTCCAAAACACAACTGATCTTGGATTCCCCTGGGCATTAACTTGTTTCAGGGGAATGAAGAAGCTGCCTGGTTGATTAAACAAGAATAGATGGTAAATGAAGCAAGTATATCTGAACAGTCTTTCCCTTTGCAGATTCATCAGTTGCTCATGGATCCTATATGCAATATATGTGGCGTAATCATAATGTACAGCTGGAGGCTTTCCAGGAGAGAATATAGAAAGCATTTCCATTATAATTTCATCCACATCCTCCATTCCCTTGAACCCTAGGACATAGCTGATCAAATCCACTAGCATTCTGCCCAATTCATTTAAGTATACATATCCAATAGGAGGAGTTCTGATGGTTTCAGAGCCTGGTTGTACAAACAGTTGGTTGATTTTGATGATCTCGTCATTTGACAACTTATTCCCCTTCTTTATCAAGTTCTGCATGTAGAGGGTGGTCAATGGTTTTGCATTCTGGAAATGCAGCATCTCATTTATGCTCTCTGGGGTGATATGGAACAGAATTGAGTCGGTAGGGCTGAGGACAGCTCTTTGGCATGGATCATAGCACTCCTGGCATCTGTGGATCAATTCTGGCATAGGATTTACCTGGGGAGATTGTAGATGGGCAAGTTTGAATCCCAAATCCCTAGGATATCAGCTCCACTAAGGTGTTGGGCTTTCAACTCATTTAGCATCTGAATATTGTATTTGGAGCCTAATGGAAACCAGTCTAACATTTGATAATCCATATCTCCCAGGGCTTTCCATTCTAACTCCCTGTGAGGGGCATTGAGAGGCTTGATGTTCAGTGCAATTGGAGTTTCCATGGTCTATTAAGCTTCTGTCTTGCAGGTGAACTGGTTGAAGTAGGCAGAACAACACAGAAGTAATTACTTGCAAAAAGTGTGAATTTCAGGGACCAGAGGGTGAAGAGGGCACACAGCAATTGAAATACTGTCTGAATTATGAATAAGACCAATGTCTGGTCTCACTTTGTCTTCTGTGGCAGGTTTTTAATGGATTGACCAACTGTCTCATGATTGCGCGAGCGGTTTACAGTTTTTTATAAGAACTCGGGAAATGAAGGCTCAGCTGGTGGTTTTCGAGCTTGCAGTGGTAAATGGGGGCTAGGCATCAAGATTCACCGGAGAATTTTGAGAGTTTTACGTCGCTTAAGCTCTTTCGAGGGAAATCATAGACAGAGTAGGTATATGAAGGATTTTAATGGAGAATACCTGGTAAAGAGCGAGCAATGGTCACGGATGACTGTGGAAATGGCGCACTGGACGTCTCCAAGTTGGCTTCAACAAAGGTGGTGTAACTTGGACGTAACAATCATGCAGAGAAAGCAACAGTTCTGGTAGCAAAAGTACGAAAAAACGCAAAAATTGGCCTAAATATGGACTTTTGGCATTTTGGCGCGTTTTCTCGGATGACGTCAACATGATGTCATAGGGTGGGGTCAAGCTCAGATGACGTCAGCATGACGTCATCGGGTGAGGTGGCGAGCTACTATTGGTCCATCGGGATGATGCGGTGGCAGACACGCTGGCACAGGGGCGGACAAGAGTACTGATGCGATGGCAGGGTGGCGATGACGTGGGTCTGACGCGGAACCAGCGAACCGGGCGGTAAGTGACACAGCGGTTACGGTTAAGTGCCATAGCGGTTACGGTCTCCCGGAGCGGTTATGATACGGCCCTGGTTTTGTCAGAGGCCGCTCCGAGAGACCCGAGAGGGTGACGCGTGGCCGTGTCATGACGTATCCCTTCGTCATTTTCTCGGGTGCTAATTATCTGTCGCGGGGGTCGCTCCGATATCAATGAGGGCCGTCGGATCCCATGGGTCCGATCCGACGATGGACGGGAGGGCGATGTGATCGGTGGATACGGATGCGGGCGGGTATAATTTAATATTTGTTTTTTGAAAGCAGCGCCCGGCGGAAAACCTTAGGGTATGGGTTTTTTGTAAGGTTTTCAATGTATTTGGAAAATCACATATATGCGCCAACTTTGGTTAAGCGGCGAAAGTGGGTTTTTTTTTGGGTTTTTTCATAATTTCAAAAGGGTTTTAGGGGTAGGAAGGGATTTTTATAGGGTTTTTCTTTGCAAATGATGGTTTGATGAGTGGAATGACTTGAAGCAAGGGGGAGAGATGAGGTATAGGTTCATCAAAGTGACCAGATGTCATTTTGATTCCTTTTTTAGAGAACATGTGGCTATAATGCCAAGCGGAGGGATATTTATACAAAATTTGGGGTTTATACACCATGGTGTTAATACTAGTAGGGGAAAGGTGATATAGGGGAGTTATATAGTAAAGTTAGAGTTAATATGGATGAAAGAAGTGGATTAGGGGAGACAAAGCTAAGTTTATTAGAGAAACACTTAGCTTAGGGAGTAGATCAAAATGAAAAGATTTTTACACAAGAAATGTGGCTTTTGAAGGAACAAGAACCACCAAGAAACCATAATCTCTTCCATGAATCTCAGCTGATGAGGGAGTGTTAGTAATGAAATGGAGAGGGGAAGAAGGGAGGTTAGACATGCTCCTTTGCTTGCTGCAACTTGATGAAGAAGAACACCTTCTCAATTGATTGACTTTGCTTTGGTAAACAAAGTTAACACACCTGCAATGGTAAAGATAACCTTTCTGTAGCCCCAACTACTTACCCAGCTACTTGCCTAGCATTTTTTATTTCTTCTTGGAGGGTGCACTTGGACTTGCAGACCCTTACCTGCCTTTTCTTTTCTTTGGCTTTTTCTTTTGTTTTTTCTATCTACTTCTACCCTTATTTCTTCCAAGGTCCCAGATTAAGCTGTTGGGAGCCTTTTCTTCTCTACCTGAACTACTTGTCTGCCAAGATTAAACAGTTTGGACAAACTTCTTTCTCTAATCTACAACTGCAAATTTAAACCATGGAATGATCCAGATTAGACTGTTGGACCATCCATCAAAATTTAAGTCCATACCAAGCTATAAGCACAGATTGTATTCTCTTGGAAATATGTGATCTTTGAATCATCAAAGCAGAGCATATTTGGACCTTTCATAGCCAATCATGAAATATGAAACCTATTAGTATAGGTAGCTAACAGTGGCTCCACATGGGGATGGTGTTTCATTTGAAAGACCAAGAACAGCAGGTCAGATTGCCTTGCTCCTTGATTGCTCTTGCCAATCTTGAAGTTTGCTGCTTTGAAGTGCCAAAATTGTGTGCTTCTCTTCTTGGTAGACCTGTGATTCTATTTACCTTTTGTTGGCAGTCAATAAACTTGAAAAAACTACATTTTTACAATCTAAACAGAAAATAATATATACATCTGCATATATACAAGGGAACCTTAGGCTGTACTCATGGGTAATAGTCAAAATAATGCTTCAGCATCCTGCCATTCACAGGACCTTCATCCAAGTCAGTTTCATTAAGACTTTTTAGGAAGTAAGTGTTGTTACCTTGCACTGCTTGGACAGCAAATGGTCCTCTCCATAAGGAATCAAATTTTCCATGTTTTCCTTTGTCTTCTCTTCTTGCATCCCACTTGAGGACTTTGTCTCCCACACTGAAATCTTCTGCCTTAGTTCTTCTATCAAAAGCCTTCTTTAATTTTTCTTGTAGAACTTGAACTCTGCTGAAAACTTGATCTCTGGTTTGTTGCAGACATATGATTTGATTGATTCTTCTTTGCATATCATTTGGTTCAGCTTGGCTTTCTTGAAGAAGCTTCATAACAGGCACTCCTAGTGATGAGGGGAATTTGGCCTCTAATCCATAAACCAACTCATATGGGCTGGTCCCAATTGATCTTTTGGTTGTTAGTCTATCTGCCCATAGGGCATTCACAAGCTTCTTATGCCAATTCTTTTTGTTCTCTTCTAGTACTTTCTTTATGATATTTACCAGACTTTTATTTGATGACTCAGCAAGGCCATTTCCTTGGGGATAGTATGCAGTGGAATGGCCCAGAGTGATGTGAAATTTATGACAAAAGTTCACCATTTTCTTGGATCTGAAAGCAGCAGCATTGTCTGTTATTATTTTGTCAGGACAGCCAAATCTAGCCAATATGTTGTTCTCCAAGAACTAAATAATTATTGAATCATTTTCTTGTCTGCATGGGGCAGCTTCAATCCACTTAGTGAAGTAGTCTGTTGCTGTTAAAATCCATCTTTGTTGGCCTGAAGATGAGGGATGAATTTCCCCAATGAAGTCCAATCCCCATTGTTGAAAAGGTCTCTCTGCTGCAATAGGCCTTAAAGGAAGTGGCAGCAACTGTCTCTTTCCCTCAAACACTTGACATTTATGACATGAGGTGATGAATTTCTTGACATCAGAGAACATGGTGGGCCAGTAATATCCAGCCCTTAGTATCTTGTCCACAGTGAACTTCCAGTACAAGTGCCCACCACAGTCACCTGCATGAAATTCTTTTATGATATTATCAGTTTCATTTTCAATTAAACAGTGCAGCAATATACCTTCATGGTTTTTCCAAAGCAGATTGCCATCCATCACACAAAATCTTGAGGTTTTCATTTTTAAGAATCTACACTTAGTTCTGGACAGTCTTGGGGGAGCACACAGGTTTTGTAACACATAACAGATATCAGAATACCAGGGGGATTGTTCAAAGGCTACATTGATCTTTGGAGTCGCCAGCTCCGGTTCACTGTCCAGCTGGTTAATGTCTAAGGCTTGGAAATTTGTTTCTGTCATTAATTTGGCCAAGCCTTGCCCTTTTATTAGTTTTGTAGGTTTTATCTCAATGTCAAATTCCAAGATGTTGGCAATCCATTTTCCTCTTCTGCCCTCTAAATTTTCTTGGGTGAGAATGTCCTTGACAATAGGACTTGGCACATATGCTATAACATGGGAATAAAGGATATAAATCCTAAAGTATTTAATGGCTTTGACTAAAGCATAAGCTTTCTTTTCCATGATTTGATACTTTAAAGGTGCATCTCTAAGAGCTTTGCTAAAGAAAGCAATTGGCTTCTCATTTCCTTGGTCATCTTTTTGCAATAAAACAGCAACAATAGTATGCTGGGAGGCAAAAGAGAAAATGATAAATTCTCTGTCAAACTGAGGATTGGTCAACACTGGGGTTTGGGTAAGGGTCAATTTTATACCTTCAAAGGCTTGATTGGCTTCAACAGTCCATTTGACTTTTGAATCCTTTTTTAGCATGTTATTTAATAATCTGATTAGTTCTGCTAAGTTTGGGATAAACCTTCTTAAGAAATTGATTTTTCCCAAGAATCCTTGCAATTCTTTGACATTTCTTGGGTGAGGCATTTGTAGGATAGCCTGTATCCTATCTGGGTCAATTCTAATGCCATCTTTAGAAATGATGTGGCCCAATAGCTTACCTTCCTCTAAACCAAACAGGGATTTCTTGGGATTCAAGGAAATTCCATATTTTCTGCATTTTAGGAAGATCTGTCTCAGATGTTTTATATGTTCTTGGTCTGATTTTGAGAAAGGTGTAAGGTCATCTAGGTAAATGACTAAAAAGTCATGAATCTCCTTGGCAAAGGAAATATCCATGGCTCTTTGAAAAGTTGCCCCTGCATTTTTCAATCCAAAAGGCATCTTTACATATTTGAAAGTTCCCCATGGGGTTGTAAATGTTGTTTTGTCTTGATCATCAGGGTGTACCAGGATTTGATTGAAGCCTGAAAATCCATCCAGTAATGAGATCCTTGAGGCCCCTACCACTCTTTGGAGAATGTGATCCATCTTGGGTAAGGGATAGTTGTCTTTGAGGGATACTTGGTTTAGATTTCTTAGGTCCACACACAACCTAATTTCACCAGTCTTCTTTCTTGTAGGGACTAAGTTGGAGATCCATTCAGAGAATCTGATTGTTGCTATGATGCCTGCCTTGAACATTTTCTGTACTTCTTGTTCCATTGCTGGGAGAAGCATAGGATTGATTCTCCTCAATTTTTGTTTAAAGGGCTTTTGGTCAGGTTTGAGAGGGATTGTATGTTGGATAACAGAGGTGTCATAGGATTTTAGGTCCTCATAACTCCATGCAAAGACATCCTGGAACTCTTTAAAGAGGTCAACGTACTTAGGCTTTTGGTCAGGAGGTAAGGAAGCAGACAATTTAATTATTTTGGGTTTGTCAATTGTACCTATGTTGCATTCTTCAATGGCTGCATTTGAGGGCTGCATTTTTGGTTTTCTGGGGATATCATTTGAATCAAAGATGTCCTCTAGTGGAGTTAGGCTTATTGGTAGAAAATTTTCTTTCAGCTTAATGATTTCAGTTTCAGCATTGGCCACTTCCTCACCATTGATTGATTGAATTTGCTGAATGTTGTCTATGTTGAAAATAGTTGGATTTAGTATTTGTTTTGCTGTTCTGGATGATATTGGGTGAGCAATCTGTTGAAACTGTATTTATGATGGACTTGCTCCATCAAATATTTGTGATTGACTTGCTGTCTCAAGTATTTGTGATTGACTTGTTGTCTCAAGTATTTGTGATTGACTTGTTGTATCAGTGTCAATATTTAGTCCTGCAAATTCTTGCTGCAGAGTTAAAAAATGGTTTATTTGCTTGTCATCCTCAAATACTTGCCAATCATTGACATTGTTTGGAATGGAGGGTCTGTGTTTTACCTCAGCTGTAAAACAATGATGGGGCTCAAAAGGCAGTTTGCAGGTACTTGCAAAGGTGGCTAAACTATGAGCATGCAGATTGTGGGTTCTAGGAATTTTAGTAATTTGGAATTCAGAGAAAAAGCTTAGTACCTCAGCAACAGCAGACCTATAAGTCCTTAGTCTTTTGTCATTGGTGACAAAGTTTCCATTCACTTGTTGGATAACTAAATCTGAATCACCCATGATTGAAACCCTGGCAGCTTGTAAGAACTTTACTAACTTGAGGCCTAGTAAAAGAGCTTCATATTCTGCCATGTTGTTAGTACATCTGAAGTTCAATCTATAGGCTCTGCCTTCTGCATGACTATTTTCTTTATTGTGTACCCAAACTCCAGCTCCTGCCCCTAATTTGTTGACTGAGCCATCAAATTCAAGGAACCATAGAATATCCTATTGGGAAGGAGATTTGATGATCTGTTCATAGGCTGGCAATGTGAGTAGAAGTTGTGGTTTTTCATCTAGCTTGTCTTCTAGGACAGTTTCATTATTTGATTGGGCATGCTTGAGATTTAGAACAGCAGTAGTATCTAGTGTTTGATTGACTGTTGTTTCATGGGTGGTGATACTTTCATTTGAGTCTTTCTCTTGTATGAATATCTTGGTTTCAACCTCACCTTTTGAGGGCGTTGTGGTGTCATTGAAGAGAATGTATGAGTCTATGTCTGAATGGACAGCATATATAGGAAAGTTTTGAGGCTTTTCTTCACTGCTGACCATGTATTTCATTAGTGTTTCTCTGTACAGTCTTTTTGGTTGCCCAAAAACAGAGATGGTGGCATATGACATGTCTAATTGCAGGGAACCTTGGAGTTTAGTTCCCCATGATCTTGATAACAACATCCCATACTTAGGTGGGATATCAGCAACTACCACATCCATTAGGATTGTCTTGTTTGGGTATTGGACCAGAGATACACATAAATCTTTTATGAGACCTAGACACTTGACTTGGCTGGAGTCAAAGGAAAACATGTCCTTGTATGGTCTTGTTATGTCTAAATTCAATCTCTCCATGACTGCTTTTGGCATGAGATTGTGAGAGGCACCTGAGTCAAACATTGCATTATGTAATATTTTATCATGAATATGTAGACTGACATAGAAAGGCAGTACCCCTGTGACTACTGTTTTTCCATCCACTTCTGGGCCAAACAGGAGTTCTGGGGTATCATCCAGCACATTGACATCATCTTTGTTGCTAGTGAGTTGAAGGGACTTTTTGATCTGTAATTTATAGATGTCATGTTTGGCTAGTTCTGAGAGAGGAATTGCTATCTTTAATTTGCCAATTTCAGTTTCTAGATCAAAAGGTTTTTCAGATTGGGTCTTGGGGTTATATGTGACAGTCCTTTCCTTGTTCATTGAATTTTCTTCTTGATTTTTATCTTGACTTTGGGACTTGCCTCTTTTACTCATCTCTTGAGGAGTAATAGTTGAATTGGGTTGAGAAGGTTGAGTGGCCATAGGCTGCTGTTTTAAGGACAGTGGTTCAGTGATCTCCTCAACAATCACTTCTTCTGTATGTGAATTCATTTTGTCATTAGGTTCTGTGACTATAACTCTTTCAGGCTGCTGATTATCCTTTTTCTTTTCAGGCTGGTTAACATTCACAGTTCTGCTCCTCAGCTTGTATTGTTTATGGACTTCATAAACAACAGTGTCATAGCCTTGTTTGAAGTCAAAGGATTCACCTGATTTAGTTTGGAACAGTTTGATTTCATCATCCTCATGATCTTCTTGTGTTAAGAAAACTTGACTTTCACCATCTAGACCCATCAAGTTAATCTCAGGATCTTCATTGGGCTCTATTGATGTGGAAGTTTCTGCATAATTTTCTTGGAAAGGGGGTCTTATGTCTTGGTCAGCACTAGGCTTGCAAATACCTGGGTTTTGATTTCTCCTAAAATTTGGATTCCTAGGAGGGTTGTTTTGTGGTGGTTCCCATGATGATTTTCTCTCAACCGTTTCCACTCTGTCCCCTAATCTTTTCATTCCATTGAGTATTGCATCCAGCTCCTGATCAAAGGTAGAGGGTTCCTGTTTGAAAGCAGTCCTCTTTTCCAACCTAGCCCTGTTCCTTTTGGCAATTAGGTTGGCTTCCACTGTGACAGCAACCCTTTGGGCCGTTGCAAGGGATTGAGGATCTCTTTCCTTCAACTGATAGGCCATGTCGGGGTCAAAACCATCAGGGAATTTGTATAAGGCTAAATCAGGAGGAGGTCTTAAATTTTGCGGAATTGCATTATATACATTGTTAAATCTTGCACAATACTCCAAAACAGTCTCTTGGGGACCTCTTTTGATAGTGTCATATTCCCCAAGTATGTGCAGATGATCTTTCTTCTTCTCCCATCTACTAGTAAAGGCTTGATACAGTTCATCAGGAGTTGTGATGGAGTTTGCATTCAGGGATCTAAACCAAGTTCTAACATCCCTTGTTAGGCTTTGAACAAACATCCTCATTCTGACACTGTCATCATCTATTTCGTAGGTCCCAAAATGGTCTTGCATCCTCTTAGCATGTTGAACAGCTATCAGAGGGCCATTGGAGTCAAAATATGAGATTTTGGTTTGGTAATCTTGGGGTAGAGCTGCAGCATTAGTCGGTATCTGCAAAGGTGCATATCTATTAGCCATATTTACAGGGTTTAGAGGATTAACAGGGGCAGCTGGGATAATAGGAACAATGGGTACCACAGGGGTGGCAAGTAGGGGTGAACCTAGAGTGTTGGTCAAGGAGATATTTGCAGTAGATGAAGATGTGAGAGGAGGACTTTGAGATGTGGATGGTGAGCTAGGGGAATTAGGGGTAGACCGGAAAAGGACCTTGCATGGGGTAGAGATAAGGCTAGGGTGATCTAAATCTGAGGTTAAATCAGCAGGCTGCTCCTGCTTTTGCTGCCTCCTAATGTTTCTTGGGATGGTATTTGGATTATCAACAATGATGGGTGGATTAGGGTCAGGATTTGCCCTAGTGTGCCGTGGATTTTTCTTGGGAGCCAGTTTCTAACTGTTTTTCAGGATTTTACAGGAAGTTTTTATATCTGCAAGGACTGGATGAAGATTTTGGAACGGCTATATATATTTCAAAACTAAGATGAAGATTCCCTAAAAACCTCCTCCCTAAAGCTGTTAATGTGATACAGAAACAGATTAAAGGCCTCTTGACTAATTTCAGGCTTGATAGTAGCTATGGAAGATATATAGTAATTGAAAAAATCTCAAGCACTCCCCAGTGGAGTCGCCAATTATGTTATCACCCAGGTTGTTCCCTATGACTCCCAAGGGAATTCGGCCGGGGTAACCACTAACCAATCTTTGGATCACAGTTTCTAGCCAAACTGTAATCAGAGAGGGCTCTCTCTTTATGATTTGTCTCTGTTATGATGGTGTTTTAGGCTAGGTATTATGCTGAGGTTTTGGTTTATGTTTGGTTGAAGGATTTCTTTCAGGGCTTAAGATGTAGTGTTTAGAGAGTAATATATCATTGGGCAATGGAGTCTGGAGGTGTTGTTCAAACTGCAGGGACAATTGTGTATCTCAGACAAACAAATTTAACTTGAATGGTGAGGCATGTCAGCGAACAGAAAGCAATTAAGAATTCTCTATTAAGCTGGTGAGGTGAAAGTGAAACACGTTGCACAAGAGCAAACTTGAATTCCTGAGGAAAAGGTCACTGTGAAAGGTGTATTCTGAAAGTGCATCAATTAAGAATTACACTTATCAAGATTACAGCTGAAGAAAACATTCATTAACAACACAGATTGAACTCAGGGTATTTCTTGAATAAATCCTGAAAGTTATTCTTTTTCCTTGTCGCTAAATATTCAAAAATTAGAAACATATATGGATTTTAACAAATCAAAAATACATAACAGAGAGAGTTACAGAGACTTATTGTATTGTGTAATACACAGGAATCCAGCAGTTTTCAACAGACACCAGAACACATTCAACACTTTAGAAATCCGAGAAATTCCATCACTTTCTTTATTAAAATTCTGAAAGGATTACAACATAAGAACTTCTTCAGGAGAAATCAACAACAACCCTTGCAAACTCATGCGAAGGGGACTTTATAGGAATGCTTATACAAAATATCTCAGGCATTGAGTCATCTGAGAGAGAAATATCTTCATTACTTCGTACAGAAAGTAGAAAAGAAGTTATTACAGCTTTGAATGCAGCATAACTGCTCTTTAAGTCTGTGAGAGGATAATTTGACCTTTGGAGGTCATTGAGTCGGTTGAACCGCTTTGCTTTAATGCTGGAAAATGTGTCTTTACTTTTTTGCTGCGTTGTATCTTCTCGGCTCTGCCAGCTGTGGTTTCCTACTCTTGCTTTGTTGGCCAAAATTTTTGCTGAGTTGGCTCAGCTTTAATCTTTAATGCATGCTGATTTTGTTAAGCTGTGCTTTGCATAACAATTCATATTTTAAAAACAAAATTTGGTGAATGGCTCACTGTTTATAAAATTTTCTGTATTGTATTTGTCCACCAGTCTTGTGTAGGGAGTGGATGCCTGAGAATTGCATCCATAGTCTCCTCTGCCTCTGTATACTTGTAAAAATTGGGTGCCACATCAAACAGGTGATTGATCTCATTCATTATAAAAAATAGACTTTCTACCTTGTTGTAGATAGTCTGTCCTGTAGCTGGCCCTGTTTCTTCTGAGCTGCTGGGCTTCTCATGGATTTCGTTTGTGGCAAAAGCATTCACTCTTTTGGCATACTGCTCATGAATGAGCAGTCTCCCTGCGCTGTTCAGTAAGCTAGGGAGTCCTCTGTTTTGTAGCACCAGGAATTTATCCATGAACCTTTTTACCTCGGTCTGCATGTCCTGGGTTCTTCTCTCCAATGTCTACACCAAATTTCTCAATGTGAGAACCCTTTTGATCAACTGAATGGTCTCAGTTCTATTGGGAATTCCCATGTTTGCCAGCTGAGTACTTGTTCTATTATTCAGCACATTGATCATCCTGGTGGCAACTTCAGGCATGTTGCCTAGAGCAGCCCTTGACTTGTGAATTTCAGCTTGTGCTTTTGGGATGAGCTCTAGCTGCTCATGGATTGTCTCTATATACTGCCATTGGTCAGTAATAGACTGGCCAATGTTGGCCCATAGCATTGCCTTAAGTCCAGCTATAACTTTATCTAATCTGAGCTCATTTTCTAGCTCTTTTATCCTGTCTTTGAGGGCTTTCACCTCCCTGCCCTTCTCTGCCACCGCTTGCTTGGATTTATCATATCTGTCATTCACCTTGGCCAATTTATCCCTGGTCTCATTTAGCTCTGCCATTTGAGCTTCCAGGGCTTGAATCTCATTTTTTAGCTTTTGCATGTCCAAGCTAGGGGCCTGTTCTGTTGGTGGAGGTGCTGAAGTAGGTGGTGCAGCTTGATCAGTTTGTTGGGGGGGAGGAACAGTAGTTGGGGCAGCTTCCTCAAGGTTTATGATTTGAGGAGGAGGATGAGAGGTCTGCCCTTCTTCTCTTGGTTTTAAGGCTGCCTGTAGTGCTGTTTTTGCAGCCTCTGATTCTCCCAGCTTTTCCTGAGTTTGGATTAGCTGCTTATACAGAGATATCAACAAGGTTGTGGCCTGTTGATCATGTCTTTGCTGGGAAACATCATCTGTTTGAGGGTGAATTGTGGCTGGGAGTTTGATCTTTCTCCTCAAGGCTGCCATGTCTGCATCCCTCAATTTAAATATCTCTTGTATGCCCTTGATATCTTTGGGATCATGCCCCATCTCTATGATGATGTCCTCTAAGGACCTTATTCTGTTGTCCTTCGCCTGGGATGATGCTCTCTCCAACTCTAGCTGAGAGGCTGTATTGTTAAGGCTATTTTGTAGCCTGTAGTTGTCCAACGTTTGGTCTGCCAAGGAAGCATAGACCATCTCACCCGTTTGCTTATGCAGTTCGATCTTGTCCATTGGGTGGATATCCTTGGCAAGGACTTCCAGGTTAGTCCTTAAGTAGTCAGAGGCAGATTGGGGCTGCACTGGTGTTGGCATAAAATGACTCATGATCATTTTGCCTTCCTGCACATCATATGCAGACATGAGTCTTTGTTGATTGGTGGGAGCCATGTTCAACAGATGGTTATATAGCTGTATCTTGATGGGCTCATTTCTCCTCTTAATGTCGATGAACTGTTGTTTAATGCTGGGTCCACCTTCTCTTTGCTGATTTGAGGAACTCACTTCTCCTCCCATTGCTCTATCCTGCTCCTGTTGAAAGGAGCTTGCTGATGCTTCCCTGCTGGGTGGGACCATACCAAAAGACTATCCTATTGGCATTTCTTCCTCTGAGAAGGGATTAATTCTCTGTCTTTTCTCCCCATGAGATGCTGATGTTGTAATGGGAGTCTCTCTGTCCCTTTTCCTGCTTGTATCCTCCTTTTGTGGAGTTTGGAGGATTGATGCCTCAGGTGAAGTTTCTTGCCTTGGAGGCACAGTATTTTCAGTGGATTTAGGGGCTTCCACTGTTTGCTCTTGCTGGACAGGATGTTCCCGCCTTTGTTCTTCCCCTTGTTGCTGTTCTGCTTGCTGCTGCCCTTCTCCCTGCTGCTCCATCTCTTCTTGTTGCTGCACTAGTGTTTCCATTTGTTCTTCGGTCATAGGAGGTGGCTGTTCCACCTGCTTTTCTTTGCCTTTGCTGGTCGTCTGTGGAGTATTCATGGCGGCTTGCTGATGTGTTGTTGAAGCTGAGGAAGCTGCTCCAAGTTGTCTTTTGTATGAGAGGGGGACCTGTCCACAAGTTTCTAAGTCAGTTTCCTTTTGAATATTTCTGGCCTCTCTTTCTAGCAGCTCTTCACTAGTGATTTCCTCTTCTAGGGTGCCCTCTTCCCAGCTTAATGCATTGGCATACTGCTCAATCTCAGGCTGCCTTATATGTGAATAGGTACCCAATTTGTATCTTATCCTCCTGAGGGAAACAAAATGATTGGGGTCATAGGGTATCCACTCAAAGCTAGTTTGCAGTTTGAGGGCCTCTAGGATACTGTTTGCCTCTTCCATCCCTCCTCTTTTTTGTTATACAGGAAAGGGCCCAGCTGGCTCCTTACCTTCAATTGTGCTTTCTTGTTCTTACTTTGGAAGTGGAGGTAGTCGGCATTCCCAAATTTCCTGAAGTATTCAAGGGCAAAAAGCCTCATGGGGACATACCTTGGCAGCCTAAAAGGCTTCAACTCACAGCCATATACTCTTATGACTGTGTGGTCTTGGCAAAGGTACCAATTACCAATGCTGTAGGTTTTGCCTAGATGGAGAATTCTCCTCATGTCATCAGTTAGCCTTGGAGGGGGAACACCACACAATAATGTCATAGCTGGATGTATGAATAAGTCTATAAACTCACAGTATGTGTATGGTGACACAGAGGTGCAATGAAAGACAGAGGTCCAAAACACAACTGATCTTGGATTCCCCTGGGCATTAACTTGTTTCAGGGGAATGAAGAAGCTGCCTGGTTGATTAAACAAGAATAGATGGTAAATGAAGCAAGTATATCTGAACAGTCTTTCCCTTTGCAGATTCATCAGTTGGTCATGGATCCTATCTGCAATATATGTGGCGTAATCATAATGTACAGCTGGAGGCTTTCCAGGAGAGAATATAGACAGCATTGCCATTATAATTTCATCCACATCCTCCATTCCCTTGAACCCTAGGACATAGCTGATCAAATCCACTAGCATTCTGCCCAATTCATTTAAGTATACATATCCAATAGGAGGAGTTCTGATGGTTTCAGAGCCTGGTTGTACAAACAGCTGGTTGATTTTGATGATCTGGTCATTTGACAACTTATTCCCCTTCTTTATCAAGTTCTGCATGTAGAGGGGGGTCAATGGTTTTGCATTCTGGAAATGCAGCATCTCATTTATGCTCTCTAGGGTGATATGGAACATAATTGAGCCTGTAGGGCTGAGGACAGCTCTTTGGCATGGATCATAGCACTCCTGGCATCTGTGGATCAATTCTGGCATAGGATTTACCTGGGGGAGATTGTAGATGGGCAAGTTTGAATCCCAAATCCCTAGGATATCAGCTCCACTAAGGTGTTGGGCTTTCAACTCATTTAGCATCTGAATATTGTATTTGGAGCCTAATGGAAACTAGTCTAACATTTGATAATCCATATCTCCCAGGGCTTTCCATTCTAACTCCCTGTGAGGGGCATTGAGAGGCTTGATGTTCAGTGCAATTGGAGTTTCCATGGTCTATTAAGCTTCTGTCTTGCAGGTGAACTGGTTGAAGTAGGCAGAACAACACAGAAGTAATTATTTGCAAAAAGTGTGAATTTCAGGGACCAGAGGGTGAAGAGGGCACACAGCAATTGAAATACTGTCTGAATTATGAATAAGACCAATGTCTGGTCTCACTTTGTCTTCTGTGGCAGGTTTTTAATGGATTGACTAACTGTCTCACGATTGCGCGAGCGGTTTACAATTTTTTATAAGAACTCGGGAAATGAAGGCTTAGCTGGTGGTTTTCGAGCTTGCAGTGGTAAATGGGGGCTAGGCATCAAGATTCACCAGAGAATTTTGAGAGTTTTACGTCGCTTAAGCTCTTTCGAGGGAAATCACAGACAGAGTAGGTATATGAAGGATTTTAATGGAGAATACCTAGTAAAGAGCGAGCAATGGTCACGGATGACTGTGGAAATGGCGCACTGGACGTCTCCAAGTTGGCTTCAACAAAGGTGGTGTAACTTGGACGTAACAATCATGCAGAGAAAGCAACAGTTCTGGTAGCAAAAGTACGAAAAAACGCAAAAATTGGCCTAAATATGGACTTTTGGCATTTTGGCGCGTTTTCTCGGATGACGTCAGCATGACGTCATAGGGTGGGGTCAAGCTCAGATGACGTCAGCATGACGTCATCGGGTGAGGTGGCGAGCTACTATTGGTCCACGGGGATGATGCGGTGGCAGACACGCTGGCACAGGGGCGGACAAGAGTACTGATGCGATGGTAGGGTGGCGATGACGTGGGTCTGACGCGGGACCAGCGAACCGGGCGGTAAGTGACACATCGGTTACGGTTAAGTGCCATAGCGGTTACGGTCTCCCGGAGCGGTTACGATACGGCCCTGGTTTTGTCAGAGGCCGCTCCGAGAGACCCGAGAGGGTGACGCGTGGCCGTGCCATGACGTATCCCTTCGCCATTTTTTCGGGCGCTAATTATCTGTCGCGGGGGTCGCTCCGATATCAATGAGGGCTGTCAGATCCCATGGGTCCGATCCGACGATGGACGGGAGGGCGATGTGATCGGTGGATACGGATGCGGGTGGGTATAATTTAATATTTGTTTTTTGAAAGCAGCGCCCAGCGGAAAACCTTAGGGTATGGGTTTTTTGTAAGGTTTCAATGTATTTGGAAAATCACATATATGCGCCAACTTTGGTTAAGCGGCGAAAGTGGGTTTTTTTTTGGGTTTTTTCCTAATTTCAAAAGGGTTTTAGGGGTAGGAAGGGATTTTTATAGGGTTTTTCTTTGCAAATGATGGTTTGATGAGTGGAATGACTTGAAGCAAGGGGGAGAGATGAGGTATAGGTTCATCAAAGTGACCAGATGTCATTTTGATTCCTTTTTTAGAGAACATATGGCTATAATGCCAAGGGGAAGGATATTTATACAAAATTTGGGGTTTATACACCATGGTGTTAATACTAGTAGGGGAAAGGTGATATAGGGGATTTATATAGTAAAGTTAGAGTTAATATGGATGAAAGAAGTGGATTAGGGGAGACAAAGCTAAGTTTATTAGAGAAACACTTAGCTTAGGGAGTAGATCAAAATGAAAAGATTTTTACACAAGAAATGTGGCTTTTGAAGGAACAAGAACCACCAAGAAACCATAATCTCTTCCATGAATCTCAGCTGATGAGGGAGTGTTAGTAATGAAATGGAGAGGGGAAGAAGGGAGGTTAGACATGCTCCTTTGCTTGCTGCAACTTGATGAAGAAGAACACCTTCTCAATTGATTGACTTTGCTTTGGTAAACAAAGTTAACACACCTGCAATGGTAAAGATAACCTTTCTGCAACCCCAACTACTTACCCAGCTACTTGCCTAGCATTTTTTATTTCTTCTTGGAGGGTGCACTTGGACTTGCAGACCCTTACCTACCTTTCTTTTCTTTGGCTTTTTCTTTTGTTTTTTCTATCTACTTCTACCCTTATTTCTTCCAAGGTCCCAGATTAAGCTGTTGGGAGCCTTTTCTTCTCTACCTGAACTACTTGTCTGCTAAGATTAAACAGTTTGGACAGACTTCTTTCTCTAATCTACAACTGCAAATTTAAACCATGGAATGATCCAGATTAGACTGTTGGACCATCCATCAAAATTTAAGTCCATACCAAGCTATAAGCACAGATTGTATTCTCTTGGAAATATGTGATCTTTGAATCATCAAAGCAGAGCATATTTGGACCTTTCATAGCCAATCATGAAATATGAAACCTATTAGTATAGGTAGCTAACAATAACCACCACATATATACTCATAAACATTTTCTTTGACAACAAATAATCATGCTGTCTATGGAGCTTTATAAATCCATGTCGATACAATATTTACAATAATATACAAATATTTGCACATGCACATTTTCTCAACCAACAAATAAAAGGATATGATGCATGTATAAATCAACCTGGGAATCCAGAGGCTCACACCTCCACCCTCAAAATTAGTAGTAGGATTCACCTCCTTCCTAGGAAGTTTGAATCCATTGCCAAAGTTAAACTTGCATCCGATGTCCAACACTACAATCTTGTGCCACTTGTCCTCTAAGTGAACAGTTACCGGCTCATTGTTCCAGGTCACACTCCTAATGTGATTCTAATTCTATGTGGCAATGCTATTGACCAAAACAAATCCATCCCTGGCCTTCCCTTCTCTACTACATAGTCACGTGGGAAAACTAGTCCCCCCTTCCATGAAATCACACACATTCCAAGTTCCATGAGCATCCCCTTCTTTGTTACACAGGCCCTCGGGTGACCCCTCCCTTAGCAAGGTTTCCACACATTAGAAGGTCAAAAAACCAAGGCATATCCCTACCTCAAAACCATCATACAGGTAATACCATGCTCATGGAAATTAATCGACACTATTGGGTACTAGTGTCTCACAATGCCCTACTCTTGAAGTGTTGTACTAACATATTGTTTCCTGTTCCAATTTGTAACAACCTTGGTTAAAAGCTCATGTAAAAATATAAAAGGCCACGATGATGGGACACATATTCCAAGTTGAATGGAGGGGGAAACATTCTAGTGGTTGTTGATTAGGTTTATTATGGCTAAGGAAATTGGCAAAGGCAATGGCTAAGGCATTAAATAAGCAAAAATGTATTTCGGCACATTTATTTATGAAAATAATAGAAATTAGGAGAAAGGGAAGGTGAAAGGTCATAGGTTGCATGTGAGGAGGAAATGGAAGGAAAATAATGGAAAATGAACAAAATAAAGCCCTCATTAATAAAAAGGTTTCTGAGGATCAGTGGGCAAGACTTAGTCAGTTCAGTGTTGGATTTTTCTCATTATTCTCTCTCTCTCTCTCTCTCTCATACTCTTGGATACTTATAGTTTTCTTGTAGTACTCTTGGAGGGCGTGACATACTTGAATTCTTGGAGCAAGAAGGAAAATGAAGAGCAAAAAAGCGCAAGGCACTGACATCGGCATCTACAACATATTTTCTTGCAGGTACCAAGTTGCATGTATGATTTCTTCACTAGTTTTGGCATGCATGGCATATTCATGTGGTTTCTTGGTTGTGATCTATCATTGGCATTGAGGATTTCCTAGATTGGTAGTGGATTTCCTAGCCTTTCCATTTCCTAGATAGCCATGGTGATTGTGGGTTTACTTTCATTGTTTGTTTTTGGTTGGTTCTCATGCTTCCTTAGCTTGGGTTGAGTTATTAGTCTTGGAAGCACTGGTTGAACAAACGCTATGGAAGCCCTATAACAGCTTGGGTTGAGTTACTAGTCCTAGAAGCCTTGGTTGGGAATGTTAGACTCAATCTTGTCAGTCCTCTGTCAGAGTCAAATACACCAAGGTTCATTTCTCGTCATTTGCAATCATCAAATGCCATTTTTGTAAAAAAGAGTCATTTTAATTCTTGAGTCCAGGATTTTGTCAACTGAGTCTGCATGAGAGGTTCCAAATCAGTTTCCAATACAAAATTTCATCAAATAATGCTCAAGAGAGATTCTTCTTCAAAACTCTGTTTTGAAGAAGAAATCATTAAATTCGCTTTCAAATATGAAAGTATTCAAAGTTCTTTTCAGCTGAAGATGTTCACATGCAGCCTCGCCATGATCCTTTGCCAAATTCAACATCAGTCAGCCCTGAAAAGAACAAGAATAAGTTCATCATTCAATGCTCAGAGGATCAGTGAGGAAACAAATGTCAGAGCTGTATTAAATATAAAAGTGCCAAAGCCAAAAAACATTACAAAGTGAGAAACAAAAGTTGAATCCATGTCTATATATGATATTTCTCCATGTCTATATAAGTTATTAGTCCATTTGCATCAAAGGACATTAAAAAAAAATCCAAAGGAGAAGTCGTGTTGAAGTTGGAGGAACGGAGCTGTGATTTTAGAGGGCCGATGGTGTGTTGACATTCAGCGCGGTGCACATGGGAGGGGCACAACACACATGGGCCGCACGACGCACTGGGTGCTTTTACATAGTGCAAATATACACTGGCACGGCGCACTCACTAGGCACGGTGCATTGGCTATGTCGTGCGACGCACAGCTCAGAAAATCAAAATTTCTATTGTTTCTCTGCAAATGGAGGAAGACGCCGTTGTTATCTTGCACCAGCGCGCTTTTATGAACCATGAAGTGAGGCTCAGATTTGCTGCAGCTGCTTTTTGTTTTCTAATAAGGCCAACAAAGTTCCATTTGGTCAATCTCAAGTTCCTGGGTCACAAACTCAGGTTATACAAGATTTGGTGATGGGACCAAAAGCGGACAGCAAGCTTTGGAAAGGAATACAGAAGTGTCGAAATCACATGCTCAACATCTTAAGTCAAAGGCTCACATTCAGCGTGCTTCTGAAATGCCAACTTCTCGAAGTGTTGGCATTACTGTCATTAAGCCACTACCAGAAACGTGCAGTAAACAAGTCCTCTTTTGTCAGCAAACCTTCTTCTTCTCTGAATGAAGATAAATCGTAAGAATCTGAATGGAAGTGAAGAATGGGAGGAGGTCGAGACCTATGACATGGTTGGTGTAGCATCAGAATCTTTGAAGAGTTTGGATGTTAATGAATCAAGTTTAGGGAATGTTGGAGGCAGTTTTGAGTCGATAGCGGAGAAGTTAGAGTGGGATGACATTTGTTGCTTCATATGTGATTTCAGGCCAGAGGCGACCATTGAGAGTTGTGTAGAGGAAATGCATAAGATGCATGGATTTTTGTTCCTGAAACTTAATATTTGAAAGATCTCCGTGGATTACTAAGCTATCTTGGCCTCAAGGTGACCGATGATTTTATGTGTTTGAATTGCTATGAGAAACGAAAACCATTTCCAAGTCTAGAAGCTGTTAGGAAGCATATGATTTCTGAAAACCACTGCAAATTACACCACCGAAATGGAGATGAAGAAGAAGATAGTGATTTAGACGAATTTTATGACTACAACATCAGTTACGCAGACGAAAGTGGGATGAAAATATTCCCAACAGAAGAAAATCTCAATGACAATATTGAACTTGGCTTTGGAGGCGCTGGACTGGTAATGCAAAGAACGTCTGAAAATGGAACAACATGCAAGATGCTTGGTTCTCGTGAATTTCTTCGTTATTACCATCCAAGGCCATGCCCAACAGTTGAGAGAGATGTTGCTCTTTCTCGTGCATTAGTCTCAAGGTATCGAAAGCATGGGTTTGGCAACTGTGCAATCAAAAGAGAAGATTTTGAGGCGCAATGCATTAAAGAAACTACAATGTTCTAGAGTGAAGGCAATTGCCATAGATGTATTCTGTGATTTATTGAAACAGATCAGACCGATACATGGTTGGAAAATGCCTATGTCTTTTCGACTGGAGTTGAATTTAAACGTATGTACACATGTTTCTCATAAACTACGTGGCTAGCTCCATACTGGGCACACAAAGGCTGTCTTTTTAAACCAATGTGTTGTTCAGAGTGATGAAGGGCGCATAATCATACATCTTGATCGTGCTAAACAGAGTAATGAATTTGTTGTGATTGGGCTGCACATGGTATTAAAGGAGAATGGCAGCTCGGTGCGTTCATTAAAAGAAAATTTTTAATGGAAAACCATTTTTTCATATGACACATGTAAAAGAAAACTAAACAATTCGCAGAGCGGCCTCCAAATAAATAGTCCATCAAGTAGACATCTAAGATATCTTTAAAGACACCATTGAAATTACTGGAATGTGTTTTACCATGGCTTGTTGCAATGTTGAGTGAAAAGAAATCAAAGGAAATGCTTCAAAGACATGCGCCTACCATCTCTTGTCGCTGACATGGGTCTAGCTACACTTTTCTCTGAATGGGCTTGCAAAGGATATATTAAAAAATTACTCCGGAGGTTTACAAAGAGAATATCCTAGCTTTCTAAAAGTATTGGGGAATCCATATTCATTTCCATGCAGCTTAAATGAATGGATAACTTTGATTCGGGAATATTGTGGGCTAAGATAGATTCTATAAGAAAGATTCTTCGTGATAATAATATTCATGTAAATAGCTATCATAGTGGCTTACCTGCAAAGGATCGAAGGAAAACTCAGGACATGTTTTGCTCTAACAAGCTTCGTGTGGTGATCACAACTGTAGCGTTTGGTATGGGCTTTGACAAGAGCGATGTGGAAAGCTGCGATTCATTATAGTTTGCCTCTTTGTAGCATGGAAGTGGAGCAAGTTACAACAGAGGATTTGCAGGAGTTATCCGAGTTTGAGAAAATAAATCCTGGGCAGACTCGAGTTGTTGACTCCATGCCTGGTATTGACAATACTTCTCAAATCACTTTTGGCATTTATTGGAAATGAAAATGTACATGGACTCTACGATTTCTTGCTTAATCACAATTCATTTCTCGGCTTAGTAGCTTGTGTTGATGTTCCATTATTATATTCACCAGTGGCATTTTAGAATGCATCACTTCATGTGCCAGAAGTTAGCTGCAAGCAAATGAATCGAGCAGACGCAGTTTGTAAACCATCCATAAAGCCTGTTGAAACAAACACTTGATTGTGTTGAGGAATGATTTTATATAGGATCCACAAATGTGTCATATACGGTTGAGATTAAAAAGGGATTTCTTCCCCCCCCCTCGGGTTATTAGCAGAATTGGTGCAGCAATTGTTCCAAACCAGGAAAATTTCGAGGCGAGTTTTGTGACAGAACCACTTTCATATGGCCTAGATGTGGCTCTGGATGCTGCTTGTGAAAAGGAACCTACTAAAAATTCAATACTGGACAAGCTTCGGAATGTGAGGTCTCAGGCCTATAATCTACATTGGAGGAGATGTTATCCCAAGGAATTCCAATTAATCAATGCACAACCAGTAAAACAATTTCTTATCAATCGATTCTAGCAGTGATTCCGATGATTTAATTCGCCTGAGAACAGGGTGCGAGAGTGTGAAATCTGACTGTAATCCAATCGAGAATCAAGAGACATAGACCCTATCTGAAGGAATAAGTGAAGGCCCAACCCTATCTGAAGGAATCTAAAATCAAATTGAATGCCCACTTCAAAATTTATTTCAGCAGAACGATAATAATTGGGTAGACAGAATTGATGGGCAAGAGGAATTTGGGACTAGAGCCTACGCGTGGGTCTTGAATGGTGGAAAATAGAGGAGGCGACCTTGAATGACACAAGTCTTCAATTCAAGGAACTCTTCCACAAGATTATATATGATGAACGCAAAGCATGTACTAGAAAACAATGGCCAGTTATCCATTGCAACGCACTCAGGGAGGAATAAAATGCAAAAACAACTTTCACTACTGTCCCAGACATCGCTGAAGAACTTCACCTATAAGAAAAGGATTGAAAGATATACATTGGGGATATTTGAAAATATGCAATTTCAAAGCCCTCAACTTTGCATGGCCTCCATAGACAACGAACAGAGAAAATCTCCAAAGGCAGTTCATGTATCCAAATCAAGTGCCAATTCAATTAAATATTTTGATTTTTTCTATCATTGGTAGTGGAGTGGATGGTCTTAGATATGCCCTTGAAGTTGCAAAACATGGGTCTGTGGAAGTCATCACAAAATTTGAACCACATGAGAGTAATACAAATTATGCACAAGGTGGTGTTAGTGCAGTTTTTGCTCCTTCAGATTCTCTTGAGAAAGACATTCGAGATACTATTGTTGCTGGTGCATGCTTATGTGATAAAGAGATTGTAAAGGTGGTATGCACAAAAGGCCCAGATAGAGTTAAAGAGTTGATCACCATGGGTGCATCCTTTGATCATGGTGAAGATGGTAGCTTACATCTTGCTAGAGAGGGGGGGCATTCTCATCACCGTATTGTTCATGCAGCAGATATGACAGGAAGAGAGATTGAGCGAGTTCTGTTGAAGGCTATTGTTAATAACCTCAACATAACCATGTTTGAGCATCACTTTGCTGTAGACTTGATTATGTTTGAAGATGGATCAAATATTTACTGTCATGGTGTGGACACATTGAACACCGACACTAATGAGGTGGTCCGCTTCATTTCAAGGGTAACTTTACTTGCATCTGGTGGGGCTGGACATATTTATCCTACTACCACAAATCCTCTTGTTGCAGCTGGTGATGGTATTGGGATGGCACATAGAGCATTTGCAGTTATTTCAAATATGGAGTTTGTACAATTTCATCCAATTGAATTAGATGATGAAGGTCTACCAATTAAACCTCATACACGAGAAAATGAATTTTTAATAAGTGAAGCTGTTTGTGGGGCTGGTGGTATTCTTTACAATCAAGCTATGGAAAGGTTCATGCCACAGTATGATTCCAGAGGAGAACTTTCACCTAGAGATATGGTGGCACACAGTATTTATGATCAATTAAAGAAACGGAATGAGAGATATGTTCTATTGGATATAAGTCACAGAGCCAAGGAGGAAACATTGTATCATTTCCCAAATATTGTTGCTGAGTGTTTGAAGTATGGCCTTGACATAACAGAAAGTCCTGTACCTGTAGTGCCAGCTTCACATTATATGTGTGGTGGGGTTCAAGCTAAACTTCATAGAGAGACACCTATAATGGGTCTATATGTAGTTGGTGGAGTTTCGTGTACAGGACTTCACGGTGCCAATAGGCTTGCAAGCAACTCATTACTTGAAGCACTTGTGTTTGCACAGAAAGTGTTGAACACATCAGTATTGTTGTAAGCAGTGCATAAAGCAGAAGGCCTTGAATGACACAAAGGGTGAAAAAGGCACAGGGAAGGCAAAAAGTCGGAAACCGAAAAGCCAAAATTTAAATCATAGACATCTACCAGGGCAGAGAAATAGGGTTCGATTTCGTATTTTTCACTTCAGTTATGATCTGCAGCTACAATTTTTATCTTTTAATTGATCTTCAAAAAAGTTTCATGTGGAATAATGTAACGTTGTTCTATCTATAGAGCAGATGGACGATTCATTCCCTATCCTCAGGATTTTAGTTGAAACGGTCCCTATTCTCAATTGATCTGTTTCCCATTCCTGATGTCTATTTATTGTATGAAAAATTATGTGTCAAGGGTTCTGAGTTCTGGCAAACAGTGGGAGAGCTGTGAAGGAAAACTTCACTGTACAGTTTTTTGATAGGGATTTAATGAAAATATACAGCTTCGACTCCTGAGATTCTTGTGGTGTGAATTCAACATTTGTTTTTTCCTTTGTTTCATATGTAGCTTGTTATGTTTCCATTTCATTTCATAATCATTTCTAAATGAATACTTTTAAGTGAGAAAGGCAGAATCCAGTTTGCTGCTCTGCCTTGGGAAGGTATTCATGTTTTGTGTTTTCTTCTGTTTGATAAGGATTCATCTATTGCCCTTGTCAACCTCTCAACGTTCTTTTCATTCCATATAATGTCAAAATTGAATGCTAAATTTATTGCCTGTCTTGCCTCCTGAGATAATCTGTGTCTCAGATTTAATTTCCCTGCTCATGCTATTCTCGATCCCACGCTGCCCAGAAAACCCAGTCATTTATCAAATTACCCCTTTCCTATCCATTTACTAGCCTAAAATCAGTTCCCATTTTTAGTCATCTCGCACCCGATTGCTCATTTTATCGAGATTGACTGGAGAGAGCCCTCTCCTGCCCTCGTAGGGCTAGCTACGAGGCTCAACTTGGTTTGATGTTGCCTTGAACCTACCTTCCTTAAGCCTGAGGCAGATTCGAGCGCTAACATAGTGGCGACCATACTGGGGATGAAATGGTTTACTTGTAGATTGTTTTGCCCCAGTACATATCTCAAGTTCAGAGCTGATTTTTGATGGTGAACAACGAGCAGACATAAGAAGATGGCTGAAATCATTCACCTGGTGACTCCTTTCATTGAAGAATCCAGCAACTGGTGCTTCATGATGACTCCACTACAGAGAGATCAGTAGCGGTAAGATTTTCAAGATCGATCGGATTGCAAGAAGATACACTCCCATGAGCCGAGATCACATCCCAGGTTTTCCAAATAAAATGCCCAAGGTAGATTGGTCAAAGAATTTGCCTGTGTTCAGAAATGCGGAAGGTAATGACGCTGCTCTTCATCTGGTGAAATTTCACATTCATGTGCATAGATTGAAGATAAATTTTCCTGAGGATTGTTTGATGAAAATGTTTATGGCCACCCTGGAAGACGAAGCCCGATCTTGGTATGAAAGCTTGACACCTGCTTCCATTTATTGTCTAAAGGATTTTCATTCAATATTCTTTGAGAAGTATAGAGAATCTTATCCATCATTAAATTTAGTTCAGGATTGTTGCAAGCATGCTTATGGTTTTATTGAGAACCTTGAAAAATACTATGAGGATGATAATTTTACGGACGAAGAAATCATGGAAGCATTGTATGAAAATCCGTTTCAGCAGCCTACAGAACTCTTAGAGGAAACTTTGCAGCAGGATCAAAATCAGCAGGTTAAAGATTTCCATATGACTCAAAATAATGGAAAAAGAAGTCCTATTTCATATCTGGTTGAAATAAGTGAGGATATGCAGGAAAATGATGTTACGATCTCTGAAAATGATGATGATAAACCAGATCGATAGACGGATTGTGATGAGGAAAAACATGTTGTTCCGGATCTCATAGAAGAGAATTGCATTGTTGAGGCTGCCTCAAATGAAGAAGACAGAGTTACATGCTTAACTTCCCTCATCTCATCAGAACACAACCTTCCTACCAAGGTAATCCATCCAATTCATGAACATCAAGAGGATATCTTTGTTCAGGTAGGTGAAAAAGTTTCTCTGGATGAATTTATGATAGAGGATAGAGACATCATGCCTGAGTTTCAAGAATCATCCGAAGATGCTTTTCTTATGATTAATGAATGTAATAAGGAACATGAAAACATGGCTATCATATCATATGAAGATAACCTACAGTACATTTACACCGCAGAAGATCAAAGAATTCAGGATTTCCATTCAGATTCTTCTTCATATGTTTCATGTGATGAAATGTTTTTCCAATAAGAGATCTACTCATCTATTTGTTCAGAATGTTTTGGGGACCAGGAGTATATTTTCACTGAAGTACATTTTGAAGAAAGATTAGAAGCAGGTGAAAAGGACACCTTGTTCTTTCAGAAAGAGGTAAATCTTCATGTTTTTCAGGATCCAATGGCCAATCTGACAATCTGTTGCAGTCAGCTGTGAAATTTTTTATTGCAGTGTTCAGTGATGAAGGAGATCATGGTCAAATATGTTTTTGGATGCCCAGTGATCAGTTTGTATTGTTGACCGGAAGATCTGATAGGAAAAATCAGTCAAGAAGCCATCTTCTTGATTGGTTGCATTGGAATTTTGATATAGTTTGAGGATATATTATCTTGTAAGAGACACAGGTGGCCATGTACTGCCACCACGCTTTAAGTTTTAAGTCCAGGTCTTTGCCATTTTGAGTTAGTTTGTTAGAGTCAAGTTTTTTAGTCATTTCAGTTTGCATTGAGTCAGTTTGAGTCAAGTTGCAGCTGCCATCCCAATTGGAGCCAATGTTAGACTCAGTCTTGTCAGTCCTCTATTAGAGTCAAATACACCAAGGTTCATTTCTCGTCATTTGCAGCCATCAAATGCCATTTTGGTCAAAAAGAGTCATTTTAATTCTTGAGTCTAGGATTTTGTCAACTGAGTCTGCATGAGAGGTTCCAAATCAGTTTCCAGTAGAAAATTTCATCATCAAATAATTCTCAAGAGAGATTCTTCTTCAAAACTCTATTTTGAAGAAGAAACCATTAAATTCGCTTTCAAATATGAAATTATTCAAAGTTCTTTTCAAGTGAAGATGTTCACATGCAACCTCGCCATGATCCTTTGCCGAATTCAACATCAGTCAGCCCTGCAAAGGACAAGAATAAGTTCATCATTCAATGCTCAGAAGATCAGTGAGGAAACAAATGTCAGAGTTGTATTAAATATAAAAGTGCCAAAGCCAAAGAACATTACAAAGTGAGAAAACAAAAGTTGAATCCATGTCTATATATGATATTTCTCCATGTCTATATAAGTTATTAGTCCATTTGTATCAAAGGAAATTAAAAAAAAAATCCAAAGGAGAAGTCGCGTTGAAGTTGGAGGAACGGGGCTGTGATTTTAGAGGGCCGATGGTGTGTTGACATTCAGCACGGCGCACATGGGAGGGGCACGACACACATGGGCTGCGACATGCACTGGGCGCTTTTACACAGTGCAAATATACACTGGCATGGCACACTTACCAGGCACGGTGCACTAGCTATGCCACGCGATGCACAGGTCAGACAATCAAAATTTCTATTGTTTCTCTGCAAATGGAGGAAGACGTCGTTGTTATCTTGCACCAGAGCGCTTTTATGAACCAGGAAGTGAGGCTCAGATTTGCTGCAGCTGCTTCCTATTTTCTAATAAGGCCAACAAATTTCCATTTGGTCCATCTCAAGTTCCGGGGTCACAAACTCCTGGGTATCAATAGAATAGTAACATCAATGCAGAACGTGCACAGTTAGGGTAGACAATAGCTCAGGTTATACAAGATTTGGTGATGGGACCAAAAGCGGAGAACAAGCTTTGGAAAGGAATACAGAAGTTTCAAAAGCTTCTCGAAGTGCTGGCATTACTGTCATTAAGCCACTACCAGAAACGTGCAGCAAACAAGTCCTCTTTTGTCAGCAAACCTTCTTCTTCTCTAAATGAAGATAAATTATAAGAATCTGAATGGCAGTGAAGAATGGGAGGAGGTCGAGACCTATGGCATGGTTGGTGTAGCATCAAAATCTATGAAGAGTTTGGATGTTAATGAATCAAGTTTAGGGAATGTTGGAGGCAGTTTTGAGTCGATAGCGGAGAAGTTAGATTGGGATGCCAGTTGTTGCTTCATATGTGATTTCAGGCCAGAGGGGACCATTGAGAGTTGTGTAGAGGATATGCACAAGATGCATGGATTTTTTTTCCTAACACTGAATATTTGAAAGATCTCCGTGGATTACTAATCTATCTTGGCCTCAAGGTGACCGACGATTTTATGTGTTTGAATTGCTATGAGAAACAAAAACCATTTCTAAGTCTACAAGTTGTTAGGAAGCATATGATTTCTGAAAAGCACTGCAAATTACACCACGAAGATGGAGATGAAGAAGAAGATAGTGATTTAGACGACTTTTATGATTACAGCAGCAGTTACGAGGACGAAAGTGGGATGCAAATAGTCCCCACATAAGAAAATCTCAATGACAATATTGAACTTGGCTTTGGAGGGGCTGAACTGGTAATCCAAAGAAAGTCTGAAAATGGAACAACATGCAAGATGCTTGGTTCTCGTGAATTTCTTCATTATCACCATCCGAGGCCACGCCCAATAGTTGAGAGAGATGTTGCTCTTTCTCGTGCATTAGTCTCAAGGTATCGAAAGCATGGGTTTGGCAATTGTGCAATCAAAAGAGAAGATATTGAGGTGCAATGCATTAAAGAAAATACAACGTTCTGGAGTGAAGGCAATTGCCATAGATGTATTATGTGATTCGTTTGAGACAGATTAGATCGATACATGGTTGGAAAACGCCTATGTCTTTTCAGCTGGAGCTGAACTTAAACGTATGTACACGTGTTCCTCAGAAACTACGTGGCTAGCTCCATACTGGACATGCAAAGGCTGTCTTTTTAAACCAATGCGTTGTTTAGAGGGATGAAGGGCGCATAATCATACGTTTTGATCTTGTTAAACAGAGTAATGAATTTTTTGTGATTGGGTTGCACGTGGTATTAAAGGAGAATGGCAGCTAGGTGCGTTCATTAAAAGAAAATTTTTAATGGAAAATCATTTTTTCAGATGACACATGTAAAAGAAAACTAAACAATTCGCAGAGCGGCCTCCAAATAGATAGTCCATCGAGCAGACAGCTGAGATATCTTTAAAGACACCATTGAAATTACTGGAATGTGTTTTACCATGGCTTGTTGCAATGCTGAGTGAAAAGGAATCAAAGGAAATGCTTCAAAGACATGTGCCTAGCAGCTCCTGTCGCTGACATGGGTCTAGCAATGCTTTTCTCTGAATGGTCTTGCAAAGGATATATTAAAAAATTACTCCAGAGATTTACAAAGAGAAGATCCTAGCTTTCTAAAATTCCTGGGGAATCCATATTCATTTCCATGCAGCTTAATTGAATGGATAACTTTGATTCAGGAATATTGTGGGCTGAGACAGATTCTGTCAAAAACCTTCTTCGTGATAATAATATTCATGCAAATAGCTATCATAGTGGCTTACTTGCAAAGGATCTAAGGAAAACTTAGGACATGTTTTGCTCTAACAAGCTTCGTGTGGTGATCGCAACTGTAGCGTTTGGTATGGGCTTTGACAAGAGTGATGTGGAAAGTTACGATTCATTATAGTTTGCCTCTCTGTAGTATGGAAGTGGAGCAAGTTACAACAGAGGATTTGCAGGAGTTATCCAAGTTTGAGAAAATAAATCCTGGGCAGACTCGAGTTGTTGACTCCATGCCTGATATTGACAATACTTCTCAAATCACTTTTGGCATTTATTGGAAATGAAAATGTACATGGACTCTATGATTTCTTGATTAATCACAGGTCATTTCTCAACTCAGTAGCTTGTGTTGATGTTCCATTATTTTATTCACCAGTGACATTTCAGAATGCATCACTTCATGTGCCAAAATTTAGCTGCAAGCAAATGAATCGAGCAGACGCAGTTTGTAAAACTTCCATAAAGCCTGTTGAAACAAACACTTGATTGTGCTGAGGAATGATTTTCTGTAGGATCCACAAATGTGTCATATATGTTGAGATTAAAAAGGGATTTCTTCCCCCCCTCGGGTTATTAGCAGAATTGGTGCAGCGATTGGTGCAAACCAGGAGAATTTCGAGGCGAGTTTTGTGACAGAACCACTTTATATGGCCTAGATGTGGCTCTGGATGCTGCTTGTGAAAAGGAACCTACTGAAAAGTATATACCAGAAAAGCTTCGGAATGTGAGGTCTCAGGCATATAATCTACGTCGGAGGAGATGTTATCCCAAGGAATTCCAATTAATCAATGCACAACCAGTAAAACAATTTCTTACCAATCAATTCCAACAGTGATTCCGATGATTTAATTCGTCTGAGAACAGGGTGCGAGAGTGTGAAATCTTACTGTAATCCAATCGAGAATCGAGAGACATGGAACCTATCTGAAGGAATAAGTGAAGGCCCAGCCCTATCTGAAGGAATCTAAAATCAAAGTGAATGCCCACTTCAAAATTTATTTCAGCAGAACGATAATAATTGTGTAGACAGAATTAACAGATGAGAGGAATTTGGGACTAGAGCCTACGTGTGGGTCTTGAATGCCGGAAAACAGAGGAGGTGACCTTGAATGACACAAGTCTTCAATTCAAGGAACTCTTCCACAAGATTATCTATGATGAATGCAAAGCATGTAATGGAAAACAATGGCCAGTTATCCATTGCAATGCACTCAGGGAGGAATAAAATGCAAAAACAACTTTCACTACTGTCCCAGACATCGCTGAAGAACTTCACCTATAAGAAAAGGATTGAAAGATATACATTGGGGATATTTGAAAATATGCGATTTCAGAGCCCTCAGCTTTGCATGGCCTCCATATACAACGAAGAGAGAAAATCTCCAAAGGTAGTTCATGTATCCAAACCAAGTGCCAATTCAATTAAATATTTTGATTTTTTCTATCATTGGTAGTGGAGTGGCTGGTCTTAGATATGCCCTTGAAGTTGCAAAACATGGGTCTGTGGCAGTCATCACAAAAGCTGAACCACATGAGAGTAATACAAATTATGCACAAGGTGGTGTTAGTGTAGTTTTTGCTCCTTCAGATTTTGTTGAGAACCACATTCGGGATACTATTGTTGCTGGTGCATACTTATGTGATAAAGAGACTGTAAAGGTGGTATGCACAGAAGGCCCAGATAGAGTTAAAGAGTTGATCACCATGGGTGCATCCTTTGATCATGGTGAAGATGGTAGCTTACATATTTCCAGACAGGGGGGGCATTCTCATCACCGTATTGTTCATGCAGCAGATATGACAGGAAGAGAGATTGAGCGAGCTCTGTCGAAGGTTGTTGTTAATAACCTCAACATCACCATGTTTGAGCATCAATTTGCCATAGACTTGCTTACGTCTAAAGATGGATCAAATATTTATTGTCATGGTGTGGACATATTGAACACCGACACTAATGAGGTGGTCCACTTCATTTCAAGTGTAACTTTACTTGCATCTGGTGGGGCTGGACATATTTATCCTACTACCACAAATCCTCGTGTCTTAGTTGATGATGGTATTGCGATGGCACATAGAGCATTTGCAGTTATTTCAAATATGGAGTTTGTACAATTTCATCCAATTGCATTAGATGATGAAGGTCTACCAATTAAACCTCATACACGAGAAAATGAATTTTTAATAAGTGAAGTTGTTTGTGGGGCTGGTGGTATTCTTTACAATCAAGCTATGGAAAGGTTCATGCCACAGTATGATTCCAGAGGAGAGCTTGCACCTAGAGATGTGGTGGCACGCAGTATTGATGATCAATTAAAGAAACAGAATGAGAGATATGTTCTATTGGATATAAGTCACAGAGCCAAGGAGGAAACATTGTATCATTTCCCAAATATTGCTGTTGAGTGTTTGAAGTATGGCCTTGACATAACAGAAAGTCATGTACCTGTAGTGCCAGCTTCACATTATATGTGTGGTGGGGTTCAAGCTAAACTTCATGGAGAGACACATATAATGGGTCTATATGTAGCTGGTGGAGTTGCCTGTACAGGACTTCACGGTGCCAATAGGCTTGCAAGAAACTCATTACTCGAAGCACTTGTGTTTGCATAGAAAGCGTTGAACACATCAGTATTGTTGTAAGCAGTGCATAAAGCAGAAGGCATTGAATGACACAAAGGGTGAAAAAGGCACACGGAAGGAAAAAAGTCAGAAACCGAAAAGCCAAAATTTAAATCAGAGACATCTACCAGGGCAGAGAAACAGGGTTCGATTTCCTGTTTTTCACTTCAGTTATGATCTGCAGCTACAGTTGTCATCTTTTTATTGATCTTCAAAAAAATTTCAAGTGGAATCATGTAACGCCATTCTATCTATAGAGCAGATGGACGATTCATTCCCTATCCTCAGGATTTTAGTTGAAATGGCCCCTATTCTCAATCGATCTATTTCCCATTCCTGATGTCTATTTATTGTATGAAAAATTATGTGTCAAGGGTTCTAAGTTTTGGCAAACAGTGGGAGAGCTGTGAAGGAAAACTTCACTGTACAGTTTTTTGATAGGTATTTAATGAAAAGATACAGCTCTGACTCCTGAGATTCTTGTGGTGTGAATTCAACATTTGTTTTTTCCTTTGTTTCATATGTAGCTTGTTATGTTTCCATTTCATTTAATAATCATTTCTAAATGAATACTTTTAAGTGAGAAAGGCAGAATCCAGTTTGTTGCTCTGCCTTGGGAAGGTATTCATGTTTTGTGTTTTCTTTTGTTTGATAAGGATTCATCTATTGCCCTTGTCATCCTCTCATCGTTCTTTTCATTCCATACAATGTCAAAATTGAATGCTAAATTTATTGCCTTTCTTGCCTCCTGAGATAATCTGTGTCTCATTTAATTTCCCTGCTCATGCTATTCTCGATCCCACGCTGCCCAGAAAACCCAGCCAGTTATCAAATTACCCCTTTCCTATCCATTTACTAGCTTAAAATCAGTTCCCAATTTTAGTCATCTCGCACCCGATTGCTCATTTTATCGAGATTGACTGGAGAGAGACCTCTCCTGCCCTCGTAGGGCTAGCTACGAGGCTGAGCTTGGTTTGATGTTGCCTTGAACCTGCCTTCCATCAGCCTGAGGCAGATTCAAGCGCTAACATGGAAAACACTCTAGAAGCCCTTCGTGAGTTGAGTTACTAGTCCTGGAAGTCTTGGTTGGACAAACACTTTGGAAGCCATGTATAAGTTATGGGTTGAGTTACTAGTTCTAGAAGCCTTGGTTGGACAAACGTTTTGGAAGCTCTAGAAGGCTCGAATGGAGACCAATTTGATGATGGTTTGGTGATGTCCAACTGTGAAGTGGAATCATTGTTGATGGGTTGAGGTGGATGGTCTCTAGAAGCCTTGGATGAGTTTTGATTGATGTGTTCTATGAGATCCCACATTCATAATTGAAATATGGCACAGAGGTGAATGGCTGAAGATAGATTTGGATCAGCCATTCTATGGTCGGGTGGAATGTGGTAGTCCCATCTTCGGTTGATTTATTGCATTCATTAATGAGAAACTCATTCCCTTAATTTTCATGAGAAAATGTATTGATGTATATATGGATTTTGATGGCTGATATGTTTATGGTATTTCTGTTCCTATTATGTTTGTTATATGTACAATTTGTGACATCAACTATGTATGGCTCTCAGTATGTTCTTACTTGTAGATGGATGGATAATGTGTCTATGACCTAATAGATGATAATGCAGCAAATGGCATAAGGGAACAATGGTTCATAGCGATTCTCAAATAAGTATGAGATCCATACACTTAATTTTGTTGTTTACACCTATAGGTTCCATGTCTATGATCTGTTTGACGAAATGCCATTGCTAGTAGGGGTCTGCTTAAGGTCTTATTCGACTTATTTACTTTTCTTCATTGTTTCCTCGTACTCTTCTTGATTTGAAGCTACCATTCCATTCTAAGCAGTGGCCTGGCTTTTGGCCAGAAAAAATGGCTTAAATCACAGGGTCACTAGCACAAAATTGGAAGGTATGGTCCATAGTCACTGGCATGAAGGCCTATGAGAGAGACTTTGGGAGAAACTAATCTTTCATTAAGTAATGAAAAGTGTTTTGTGATTATGACTGAAGGAATTGTTTTGTGTCATCATGTTTTTGTTGTAGAAATTAATGTTGATCTGGAAAATATTGAAGTGATTGTAAAGATGCCTCGCCCAACCAACCAAAAAGGAGTTAGAAGTTTCCTTGGTCTTGTATACTACAGAAGGTTTATTGAAAATTTTACCAAGGTAGCCTCTTCATTGTTTAAATTATTAACAAAAGGATCTGAATTTCATTGGAATGATGAATGTCAAACTGCATTTGATACACTCAAGGATAAGCTTTCTTCAGCACCTGTTTTGGGAGGACCAGATTGGAAATTTCCCTTTCATATTTCCACTGATGCCTCTGATTCAACTATAGGAGAAGTATTGGGCCAAAAGTAAAACTTCGTAACCTATGTTATTTTATTTGTTAGTAAAAATTTGACTCCTACTGAATTTAATTACACTGTAACTGAAAAAGAATTCCTTGCTATGGTTTATGCTATTAATCAGTTTAGAAATTACATTAACAACTATGATTTTTTTTTACATACTGACCATTTTTCTATTCACTACCTTATGAATAAAACAATTACTAATGCCAGAATTAGTAGGTGGATTTTCCTACTGCAGGAATTTGACATCACAGTATTGGATAGGTGAGGAAGAGAAAATTTTGTAGCTGATTTCCTTTACAGGCTCAACCATGAAGGTTGGGATGTTCCTATTAATGACAACTTCCCAGATGAGAACTTGTTTTCCATTTCTGTCAAATCACCTTGGTCTGTGAATATGGACAATTACCTTGCTACAAGGAAGTTACCACCCTATTTTTCATCTAATCGAAAAAGAAAATTATTAGAAAAAATTCTAATTACTCTTGGATAAAAGGAGATGTCTTTTTCACTGGTCCTGATCTGATTATTCGCGAGTGTGTCAGGGAGGGCACGGTATATGATATCTTGAGAGCTTGTCACGATGAACCCTGTCGGGTCCATTTTCCAGAAAGATGAACAACTTATAAAATCATTTTCTTGGGTTACTATTGGCCAAGTCGTTTTAAGGATGAAAAGTAGTATGTTCAAAAGTGTGACAGTTTCCAAACAATTGGGTGACATGTTCAGGTAGATGAGATGCCTTTGCAACCACAAGTTCTCATGGAACAATTTGAGAGGTGGACTCTTGATTTTGTAAGCCCCATTAATCCTATGTCCAAAGGTAAGAAGTATATTTTAGTATGTATTGATTATGTTACGAAGTGGGTGGAAGCAAGAGAAGCGCCTAGATCAACATAGAAAGTAGTGGTAGATTTTCTCTTTTCTAATATTTCTGTAAGATTTGGGGTACCAAGGGAAATTGTCACTGATCAGGGCACCCAATTTGTATCTAAGATTGTGCAGGGAATTGTGAAAAAATATTAGATTACTCATCGGAAGTCCACTCCCTACCATCCACAGGCCAATGGGCAGGTGGAATCAACAAATAAAGTGTTGGAGACAATGCTAACTAAGACAGTACAACTACACATAAAGGATTGGTCAGATCGACTTCCAGAGGCCTTATGGGCCTACAGAATCACCTAGAGAAACACTACCGGATTTTCTCCATATGAATTGGTATATCGAAAACAGGTTTTATTGTCAATTGAATTTCAGATCAGAACTTTTAAGATGGAAACAGAATTGGGCATAGTTCTCACTGAGGCACAACAATAAAGGATCTTGCAGCTCAATGAACTAGATGAGATTAGGCAAGATGATTTTTAGCATACTGAACTCATCCAACAACAAAGGGCTAAATGGAATGACAGGTACATTAAAAAGAAGTAGTTTACAGAGGGAGACTGGGTATTGTTTTTTGATTCAAAATTTAAGAATTTTAAAGGAAAGTGTAAAACACATTGGCTTGTTCCTTATGAGATCGAGAAAGTCTTTGATAATGGATATGTTTGAGTCAATAAAATAGATGATAAAAATGTTACCTTCTTGGTAAATAGGCATAGGCTTAAGTTATATCAGAAGCCCCAATCTAAGGAGGAATTTTTGGAGGCGATTGTGAAGAAGAAAGAGCTGGAAATGGTAGGAAAGGGAGGTATCTCTTTCACCACCTCTTCTTGACTCTTTGTCATAATAAGTTGATCTTACTTTTTTCCTTCTCGTGCTTAGTAAAATATGAGAGGAGTGTTTATTGGATAGAGGTTTATCCCTTTTCCAGCTCCAGTAGATTATTTACAGAAAAGGAACCCCATTGGAGTTTTCTTTTTCAGTATTTTAGAATCTCTAAAATTAAAATTTGGCAAGCATGAACTGCTCTGGGCTCATTAAAATCATAGGATAGTAGATCCCTCAGAATCCCCAAATAAATTATGTTTCGTAAATCTTTGATTTTCTTGTGTTGGACTGACGTGGGATTCTCTAAGGCCCTTTTTCCAACGATATTGGCCCATTGACATCAACACCTTATCTGGGTCCAAGATTAGAGATATGTGATGCCTTGAAGCTTGTATATATCAATGATATGTTATCTCGCCTGCAACAATGGAGATTCATTAAGGCTCCTTGACTGATGGATCCTGCGGGGGGTTCAACAACAACTCATCTATTCACACTTGTTAGGATGTATCATTTATACCTTGATCCTCACTCTCATTATTGGTGATGGACATCGTGTCGGTTAACAATTGACCTTAATGACTGGTAATCCAATGAGATCACTGGACATTTGACTTCAACACCTTTATTCATGTGGCAGTGAACAATACAAGGATAGGTAAAGATGGAGTTTTAGATTGTTCCTGTAGACAAATCAAGATCAATTAGAAATAAAAGGGGATAGAATATTATAACAGGAACAAGTGAAGGGAATTTACATTATCATTTTGTTAGGATTCATTCATTGGTATTCTTCTATTTCTTGCAGAAGTTATGATTTCCTGAAGAAGTATTTGCTGTGGAAAAATTCCCTGTAGCAAAATATTGGCTACTACACACCTGATATTATTCAAGTAATTTCAAGCAGAACACCTTTTGAAAGATTTGACAAGCTGTAAGTAAGTTACCGAAGTCTTCAAAGAAAATTAATCCCGTGAAACCTCATGATCCCACACATGATATAATTTTTGAACGGTTCATCATTGCAAGAGAAGGACATGCATCATCAGGTACCTGATGGTCGTATGGTAAGTTAAAAAGGTAATATCGATGTCAATTCTTTAAGGACTAAGGTAATGGTACGCATTTAAAAAAAGTGCATTATTATGAGTCACAGTCACCCTTGATTGAAATGGCGGCCATTGCACATGATGACATTTGGTTCCACTTCCAATACGCCTCGAAATGTACAACATTTATTTCCCAATGAATCCTGTAATAACGGATCGTGATTTTAAATCATGATCATGTTATGCGTCGCCTCGATCCACCTTCATTTTGTTTTTTTCACTCACCTAATCGAGTTATCTCCCTCCCCATTATATCCTAAAAACACTTTTTCTAGCCTATAGAAGCTGTCGAAAGGGTTGAATCGAACCATACACTTCCCTAAACACACACATATGCAAGATTAACGACGACTGTCTGTTTGAGCCACAGGGGTTGGAGCTATTAGTTGCATACCCTCATAGCAAGAAGCAACTAGAGAAAGCAGAGTGGATGCCCTTATTTCTAAAGTTCAATGGGCATAATTATGACGTAACTAAGTCATTTTCCGTAAACATAGATGGGGAATGGAGTCAGGTTGGTAAAATAAAATTTAAATTGACCAAAATGTTGGTAGCCCGAGCCTATGGTATCTCACCAGAGGGAGAGAATTGGTTTAAAAATAGGTGGATTAATGAGGATTTCTGTGTACCTTTCATAAAGGAGGATCATTCAAACCCGGACTGGGGAAAAGGAATTCTGCATAGCTACCTAACCAGTAAGTATCGACACCTTTTGTATTTACTTCAAAAATATATAACATGTGAAGGACGGTTTGGCCTAGATTTTCTGTTTCATATGCGTCTCCTTGGTCACTTCCGAGATAATCCTCTCAATTTACCTCATTATTTGAGGATGTCCCTATTTAAAATGGCTACCTCTACCCAAAAGAGGGAGGCTAACCTAAAGGAGAACCTCTACCACCACTACCTAGTTAAAATTATCATGGCAGAAGTATGAAGGGAATAGGGGAATACTTGGGAAGAGTTCCTTATCAGACATCATTTCATGGATGAGGAAGAGTTGCCCAAATGAGACACTGGAGTGGTGTAGTCAAGCCATAGGCCAAGGAAGAAAATTCAGACTCCTACTCAGCGAGAGAAAGCACATACATTGTCAAGGACCAAAGAGATAGGACTGAGTCTGAAACAAAAGAAGAAGTCATGGACTAACAACCAAGAGGAAGTGTCCAAGTCGCCAAATCTTGACAAGGCTAAGCCAGAACCTACGCCACAAAAGAAACCTCGGACACTCATCCAACCAGAAGAGGAAGAGGATGTTATAGTCACTAAGGATACTGTGAGAAGTAAATCATCAGTGGATGCCACTACTACCACTACTAGGCATTTTACTAGAAGCCAAGCTACTAAGTTGGCTACAAAAGAAAGAAACAAAGAGGGCACACTCTGAACATTAGAGAAGATCGATAAACCAAAGGAGAAACAAGTTTAGATTAAGACAACACAATTTTTCGACAAGGGGGAATGGGAAACAAAATTCCAGGAGACCCAATAGTCAAATGGAAGCAGGGAGAAAACCATTGACTACCATCCAAGATTATAGGAGAAGAATCTTCCTCCTTGCCCTCAACAAGAAGCAAGAACTTCAAAGAAAAGACTGTCACGCGAGGAGCTGGAGGAAGCCATATTTGAACTTACAGTGTTCGAGAGAGTCCTGTAGAAGGAAAACACGACCCTTAAGGAGAATATCCTGTGCCTATAGAAAGAGTTAGAAGAGTGGAAGACCAAATACCCAAAGGAAAGCAGGATAGTGAAGAAGAATTAGCTTCAAATCAAACATCTGCAAAAGCATAATGAAGAACATGGGGATAGAGTCAAGAAGGCTGAATCCATCAAAGCTCAGTTGGAACGTTTGGCTATAGTAGCTACAACAAAACGAGGGGATTTAGCTTTTATTTTTACATATATATCTATATCTAATTACCATCCTTTTGATAACTAGTGCGAAATTTTGACCAAGAAAGGTGACTCAGACTCTTAAGGTATGCATATCATTTAAACGTATCATTTTTCTTCATTCCTAAGAAATTTGATATTAAAAGCTACCTAATTTGACTAATCTATGACTCTCAGAAGAACTAATCGAATTTCCTATAGAATATCTATTTCTTGGAAAATCCGTAATTTCTTGCAGCAAGGACGATTTTCTACAGCAACGCCGATTTCCTGTAGCAGGGTGAAATTTCCTGCAGACATCGTGATCGTTAGATATGTTCCGATCACTCCCAGGAGAAATGGGAACATGGATTTTATCGTATCAGTTACTCCAAATTAAGCTTTCTCAACTACCCAGCTCTTGTCCTTCTCATTTCAACCAATTTTAGGGAAAATTGGTTCATGTTCAACAGATCTGGGTTTTCTCCATGCTTCCAGTCATGAAGCAAACCAATGATTTCTATTTACTATGTCTTTGTCTCATTTTAGCAAACAATTTTAATTTTTACTTAGTTAGGCAAAGGATTTGGCTTGCGGGATGTATAATGTTGACACCTAATCCTCGTGATTGGGTGAATTTATGTAAATAATTAAATTAGAAATGTGAACAGTCATCGGGAGATGAACTGAACAGTCACTCCCTGTTGTATATAACAAAGACCTACCTGATGGAATAATACACGAATCAGTTTTTGCTTTGTGGAGTTACTGCCTAGCCTGACATGGTATCAAAGCCAGCTCCTTTTTAGCTTTAATGTCCCTTGTAACTCCGAGTTTGCTCTCAATATAGCTGAGCTACTCCTCCATATAATTAGCTGCTCCTAACATGGTAGCTGCCTCACTGTCCATACTGTCCATACTACCCATACTGCCCCACTATCGAACACTGTCCATACTGCCCATACTGCCCCACTATCGAACACTGTCCATACTGCCCATACTGCCCCACTATCCAGCGTTGTCAATGTTGTCCTAATTGTCTACAAACATTTCACAAAAAAAAGGCGTTGTCTTGACATAAAAGAAGTGTTGTCCTGCACGTTAAAATTTTTGAATGGCACTGTCAGCCTACAACGAACAAGCACTCCCTGTGGTTTGTTGTTGTTCATTGTCTTTTGTACGCATTGAATACCGCGTAAATTCTCTATCTATAACCATCATTGGCTTTCCCATGACGTTTAACAGAATTTTTGTGTAGCTAAAAGAGGAAGTGAACATTGTTTCGACCCTTGACAAACTCAGTGAGATTTCCTGTTTAAGACATGGCTGCTTAGCGTGGTGTTAAAGTGTGGCTTCTCAGCGTGGTGTGTTTTTTGATTTACCATTTGAAATTTGGTAAACGAGACAAGGCGCATCCAAAAGAGGCCGAGCTCCCGACAGAAGAATCCCTGCCGCTGCACGATCTTAAGATAACACCCACCACTGCTCCTCTCCCATGGGAAATCATCATCTCTGGTATGATGGTTCGAATACCATTGCATCACATCTTCTACATAGGAGCTATTTCACATAATTCTCTACATGATGCACTTAATATGTTGTAAATTTATTCCGTCCTTTGAGATTTTCGTGTTGCTGCTTAATATCTATTATGAGATCTCCTCTGTAACGTCTTAGTCATAAAAAAATAGGTTATATCTAGGAAGTTCTTCAAGTTGTTCTGAATCGTCTTCATCCGTTAGATAGCTTGTCCGTTGAACAGAAATGTAATCTGGAATTTTCATTGATACTTGATATACAATCATTTTTTTCCTCTTTTGGTACGTTGTTGGCATATACCTTGCCTGATTTTTTTGTGATACTCTGCTAGTATATAGGCTACTTTGAACTGTACACTGCTCCATGCGTTGAATATTTTGGATGCTGGCTATATATATTAAAAAAAAAGTGTGTTGTATTTAAGTTGCATTAGAGTCTTGGACGCCGCCCAACATAAGCCCTAATGCCATGATATAATATGTGAAATATATATTGCATGATTGCAGTTGATTTCATTTTTTGGAAAGTCAGCAAATTATTAGTTTTTTGCTACGAATACTGTAATTATTTTTGGGCTCAGTTCAAATTTTATGATGGAGAAGTTTGTTGAAAAAGTGAAGGGTTTGGAAAAGAAGACAACTCTTCTTGCACACAAAGAGAATAATCTTGCTCAAGATTCTTCCAGAGGAAGAAGTGGAAGAGATTTCAGAGGCAGGGGGGAAGACACTCTCAAGGAGAAAAGGCAGATTTGCACTGCATACGCTGCAAAAGAAATGGATCACATGAGGCCTCTACATGCAAGCTACCATGGGACAAAATTCAGCAGAAAAGAAACCAACAGAAAGGTAAAACTGATCATACAGACAAAGGTAAAGCACCTGAATCTGCTCACTATGTTGTGGCATAATGTAACATTGGAGTAAATGAAGATCTGTTTAATGCTTCACTTGCTTCTTGGAAAAATGATTGGTTGCTTGATTCAGGAGAAACTTGCAACATGACTCATACAAAAGATTTTTTTTGAAGATTTCACTGACAATGTTGATGGTGCAGTATACTTTGCAGATCAATAAAAAATCAAGCCATCAGGACTTAGCACAATCAGGCTTAAACTGCCTGGTCTTCCAGACTTTCTTCTGCATCATGTTCTATATCTCCCACAGCTCAAGAGAAACTTGTTGTCCTTGGTCCACATCCACCAACAAGGTCACTTCATTCATATGTTTGATGGAAAGCTTGAGGTAAGAAAAGCATCTGATCACTCACTTGTCATGAGGGGAATAGAAGAAGAAAGGCTTATCAAGCTGCAAGGAACCTCTGCTCATGCACAACATTTCTCATACAATTCTCATCATGAAGAAGGTACACTTCCATCAAGTTTATTATGGCATGCTAGATTTGGACATTTGAACTATGATAGTCTCCGCTTGTTGAAGAAAAATGGTGTTGCTGGTTTGCCTACAATTCCTAGGAAACTTAAGCAATGTGATGCTTGCATTCTAGGAAAGCATAGCAAATAGTCTTTTCATGATTCACATTCAAGAGCACATAGGAAACTTGAACTCATTCATTCAGATTTATGTGGTCCAATGCCTGTTCCTTCTGCAAATGGAAATAAATATATCATGACATTTATTGATGACTACACCAGAATGTGCTGGGTTTATTTATTGAAGAACAAATCTGATGCTTTTCAAACATTCAAGAATTTTCATAAATGGATTGAAAATGATGCACAGTCTTATATTGGGTCTATTTGCACTGATAATGGAAAATAATACACATCAAATGAATTTGAAAACTATCTTCGCCAACATGGGATCAAACATCAAACAACTGTACCTTATAATCCCCAACAGAATGGTGTGGCTGAAAGAATGAATAGGACAATCTTAAATATGGTATGATCCATGCTCTTCTTCAAAAATGTAAAGATAATGTTTTGGCTGATGCTGTTCTATGTGTTTCATATATAAAGAATAGATGTCCATCTAATGCTATAAGAAACAAGACTCCATATGAAATGTGGTATGGACATGTTCCTTCTGTAAAGCATCTCAGGGTCTTTGGTTCCGCCTGTTATGCCTTGATACCAAAGGTACATAGAAACAAACTTGGTGCTAGAAGTCGTAAGTGTATCTTCTTGGGGTATTCAAACACCTCCAAAGCATACCGCCTCTATGATGAAGTAAATAAGAAATTTGTTGTATCTAGAGATGTAATTTTCCTTTAATCATCCAAAACTAACAATGTTGTTGAGCAACAACTTGATCGCCTGGATAGATTCGCAAAAGCAAAATCATTTCAAGAATTTGATAATCAGATTCCACATCTTGAAGGGGGGATTCCTATACTAGATCAACATGTGAAATCTTCTTCTGAAGAACACTCTCCCCCGCATGAAACTCCAACAACGGATGATGCTTTAAGTGATGTGATTGATAGAATTGGGAGACTCAATCTTGATTCAGTCCCAACTCAATCAACAGAGCAGCCTGGACCATCTTAGAAAGGTCCCCCAAAGTGGGTGACAAAGACACTTGAAAGTGTTCATCCTGATGAAGTTGGAAAGACAGGAACCAGAAATTCAAACCGGCAAAATGGAGGTGATGTAGATGACTATAATTCACCTGTTGATATGGATGTTTCTTATGATTGTGAATTGAACTTTTCTACAAATTTTGAACCAACTTCCTTCAAAAAATCTGGTTCTCATGATCAATGGAAAGAAGAAATGCAAAAGGAGTATGATGCCCTCATAAAGAATGGCACTTGGAAGTTGGTTGATCCTCCATTAGGAACCAAACCAATTGGCTGCAAGTGGGTCTACAAGAACAAGTATAAAGTTGATGGCGCACTTGACAAGCACAAAGCTAGGCTTGTGGCAAAAGGCTTTGCATAGAAGGAAGGGGTTGATTATGAGGAGACTTTTGCCCCCACAGCAAAATGGGCTACCATCCAAACACTCTTTGCACTAGCAGCTCAGAACGTTTGGAAAGTCCATCAAATGGATGTAAAAACTACTTTCTTGAATGGAGATCCAAAAGAGAATGTTTTTATGTCCCAGCCTGAAGGATTTGTTGTGAAAGGACATGAACATAAAGTATGCAAACTTGTGAAGTCCTTGTATGGCCTCAAACAAGCACCGCGAGCCTGGTATGAAAAACTGACTGAGCATCCTCTGAAACTCAATTTCAAACATTTTGATCTTGATGATGCAACTTTATTTGTCAAGAAAGTTGGCAAAACAGTTGTATATCTCGTGGTATATGTAGATGATCTTTTAATGACAGGGAAAAATGAAAGCTACATTGCATCCATAAAGAAGGAATTAGAGAAATGTTTTGAAATGACTGATTTGGGCTATGTTCATTACTATCTTGGCATTGAAGTAACCCAACATCCAAAGTCCATATTTCTTTCTCAAAAGAAATACATTGGACATCTGTTGAACATGTTTGGCATGATAGAGCGCAATCCTCTTACCACTCCAATGGAACAAAACTTAAAGCTCACATCTATTGAAGTAAAAGAATTTGAGGATGCAACGAAGTATAGACAGCTTGTAGGAAGTCACAACTACCTCACTACTACCAGACCAGATATTTCGTTTGCTGTTAGAATCCTCTCCAGGTTTATGGAAAAGCCTTGTGAGGGACATTGGTCTACTGCAAAAAGAGTTCTAAGGTACTTGAAGGGAACTCAAGACTTTGGAATCAAGTATACATACGTGGACGACTTCAGCTTGATTGGATACTCTGATTCAACCTTCAATGGAGACAAAGAAACTGGGGTATCAACTTTAGGATATGCTATGAGTCTTGGATCAGGAGCTATCTCCTGGAGATCACGCAAACAATCAATTCCAGTAGATTCCAAAACAGAAGCAGAATACGTGGCAGCAGTTGACGCAACAAAAGAAATTGTGTGGCTCAAGAAAATTCTTGAAGATTTGCAGGTAAAACAAGTATAATCAACTCCACTCATGATTGACAATACCTTTGCAATAAAGTTGGCGAAGAACCCAAAGTTCCATGATCGAATGAAGCACATCAATACTAAATATCATCTGATTCGACATCATGTTGAGGCAAAAACAATCCATCTCCATCATTGTTCCATAAATGAGCAAATTGCAGACATCTTCACCAAAGCGCTTGGAAGAAAAAAGCTTGAACGATTTAGAACGATGCTTGGACTCACCAACATCCCTTCAGATTAAGGGGGGAATGTTGACATCTAATCCTCATGATTGGGTGAATTTATGTAAATAATTAAATTAGAAATGTGAACAGTCATCGTGAGATGAACTGAACAGTCACTCCCTGTTGTATATAAGAAAGACCTACCTGATGGAATAATACACGAATCAGTTTTTGCTTTGTGGAGTTACTGCCTGGCCTGACATATAAGAACAATGGGTCTGATTTGTAATGGCACTAGGAGGGTACTAGGAGGGGTTACTAGATAGAGGCTGAGAAATAGATATCAGACCTTTGTACTATTGTAATGTTTTATTTTTCAGATCAATATAAACTTATGTTTTGCTAATTTTGATGTAAACCCTTCATTTATCAAAGGGTTGTGAGTGAAGGAGGGTCCCCTTCACTCACAACTCCAGTAGCTCTAGTTTGTGTTTAATTTCATTATCTTTTATGTATTGAAAGTATATTTGCACAAAATTCTTGTTCTCTTCTTTTGTTTCATGGCAACATATTCCTTTCGCGGTTAATGTTTGATTTTATTGCATGATTGGTTTAATTTAACTAAAAGTTAGAACTAGGCATGCATCTTGTGCTCAAATTTGGAAATTTGAATGATTGGAACGACTATGATTCAAATTGTTATTTGATTCATAATATTTCTCTTGATATGCATCAAAAATCTTAGATGTTTTGTAGAGATGAATTATCTGCTCCATAACTTTTGTTGCTAAGTGCTGAGAGAGAAGGGAAATTTGGGATTATGTGAGTGGTATTTTTGCACTAGAAGTATTAGCCTACATATATTTTACATAGCGCATCACAAGGTTACGAATAAACCCTGGTTGATAATTAATGTATGTGTGTCAAATTATAAAGTTATAATTTGCCCCAATAGTTAAAATCAATTGGCCTGAGTAGATGCACCCTACCCTATACAAAGTCCATGAAGAAATAATTTGAGGTTTACTTAATGTTCTTATATTGTGTTATATTGTGCAAATTTATGTGGTAATTGAATTGAAGTAAAAGGTTGTTTTAGGTAGATCACAGTTTAGCTAGTTACCCTCCATTTTTTTACTCTGTTTACTTTTACCATGCAATTCATGAAGAATGTGGTAGTTGAATTTAAATAGAAGGCTATTTTAGAAAAAACATTGTTTGGCAAGTTCCCTTCAAACTTGGCCAGAAAACGAAGACGTAAAGAATGTTCGAGGTAGTCCTCACGCCATTGTTAATAATAGTTGGTGTGTGCACAACATTAATTTATATAAAAACATGGACATTCCTCCAATAATCTATTCTAATTTAATTATTAAATTAGCATATAATATCTACATTGATGCACGGATATCCAGGAAATTAACAAAATCTTTAACTAAAACCTGCCCCACAGCCATAGCCCATCTTCCTTGGAATAAATGAATCACCCCAAATAATTGCCCACCAATACCAATTTAGGGTAGCTTACAAAGGCCACAAATTTGTGTAAAAATAGCGAACATTTTAGCATGATTTTTATCAAAATCTAACAAAAATTTTGGGAAATCGAATGTGCAGATTTTTGATGGTGCTAAATCCATTTCCACAATAAAAAAAATTCAAAAGATTTTTTGTATAAAGAAAAACATAAATTTCTGGCAAATGATCATGGCCGTAAAGATCGTTCGCAACATAATTGTTGCCCCTACGGGACCATGTCATGCTATGACAGTGGGTTGTCGTTGGTCTAAAGCTATCATCGTTGGAAGTTGACTCGTAAGTGCATATCTAAAGGTATGCCGGTAAGCTCATATTCATGCAAAACTTAAACAGACATTATCCCATATGTTTGAAAAGGCGTATTACTACAAATAAGTGCAATAGAACTAGCCATGGATGACATGGCATTGAATATGAGATTTTTGTGAGCCCCATATTTTTACGACGACCTCATTTTAGTTCATTATGGTATTGTTTTTTTTTTTTTCTTAGTATGATTTTTTTTTCGGAAATCAATCATTTTCATCATTTTAAAATTAGGAAATTCCAATAGCCTAGCTTTTGTGGACAATTTTTTTGTAAAGCTAAATTTTAATTTTAAATTTATAAATTAAAAAAATGTAACATATATACCTATATATTTTCTAAGGAAAAAATAGTAACTTTTTCATTATAACTGAAAATTAAATTACATTTTGTAGATACAAAACTCTGGTAAACCCACCATCCAAAACAGCTAGTAGTGATTTAGAAAAAACTTCACTGTTCATTCCTTTCAAAAATCATTATATTGTTGGAAATAATTACGCTTCGACCTGCTGCACTCCCTCACTGTCACCGCCTCAATGAGCACTATTTGCTCAAGTTCGAAAGGATGCCACCGCCATGACCTGTTCAACTTTTGAAGAGCCATTGCTGCCATAACCATATCAATTTTAAGGGGCAAATAACCGACTTAGTTTTGTGTATAAAAATAAATGATCAGGCATAGGAGGATGCATAATTTAGACACACAGTCTGAGTAGTTGTATGCAGTTGTTGTTGTTGCTTTGTTGTTTCAATGTTATGAGTAGTTTTTTGTTAGCAGCAAACCCTGCGTGTTTGAGTTATGTACGTTGTGTTCTACTCTGTTCAATCTTTCAATTAGTATTAGAGTCGAGGTATCATAGTTGATGCTGAGAGAATTTAAGAAACTGTTGTTGTGTGTAGCCGTTGGGTAGAGTGCATGTGTGAATGGGCCAGTGAACCTGCCTAGACTAATTTTGAAGCTGGAGCGGCTTGTGTACATGATTCAGCCTGTAATACATGAGTCTACATGTCTGGTATGCATGTGGTTATCTTGAAATGTTTCCTTTTCACGTTAGGAGCTGAACACATATATAACCAGTAACTTGGATTTGTGGTTAGGCTTTATATGTTAAGTGAGCTTATTGAGAAGCATTATATGTTAAGTGCGCTGCCTAACACACAAATGATTTTTTTTAGACATTACTTAAAAGATACACAAGGGATCTATTTTAGCTTGTCTTTTTTGAGATATGTTGTTTTATCTCTGGCCATTGGTGCTCAAAACTAGACTATTTGTTAAAAATTCACTTTGAGAAGAGGAGTAAGCTTCAGAGTCCTGCACGAGGGCCATGTTTGATGTTCCTTGGTGGTGTATTAGGCAGTTGTAAACAATATGATAATTTATGTTCCTCTTGCAAGCTAATAAACACACATTTTCAAATATAAACTAGTGAATTCATGAACCTTCGCTGAAGTTTAGATTTCTGCATGGTGAATTTGTTGTTGTAATGAATAAAATTGGAGTGTGGTCTGTGTAACCTGTGAAATACAAACTGGAGGCTGTGGCAGCCCCCCCTGCGCCACTCGAGTGACCCCCTCGCCTGCGGGGTGGCGGGGCAATTCTGACTCAACAATTGCCCCACCACCCCGTGGGTGGGCGGGCCACTGGGTGGCATGAGGGCAGGCTTCTGCAGCCCCCCCCGTGCCACCTCGGTGGCCCGCTTGTCTGCAGGGTGCCGGGGCGATCCCGAGAATCACCTTGCCACCAAGCAGGCAGGCGGGCCGCCGAGGTGGCACGGGGGGGGGGGGGGGGCGGCTGCGATAGCCTCCCCCTTCGCCACCCTGGCAGCCCGCCTTCCCAAAAGGTGGTGGGGTGATTGTTTTAGTCACCCCGCCACCCCGTGGGCGGGCGGGCCGCCAGGGTGGCGCGGGGTGGGGTTGTGGCACCCTGGCGGCCTGCCCACCAGCAGGGTGGCAGGGTGATTCTCAGAATCGCCCTACCACCTTGCAGCGGGTGGGCGAGCCATGCTCATCGCCCCTAACCTATGGACCCGTTTGGCTGCTGTGAACATTACCGAGCCCATTTGGTCGTCGTGAGCTTTATCGAGCCCACCATGCTCACAGCGGATGTAGTGGGTAATTTTGGCTCACAAAAAGTTTTAATTTTAAAAAAAATCTCTACTTCATTAAACTTATTTAGTATTAAAATTTGTAAGGAAGAAAATTTAACTAACCTTTCAATTGTGAGAATTCTCCGTTGAGTATGTTGTTGATAGCAATGTAGCAGCTCCACAAATTCGCTCCAAGTCTTTCAAAAAACCTTAGAAAACCTTGATGTGATATGAGTAATAGTGATAATGAAATTTATTATATAGGAGAAATTACGGAGATGTTTTACCGTACGGTTAATGTGGGATTAATTTGTTTAAAAAATAAAATAACATGTTAATTTTTTTATGGCGACAAAGGAAACTATGATAAAGCGAATATTATGGAATTGTTTTATAGCCGGGTGAATGTAGGATTAATTTGTTTTAAAATGTATTATAAAAATTAAAAAAAACATTCAATTGTTTAGTAAATATTATATATTTTAACTATTAAAATAATTTAAGTAAAGGTTGTAGTTTACAATTTTAACTTTAAAGATTTATTTCATAAAAAAAATTAGTTCACATTTTTCAATAAATTGTAGAATAAAATAATGAAGGGAAACAAATCTAACAAAATTTTTGGAGGGAAATATTTTGGCGAGACTTTTTGGAGGGAAAATTTCATTCTCTAAGCTATATAATATATTTAGGAGACTTTACATTTGTATCATTCAACCTCTTCTATTTGAAAGGGATGGATTGTCCTGATAGTAAAGTTTTAATTTGTACAACATCAACATCTTCATCGCGTAACAACTTTATTCATATTGATGAATAAAGCGGAAATTCTTCCACTATGAATGTAAAGTCCATTACTCCACTTAGTTTTGATCCTAAGGACTATGAGAGCAGCATTGATGAAAAAGGGGATGGATAATTTCAAGTAAATAAAGAATCATAGATTCCACTTAGTCCTAATTCTAAGAACTATGAGAGCAGCAGTGATCAAGAGCATGATGACAAATTTCAAAAGAATGGAGTGTCACGGTGTCCACTTAGTCCTAATCCTATGGACTATGAGAGCAGCAGTGATGAAGATCATGATGATGAATTTCAAAAGAATGGAGTGTCAAGGTGTCCACTTAGTCCTAATTCTAAGGACTATGAGAGCAACAATGATGAAGAGCATGATGATGAAGTTCAAAAGAATGGAGTGTCACAGTGTCCACTTAGTCCTAATTCTAAGGAATATGAGAGCAGCAGTGATGAAGAGCATGATGACGAATTTCAAAAGAATGGAGTGTCATGGTGTCCACTTAGTCCTAATTCTAAGGACTATGAGAGCAGCAGTGATGAAGAGTGTGATGACGAATTTCAAAAGAATGGAGTGTCACGGTGTCCACTTAGTCCTAATTCTAAGAACTATGAGAGCAACAGTGATGAAGAGCATGATGATGAATTTCAAAAGTATGGGCTGTCACGGTGTCCACTTAGTCGTAATTCTAAGGACTATGAGAGCAGTAGTGATGAAGAGCGTGATGATTAATTTCAGAAGAATGGAGTGTCATGGTATCCACTTAGTCGTAATTCTAAGGACTATGAGAGTAGTAGTGATGAAGAGCGTGATGATGAATTTCAAAAGAATGGAGTGTAACAGTGTCCTCTTAGTCCTAATTCTAAGGACTATGAGAGCATCAGCGATGAAGAGCTTGATGATGAATTTCAAAAGAATGGAGTGTCATGGTGTTCTATTAGTCCTAATTCTAAAGATTATGAGAGCAGCAGTGATGAAGGACATGATGATGCACTTAGTCCTAATTCTAATGAGCATAAAGGTAGTAGTGGCAAAGGACAAAATGTAGCATTTTCAGTACATAAACAGTCACATTTTTGACGTAGTCCTAATTCTATGGACTATGAGAGCAGCACTGACAATGCACATGAGGAAGAATATCCAATAAACATCGAGTCAAATTTTCCCTTCAGTTTGAATTCTAAGGACTATGACATTAGCACTAAAGAAGGGAAAGTTGAAGAATATCCTCCAAGTCAGTATTTGAAAAGCACAGCTGATCATAGTGTGGATAACATTCCTCTTAATGATGATGAAAATCCTTATACAAATGATGATCCATTGATGGAGATGTTTCTAGAAAATATTGTATCGAGGAGTAGGAGCAGACCTTTTCGTATCAATGCAGGATGTTCTAGTTATACAAGGAGTAGAGCAAAATATCTGATGAGAAGAAGTTCTATCAGCACTCTCATTTCAAGTGAATTTTGTCAAAAAGATTGCTTAAAACATATTTCAAATTTGCATTAAAGAGAAGGAAGAGATATTTGTCAATGAATAAAAGCATGCAAAATTCATATTTAGTTGGGTGCATGCAATCTACATTGTCAAGTTATGATTATCATATTAGACTTTATTTATCTATGGAAAGGCTTTCAAAATGTTTCATTCGATTGGGAATTTTCTTCTCTCAAGAATTCAAGAAAATTTGGAAAAGGATCCTACATTTTATTCAGAAGTACGTCATAAAAGACAGTTTGGGCCATTATCAAATACTGCAATGTCATGAATGAAAGATTTCTTTGCAAATCATGGAGAGTGTGTGCCAAATAGAGAGACAATACATATTCTAGATAATTTTTCAAGATGAGAAATCTACAACTTATACAAAGAATACGAAAAAGCTGTTGAGGGACATGACGGTTTACTACATATCAATATTTTGTGAAGGTATGGAAGAAAGAATTCAACAATGTCTGTATTCCTAAGAAGACAAGGATGGGGATTTGCATTACATGTGATTATATTAAATAAAAAAGGGACAAATGTGAAGGGTCAGAAAGAAGTAAGCATTCATAACTTTAACTTTTAAAATTGTATAGTCATCAACTATGAAAACATATTTCTTAATGGCTTTCTTTTATGTTGTGTAGGTTCAATTGTCAAAGACCTTTAGGAGCATGGCGAACAACAAACAAATGAAAGGAAAAAGTTGTACAAGCATGGAAAGAAGTGTTATGATAATCAGAATAAATATTTGGGCTTGATAATTGATGGTATGGACCAGAAGAAAACACTTTTACCACATTTTGTTTGCATACCCAAAAATTTATAGGAGGAAAATTTTATTCAATATCATTTTGTCGGTTGTGTGGTCTTCAATTGGGAAATGTTGCCAAGGGTGTACGTCACGGCTCCAAATATTCATAATGATGCAAATCTGACCATAACCATAATTCATGATGTGCTTTCTCATTGGTCTGGTAATCTTCCTGAAGTTTTGTATCTACAATTGGACAACGCGTGCCATGAAAACAAAAATCAGGTTGTTTTTGGATATCTAAACATGCTTGTTGAATTGAGATTTTTTCAGAATGTAAAGGTTGGTTTCCTTCTTTTTAGGTACACTCATGACCATATTGATCAGATGTTCAGTCGTTTTCAGTCACATTGAGGAGGAAGGAAGTTGGGAGCTTGCCATCATTAATTGAATGTATTAAGAAATCATACATGCCAGAGCCTACTTTTGATGTGTTTGAAGAAACTATTGACATGCGAAGGTTTATCCTAGGATCACATGGTGAGGGGAAATGCATTGAACATCTTAATGACATTAGCTTCCAACATCAATTTCGTATCAAAAAAATTGATGGGAAAACACTAATATGGAACAAGAAGTATTCAACTACTGCAGAATGGGCACCATCATCAGGTTTGGAATTTTTGAAGTTCATTCTAGATCATCCAATATTTGCATCAAAAATATTGTTATTACAATCAGTTGGTGAAGTTCATAATCCACGCAGACAAAATAGAGATATAAATTATTCTGATTTCCTAGAAGAAATTTAAAAATGTATTAGATATACACATGAATACTTTGACATTGCTGATTCAGTTTGGTGGGAGTCATTTTTCAATAATCAAAGTGATATAATTTCAACAACAAATGAAGATATACCTTTGAAAAGTCCATTTACTTGGCCACAAAATGTGTCGAATGAACATGAGGAAATAAACATTGTTGAACAACTACAATCTCAAGGTATTATTAATTCTTCGTAGGTAGAGGAAAGAGAGATGTATATTGGTTCTAGAAGATCTCATGTACAACGTGAAGCCACAGAAGACCTTTACAGGGTTTCAGTATAGGATATTAAGGAGGGTTGCATGATCACAGTGCTAGCAGATGGAGATCCCAATGGCTATCCATTTTGGGTTGCTAAAGTTATAAAGGTCTTTACAGAAAATGAGGATGTTACAAGTGTTGAAGTACATTGGTATGCCACAAATACACACCCATTCAATGGTGTGTATAAGCTAAAGATGGTATTTGACAAAAAAAATGGCGGAAAGAGAAAAAGAAAGGGTACAAATATAAATCATCACCGCACAGACATATTAAAATTGGAGGATGTTGACATACTTGTTTATGACTTCAATTTAACAAAGGAAGGAACTCTTCACTTCAATATGATTGAGATTTTGAAAAGGTTGTTACCAGAAGGAACAATGTTGAAATGGGAGTCTGCTGAAACCAGTCGTAGATCTAGAAGAATTTTGAAACCTGAAATGGTGGTCATGCATGTGGACTCAGATGGGGCACTAGTTGATGAAATAGAAGAATATGGAATATATTCGTCAGCATCCAGTCACTCATCTAAAGATGTGAATTCTGATGGTGTGCAAGAAAATATGAGTGATTTTGAATAATTGTTTAAGATAGTTTATATAACTGAGGTTTGCATCGTATCTTAAAATAAAATTTTTGATTTCCATATGGTGTTAAATGAGAAGTTATGAGTCATTTTTATATTGTTGGATTATATGTCTTAATTATGATAATTTTTATTGTTTATAATATCTACAATGCAACATTAAATTAGAGATATAATGTATGTTTCATTCAATATACAAATAATGACTTTTGAATTCATTTAGTCATGTAATTTGTTCATAATGTCATGGTTTTTTAATTTTATGGTTGAAAAAATTCCAATTTCTTTTGTATCTAGCATGTTATGGTTGAGAACATGTTGACTTTATACTTAGGAAAGAAAAATGTTATTCTACCAAAAACATTAGTGCGTTTTTCCTCATAAATAACTTTTTTTGGCACATAAAAATTCGGTTTTACTAGCATTTTTTTTAAAATGTTGAAAATTGACCCTAAAAAAAGCATCATTCCAGTATCATCACTTTTTCGTTTTCAAGGTGTTTTTTTCACCAAAATTTCATTTTCACTACCATTTTTAAAACATGTTCAAAATTGGCCCAAAAAAAACATCGTTCTAGTATACACACTTTTCATTTTTAGCACTGTTTTTGATATTTTTTTGGGGTTTTTTGGCCAGAGTTCCCATTTTGAGTTTGAAGTTCCCGTTTCAAAGTTTACATTGTTGTAAATTTACGTACCAACCAATGTTCCACTTGTACTCCACATACATTTATTCACTGCAATAGTTGATTCTTTCAAAATGGTCTCCTAATCAAATATAAGGAAATTGTTTCATCCAAATTTATGTGAGGCTAAAAATCATATTTTATTGGAAAAGACATGTGTTGTGGAAAAATAAATCATAAAATATGTTCTTTCATGCAAATCGCTTCTAAAAAAAATACAAGATTCACACCTCTCCCTCCATTATGCAATATGATGCATCCCAAACTTTTAATGACCTATGATCTAACTTTTTAGATGATCTGACTTCCTAAATTTCGATGTCCCCACCATCTGTTCCAACTGAAGATGTTCACCCAATCAACTGTATTGAGAAATAATATATTCTTTAGATTAACAAAATGATTTGATGAGATTTATAGAATACAAAATTATACTTAATGAAATTGGATATTACCTAATATAATTGTTTGTTGTCGAGGATGAAAGTCCAATATTACTACATTTGAACCTTGGTTGAGGCTTCTCACAATTATTTTAGGAAGACCAATTTCTAGGTAGATGCTAGAAAAGTGAGTTGGTCTTAGATTTGTGACCTTCAAATAGGAAGCAAATTTGAATTGAATAAAAAATTTATGAACTTGAGGAATAAATATGATGAAACCTCCCCAAACAATCATGAACATAAAGGTTAATAGTAAATGTGTTACACAAGAAAATTTGAATTGAATAAAAAAGCTATGAACCTGAGGAATAAATATGAAGAAACCTTTCCAAACAATCATGACAATAAAGGTTAATAGAAACTTTTTTACACACCTCACCATGGTGATGAGCTCCAAAACGCTTCATGACATGTTCAAAATCAGCAAGTTGATGCTTGTTTCTACTACTGCTTGGTTGAGAGAGTGGCATAGCCCCTTCCAACAAAGCAAATAAATTCATTTAGCATAGAACATTTGTGGCCAAATAATTCTTATTATTTATTTTCTTTTCAACCAACAAGAGAAGAACAAGATACTATAATACTACTAGAGTTCAATTGAATATATTTTTTTACTATATCAATGACCTTGACCTTCTACTTAGTAAAGAAAATATAGATAATTATATAATATTTATGGATTAACATATTATCAAATAGTTGACATGCATTTAGAGGTGGTAAAAAGGTAGAACCAGTAGTAGTTACTACATATTGTGGTACGTGATGATTGAGGTTCACACTCCATCTTGTAGGAGTAGTAGAAGTGTCACTATATCGAGGTTGAAATGGTTACAACCAAATACATAAAGAGTTTATTCAAACAATAATAGTTATAGACTGAGATAAGTAAAGGTTTCATTCATATTCAATAGGAAAAAGGAAAAAGTAAATATTTGACATAAAAATAAAAGTTAACTTACGATGTTTTTAGAAATCGAATGAAAATCCACCCCATTTTTAATTATCCTGATATGAGGATTATTTTGTGGAAGTGTAGTGTGTAATGAAACTAATGGCTCAAATATATGATCAATATACAATGTTTTGATATCATGATCAAGGAGAGTATTTTCGCAAACATAATGCTAGCAATTAAGACTAAACAATAAAAAATATGACATCATTGTTAAAAGTTACAACATATCCAAGTAATGCATTCTTCCATGTGGCAAGAAATGGCTATAAAATCGAATATTAGTTTGATTGAAATAATTAATGACAACATATATGAAAAATCCTTGGAAAAAATACATCCATCAAAAGGCAGGGATTTTTCAAAAAATGCAACAATAGATATGGAATCTAGATAATTCCTAAACTCAATAATGACATTTTCTTATTGATGAAGCACAGAGAGAAGTAGAACCTCTGATTCATGAGGGTTTTAATCCTTGAAGTTGGAACAACAACAAACGTCAACTTGGGACATATGACAGGGTTATCTTCTATAAGTTTTTTAATGTTTAACCAATACAAGGCCCAATGGCACATTGTAACCTCACTACATGTAGCCAAAAATAAAATTAAAACTTACAAAAAGAAGAGAATCGAGAAATTTCAAGGAGGCAGTAAAAATGGTATGGGAAAAAAACAATACCTGAGATTGTCAATTGTAAGTAGTTGCATTATATCTTTATAAATTTGCGGATTGTAAGCTTGAAATTGTTTAATATCATTATAAAGTATGTCGACAACTTTGGACAAGTCATTCCTACAAAACGAGAAATATTTATAATAAATCGACCCAACATAATCAATGTCCTATAAGTTGTCTTAATCTTACATGGACCCATTGAAAGGAGGCTTGAACATACATATTCAGAATTTAGAGAATTTAAAAAAACGACAACTAGTAAGCATAAACAACTTCACATTGAGAAACAAAAAAGAGAGAATCAAGAAAATATTCAACATCCAAGAAGCCATGATAAAGTGACCAATAACCCAATAAAATAGGAGAAAATTACCATAGATTTCTTTGTTCTTTGAACTTTTGAAAAGAAAAAAATGCCAACGATTGCAATACGACTATGTTACATGCTAAAATTATAATACATTAATCCACATAAAACCCTAACAATCTAAAAACCCAACATTAACCAATATGAAAATCATTAAGAAAATTGACTTTTGACAAAGATAAAATAAATAAGCAAACAATTTTTGAAAGAATGCACAAAAAGTTATTTAATGATTTGCCTACTAAACACCGGGTAAAGCAGTTCAATGAATTAAGTACTACGCACCTTTGCAATCAATAAACACTCAGAACTTGTGAAGACAATGATTGAAAAAACAACGATATCATAGCCAAAAGTGTTACATCTATTGATCAGAAAATGTGAACCACCCACAAAGCCAATTACCTAAAAATTTAGAAAACCAAGAAGATTTAAATTTATAAGAAAAGTTTGAATTGAGAAGTATACTTTCAAAAACATTAAAGACTACAATAAAGAACCACAAATATGAAAGAATAAAAACAATGTAATTGAACCACAAATATGAAAGAATAAAAACAATGTAATTGAACCAGGCCAAATTTTTGGCAAGTTACTCATTTTCCCTACATGTAACCAAAGAATCCAAATGCCATTCCTAGTCATGAAATGTTTAAGCACCATTACCAAACAATTGCTTCCATAAATAGAAGGCATAACCCCCCAAACAGTTGAAAATTATATAACCTTTAAACTACTAAAATCCTCATGATACCTTTCCCATTCGCAAGCATGAAAAAAAGGGTTAAAAGGAAACAACCCACGATTAACCATTACGGAAAGACCAAGACTAAACAATCAACAAGAAACCATGAAAGGAATCCAAAATCCCTCAATTCAACACTTCTAAGATTGTCAGAAGGAAAAAAGGAATAAAATACTTATTGTTTGAGTGCTTCTTCAATATATTTCTACTTGCTGATCTCAAAGAATATCTTTAAAGATTGCATATTTTCATGGATCTTCGTAAAACCCAACCAGCAGTGTTCAACTTGGTCAAATTTTCTAGCCATCACTAGGTCTTTCAGATACTTTTGGTTCAAGAAAATCCATAATTCTCACTCCATCTTGGGGCACCATGCATGCCACGAAAAGGTCAAGTGACTATACACTCAGGAGATTAACAAAATGTGGAAAACAAAGTGATAGAAAGACCAAAAACAAATTTATTGGTGCAACGTCTCTTTATGTGACTCTTCTTGTGTTATTGATTCTTTTGTCGACGCCTATCGCATATATCAAGCACATTTTTTAATGTGCTTTTTCTAATATATATTATAATAGAAGAAATTTTATATTATATTAAAGTTAATAATATTATATTAATCTAAAATTAATAAATTTAATACTAGTATTAAAATATATTAATATTAAATTTCTTATATTAATATTCTTTCATCATTTAATTTAATAAAAATAATAATATTATTTTAATATTAATATTAATCTAATAAGGTTTTTACATGACATTATAACAAAAATTCTAATAAGATTTGAAATTTTAAAATGAGCTAAAAGTTTAATTTTAGATTGTTCAAAAAATATATATAGAGGCTCGATTGTGCCATATAGATTGATAGAGCCATAGCTAATCTGAAATGACTATATACTAAATATTGATGTAGAATTAATTAGCCATTAATGAGTTTGAATGTTAACTAAAAGCACGGAAGTCGAGGAAAACTTCTTGAATTGATCACTTTACGACAACTGATAAACCATAATTAAGATCAAAATAGAGGTTAAAACAGAAAATACAAAGATATACCAGATAATAAGATTGATTACGGAGTTCGTCCTTGATGGACTACGTCTCTGGGTCCGCTTATCGTTTTATTAGGAATGAGAAGAAGGTGTTGATTACACAGTGAATTAGACAGAATGAACTTACATACATGTAATTTTGACTTCTGTCATCAGATATCTCTCTGAATCAACTTTTCAACACCACTTACGGTTTCCAAATCCAATTCCGGATGCTTCTGAAACACTAAAAATAAAATCGCCTCTAACCTCTAGAATCTACGTATAAAAACCCAAAAAACAATGTAAACTTTGAAACTAGAACTGATACTGTTACCCGTTTCGTATAGATAGCAAAAATGTGACTTGATTTTGAAAAGAGGGATGCAGAACACATATTTTTTTAGAGCATAGTTTTTAGCACTTTAAATTTTTTTATGTATATTACATTTTAAAATGTTAGTAATTTGCATGTTGATTTAAAAAATGGTGATTCTGCATCAGAGCCTTTTTTTAAAAGAGCTATTTTTTTACTTTAAATTTTCTAATGCATGAAATGTAAATAATTATTTTCTAAATTTAACAAATTTTGACACTTTAAATTTTTTAATGTATTAAGTGTGGATATTTTTTTAAATGCTACATTTTTTTACACTTTAAATTTTTTATGTCAATTTTTTTTGTAAAAAGAAAAAAACAACTATAAAAATATTTATAAAAAAATAAAAATAAATAAAAGAAAAAAAAAACCACATAAAATGTAAAATAGATATATATATATATATATATATATATATATATATATAAACCATTAAAAATGTTGGAAAAATAAAAAATAAAAATAAAAAAACAAAAAAACTATAAAATTAAGTAACTAAAAATAGAAAAAATTTTAAAAGCATTAACAAAAAACTACAAAAAGAAATAACAATAAAAAACAAACTAGATTAAAAAAATAAAATAAAATAAAAGCCAATAAAAATCTAAAAAACTAATAGCTAATTAAAAAAAAAAAAACTCAGATTAAAACTTAAAAAATATATATGCACGTAGCTCCGCCACCCAGAGCCACGCCCCCACGAGCGACTGGACGGTGGCTATCCAATTCCGAGAATCGGATAGCCACCCCCATGGGCAGTCACGCAGTGGCTATCCGATTCTCAGAATCAGATAACCACCGCCTGACTACCCGTCGGGGTGGCTATCCAATTCTTGGAATCAGATAGCCATTGCCTGGTCACCCGCACGGGTGGCTTAACGGTGGCCATATAATTCTGAGAATCAGATAGCCACTACTCGGCCACCCCAATGGGTGGCTGGGTGGTGGCTATCCGATTCTCGGAATTGGATAGGCACCCCCATAGGCAACCAGGCAATGGCTATTCGATTCCGAGTATTGGATAGCCACCCCCACGGGCATCCGGGCAATGGCTATTTGATTTCAAGAATTGGATAGCCACCCCCACGGGCGGTCGGACGATGGCTATTCGATTCTGAGAATCGGATAACCACCCCCACCGGCAGTCAGGGAGTGGCTATCCGATTCTCAGAATCGGATAACCACCTCCTGACCGCCCTTGAGGTCGATATCTGATTCTCAGAATTGGATAGCCACCACTCGGCAACGCCCACGGGTAGACGAGCGGTGGCTATCCGATTCCAAGAATCGGATAGCCACCACCCAGCCGCCCTTGGCCCCTGTGGGGGCGGTGGCCGATAAAATTTTTTTTTTTTAAATAAAAAATAAATTTTATTAAATATGTTTATTATATATATATATATATTAAATGTTTTTTTTTTTTTTTTTTTTTTTTTTTTTTTTTATATATATTTGTAAAATATATATATTTTAAATATTTTAAATGTTATTTTAAAAAATATCAAAAATGTATTTAGTTTTTTTTTTTAATTTTAATGTTTTTTTCTTTTTATATTTTTTTAAAATCCAAATTTTAAATCACTGTGAAATCCAAATTTTAAATTTTAAATTTTTAAATTTTTAATATAAAATTTGAAATATTTTTTTTTAAATCAAAAATATATTGTTTTTTATTTTTTAAATGTTTTTTTTTTTATTTGAAAATATGTATTTTTTTTAAATTTTAATTGTTTTTGTGTTTTTATTTTATTTTTAATTTCAGCGTATTTTTGTTTTTTAGGGTTTTTTGAAAATATTTTTAAACTTTTTCTTTTTTTTAATCTAGTTTGTTTTTAATTTTATTTTATTTTTTTAGTTTTTCTTAATGCTTTTTAAAAATTTCTTATTTTTACTTAATTTTATAGTTTCTTTAATTTTTCCAAAATTTTCTATGGTTTACCACATTAAAAAAAATGTTATTTTTTTGAAAATATGTTTTTCTTACTATTTATTTCTTTACATGTTTTTAATTTTTTAATTCTTATATTTTTTTTTGTGAGCTAAGATGGAACCATTTATATTAGAACAAGTTAAAACCAGTACATACATACGATGGCCTCAACCCGCCCTGAAGGGAAACCAGGTCTGTTGGCCATCGAAGTTCTTAATAGCCATCCAAAAACAAAATTTACTGAGTCTGTTTATCCATGCTATATATACTAACCATTCAAAGAAACTAACATTGTTTGCTAGCTGCATTATAAAAGATAACAGAGGGTAGCATGTTGTTCAGCGTCCTAACTAAGGAGATAATAAACATATCTTGAAAAATCATTCTTCCATTGTGCTCGGCTCGTGCTCCTCCTCTTTTGCTTCCTAAGTAAGCTTCTTTAGCTGCTGTTGTATCTCGTCAAGCTTGCCATTCTGCATCATAATGGTTATCTGAAGGTTGTTTATCTCTTTCTTTAGATTAGGAATGCCTTGGGCCAATTCAGCCATCTCTATGGCCACCTATTCTGTTGTAGGTCTAACCCAGAAATATTATAGATCTGATATGAAATAGCTCTGATACCAATTGTTGTAGATCTAACCCAATTGTTGTAGCTCTGATACCAATTGTTGTAGCTCCGATACCAATTGTTGTAGATCTGATCCAAAGATATATGATAAGAGAAATAACCCAATAAATAACAAGATAGAAATAGATAGTAAATCTTCTTTATTGATCAAACCCTTAAGGTAGGGCAACACCATACATTCACTCCTTAAGGAAGGAGAGCACTCCACAAGCCATATGCCTGTTCATACAATAATACTTCTCTTCATATCTTCCATGTGGAGTCTCTAGCCTCTATATAGGCCTCATACATACAATACCATGCATCATTACCATGGTTTCCTCATACCATCGACTAATACCATGGGCCCATTACATTATTATTAACTACTTGTGGTTCCTTACATGACATGGGTTAACCACCTTATTTATTACTATGGCCCATCCCATTATTACATTATTACCTTGGGTACCTCCCTTGGTACCCCATATTACCCCCCTAGGTATATAACATTCCACCCCCTAAGCATGTTTCGTCCCCGAAACATGGGAAGAACATAAATAATAAGATCTACTCAAAAGAGTAGTCCACTGATACCATGCACGTGCATCTAGCCATCCAAGAGAAAGGTGAACCCTCGATCTCGCTGGTGCCTCGCTCGCTTGAGATGGAAGTTGACCGTGGCAGCTCTTCTGTGTTGATGTGTAGTAGGTGGATCGTCTCTCCTTTCTATCCATCATGTGACTACTTGGTTTCCATGATGGTTGTCGTGCGGGGTGATGTGGGTGATGATATGTTGAAGTTTTAACCCACGATGGCTTTTGCTTGACTTCATCTTGCTGTGGTGCCTGTTGTGGTGTCTTCTTTTTCAATATGACTTCAACCACTGAGCCCTCCTCTGATGTATCATCACCTGTAACCTTTTCTTCTGCAGCCTCTGTTTGTGTTTGATTGTCGATCATCAAAGGCTCATCATCTGATATGTCAGTCCTTTGAACATCTTCTGCTTCCGCCTCCATGTGCTCTACCTGTTTATGGATGGAAATATCCTGTAATATAATTTTCTTCTTTTTATACCATAGCTTCAGGAATTTTTTCTGCACATTAATATTGATAGTACTCACAGATTCCATCCAAGGATATCCCAAAACAACATCGATATTATCCATCTCTGAAGCATAAAAATCACCATGAAACACATACTTATCCATAGAAAGCTTCAAATCCTTATAGATTTGAACATCCTTATCATCAACCTGTGTATTTTCAATTTGTTTTGCTGGGACTTGCAATTTCTTTGTCAAGTTGATATTTATGAGATTTTTCTTGCAACTTTGATTTATATACACAATGATTTTCTCCTTCTGAATTAATCCATGAACCTGCAATAAGGAGACACCCGTAGCAATTAAACCCTTATGTGTCTCATTCTCCTTTTTTCTAGCCTGAGACCATTTTTCCAAAAAGACTTTTTCAAATTCTGCATCTGAAATGTTGGCCATCTGCTGGTCGTCAAGTGATAACCACCACTTTTTAGCCTCATCGCTCACACTACATATTATGGGAAGCCTCCAATATTTCCCATGTGAGGACTTGTATCTTTGTATAAATTCTTCAATAGTAGGACCATCATCTGTTCCTGTAAAATATAGAACCTTGCTAGAAGCCATGAAGAGGGTTTTGAAAAAACTTGGCGAAAATTTGAAATGGCCACAAATCCGTCAACATTGCTCAGAATCTCTATTATAACCTATTTTTGGAAATGGAACAATCATTCTGCATCTGGCCATGTAATAGACATTTTGATCCAGGCACTAGAATTCCAGATCTGCGCTGCAACTTTCCCGCCGTCACCCAAAATTTCTGAAAAAAGAGCTGATTTTAAATCAGCGATATCTTCCTCATCCGGACTCTGATTCGCCTGATTTTTTTTTTGAAATCAGGTGTTTTGTCACAAGGATTCCAGATCTACAATTAGATCTTACAGATCTGGCACCAGGACATTCATATCTGCGCTGCAAATTCGCTACCCGAGAAACCCTGCAAAAATGAAAAAAAAAAATCTCCACGGTTTGCCCAAGAAAGAGCTCTGATACCAATTGTTGTAGGACTAACCCAGAAATATTATAGATCTGATATGAAATAGCTCTGATACCAATTGTTGTATATCTAACCCAATTGTTGTAGCTCTGATACCAATTGTTGTAGCTCCGATACCAATTGTTGTAGATCTGATCCAAAGATATATGATAAGAGAAATAACCCAATAAATAACAAGATAGAAATAGATAGTAAATCTTCTTTATTGATCAAACCCTTAAGGTAGGGCAACACCATACATTCACTCCTTAAGGAATGAGAACACTCCACAAGCCATATGTCTGTTCATACAATAATACTTCTCTTCATATCCTCCATGTGGAGTCTCTAGCCTCTATATAGGCCTCATACATACAATACCATGCATCATTACCATGGTTTCCTCATACCATCAACTAATACCATGGGCCCATTACATTATTATTAACTACATGTGGTCCCTTACATGACATGGGTTAACCACCTTATTTATTACTATGGTCCATCCCATTATTACATTATTACCTTGGGTACCTCCCTTGGTACCCCATATTACCCCCCTAGGTACATAACATTGGTACCCCATATTACCCCCCTAGCTCCGATACCAATTGTTGTAGCTCCGATAGCAATTTTTGTGGCTCTGATACCAATTGTTGTGGCTCTGATACCACTTGTTGTAGATCTGATACCAATTGTTGTAGATCTGACCCAGAAATAATATGATCAGATATGAAAATAGAAGATAATGCAAATAAACCCAAGAATAAGATGAAATGATTCTTTATTATCAAAACCTTTATGGTAGGGCAACACCATACATTCACTCCTTAAGGAAGGAGAGAACTCCACAAGCCATATGCTTGTTCATACAATAATACTTCTCTTCATATCCTCCATGTGGAGTCTCTAGCCTCTATATAGGCCTCATACATACAATACCATGCATCATTACCATGGTTTCCTCATACCATCAACTAATACCATGGGCCCATTACATTATTATTAACTACTTGTGGTCCCTTACATGACATGGGTTAACCACCTTATTTATTACTATGGCTCATCCCATTATTACATTATTACCTTGGGTACCTCCCTTGGTACCCCATATTACCCCCCTAGGTACATAACATTGGTACCCCATATTACCCCCCTAGCTCCGATACCAATTGTTGTATCTCTGATACCAATTGTTGTAGCTCATCATCTGATGTATCATCACCTGTAACCTTTTCTTCTGCAGCCTATGTTTGTGTTTGATTGTCGATCATCAAGGCTCATCATCTGATATGTCAGTCCCTTGAACATCTTCTGCTTCCACCTCCATGTGCTCTACCTGTTTATGGATGGAAATATCCTGTAATGTAATTTTCTTCTTTTTATACCATAGCTTCAGGAATTTTTCTGCACATTAATATTGATAGTACTCACAGATTCCATCCAAGGATATCCCAAAACAACATCGATATTATCCATCTCTGAAGCATAAAAATCACCATGAAACACATACTTATCCATAGAAAGCTTCAAATCCTTATAGATTTGAACATCCTTATCATCAACTTGTGTATTTTCAATTTGTTTTGCTGGGACTTGCAATTTCTTTGTCAAGTTGATATTTATGAGATTTTGCTTGCAACTCCGATTTATATACACAATGATTTTCTCCTTCTGAATTAATCCATGAACCTGCAATAAGGAGACACCCGTAGCAATTAAACCCTTATGTGTCTCATTCTCCTTTTTTCTAGCCTGAGACCATTTGTCCAAAAAGACTTTTTCAAATTCTGCATCTGAAATGTTGGCCATCTGCTGGTGGTCAAGTGATAACCACCACTTTTTAGCCTCATCGCTCACACTACATATTATGGGAAGCCTCCAATATTTCCTATGTGAGGACTTGTATATTTGTATAAATTCTTCAATAGTAGGACCATCATATGTTCCTGTAAAATATAGAACCTTGCTAGAAGCCATGAAGAGGGTTTTGAAAAAACTTGGCGAAAATTTGAAATGGCCACAAATCCGTTAATATTGCTCAGAATATCTATTATAACCTATTTTTGGAAATGGAACAATCATTCTGCATCTGCCCATGTGCTAGAAATTTTGATCCAGGCACTAGAATTCCAGATCTGCGCTGCAACTTTCCTGCCGTCACCCAAAAATTCTGAAAAAATAGCTGATTTTAAATCAGCGATATCTTCCTCATCTGGACTCCGATTCGCCTGATTTGTTTTTTGAAATCAGGTGTTTTGTCACAAGGATTCCAGATCTACAGTTAGATATTACAGATCTGGCACTAGGATGTCCATATCTGCGCTACAAATTCGCTACCCGAGAAACCCTGCAAAAATGAAAAACAAATTCTCCACGGTTTGCCCAAGAAAGAGCTCTGATACCAATTGTTGTAGGTCTAACCCAGAAATATTATAGATCTGATATGAAATAGCTTGATACCAATTGTTGTAGATCTAACCCAATTGTTGTAGCTCTGATACCAATTGTTGTAGATCTGATCTAAAGATATATGATAAGGTAAATAACCCAATAAATAACAAGATAGAAATAGATAGTAAATCTTCTTTATTGATCAAACCCTTAAGGTAGGACAACACCATACATTCACTCCTTAAGGAAGAAGAGCACTCCACAAGCCATATGCCTGTTCATACAATAATACTTCTCTTCATATCCTCCATGTGGAGTCTCTAGCATCTATATAGGCCTCATACATACAATACCATGCATCATTACCATGGTTTCCTCATACCATCAACTAATACCATGGGCTCATTACATTATTATTAACTACTTGTGGTCCCTTACATGACATGGGTTAACCACCTTATTTATTACTATGGCCCATCCCATTATTACATTATTACCTTGGGTACCTCCCTTGGTACCCCATATTACCCCCTAGGTACATAACATATTCATGGCCTTTGCTAACAACCACTTCATGACCCAATACACATGTAAGGCCTGTTTGAACAGGGACATACGTCCTCTGGTGTTTCCAGGGTCTGGCAACAGATATTCCAGTCCTCCATCTCAGATTCTGACTGCTCCTGGGTCGCTCCTCTTCCAAATGCTGAATTATCCTCCTAATATCTGCATGCGTGTCTTTACTGTATGCCCTCTCTGCATACTGCACCTGGCGTTTCATCATTTTCTTTCCACGTTTGTTTTTGTTGTTTTGGTGCGTCCTTGTTCTTGATGATCGGCTTGCCAACGTCCTCTTCTCCCTCTGCAGCCCCTTCCTCGTCCTGCTCACTACATTGTATTCCCTTGCCCTGCTTCCCTGTCCTGTTTCACTGGCGGGTGATCTCGTGTCTACTTCCCTCTTTTGGCCCCTGACTTTCTTATCTCTTATATCCACCTTTATTGATTGTGTTTTTTCCATAATTCTCCCTTTAATCTTTCACTTTTTCTTATCTGCGGTTGACTGTCCCGTTCCAGGTCGTATATTCCTCCATGTTTTCTCGGGTCTGTTCCTCTCCCTCCCAGTGATCCGGCTTAATTCCTTTAGCTCGCGAAGGTCTTCCTCGCCTGCTTCAGACATTACAATCCTCTTCATTCTATCCTCTATTCTCTTACACTGGATTTTCTTAACCCAGGAGGTCGACCTTGTGCGATTCCTCCTGCTCTGGTTATCACCTTTTCCTTCCTGCCTCCACTCACCTCAAGGACACTCCTTCTTGCTTGCCCTTATGCCTCACCCGTATCCACTACCTCTCACCTATCGACCTCTTTTGTGATGCTGCACTGACTTTCTCTATCGCCTGCACTCGCCATAATAGCCCACTCCTCCTCGGCTTTCCTTTGTGCGACCTAGTCCTTGTCCCATCACCATTCCGTCGTCACCTCCACACCTCTGAGCCTAAGATTATCCTTGCTGCTACAATTTAAAATGATTCCCAATCTACCTAATGTACACTCCACCTGCCGCGATCTATTGATGCAAGGTGGCTCATATTTTCCGCCCTCATCTTTTACTGCCTTCCATCTCATCACATTAACCACCCCGATCGGGGGTTAATTCTTATATTTTATAGGTTAATTTTTTTTTTTTTTTTTTTTTTTTTTTACATTTTATGTTTTGTTTTAATATATATTTTTATTTACGTTTTGGTATCTTTTTTTAACTTTTTTTTTGTGTTATTTTATTGTTTTTATTTTTGTTTTCATTATCTTTTTGAGATTTTAATGTTTTTCGGAGTCATAACAAAATATTTTACACCAATATTTCAAAATGTTGAAAATTTACCCCTCCTCCCCCACCGAGCAAAAAAAAAAGTGTTATTCCAGCATCAACACTTTTCGTTTTGAGGGTGTTTTTTGCACAATTTTTGCACATAAAATTTCGGTTTTACTTGCATTTTTTTTTAAATGTTGAAAATTGACCCTTTAAGAAAAAATCCATCATTCCATTACTAACACTTTTCATTTTCAGGTTTTTTTGCACAATTTTTGTAGAAAAAAATTGTTCTCACTGCTATTTTTAAAACATGTTCAAATTGACCCTAAAAAAAAACCATTATTCTAGTATACACACTTTTCATTTTTAGCACTGTTTTTCATGTTTTTTCGGGGTTTTTTAGGCAGAGTTCTCATTTGGAGTTTATACTTCCTGTTTCAAAGTTTACATTGTTAAAACCACCAATATCTCTTAATTGAGCAAAAACTTCCTCTTATAGGCCTGCAAGTACATCAAAACCTCCTCAAGCTTAATTAGGCATGAATGTGGTAACTTCTGGGTTACAAATGCCTTGGTCTAATCCACTAGGGGCACCTTAGCATTAGGGTTATAAGGTCTTCAAATAATTTCTAAACAACTAACAACATAAAACCCAAATATACTTTGGATAAGCTCTGAAACCATTAGCTGTCAGCACTACAACGGGCAGGTTGGACAGCACATATGAATGCTAGAAAGGGTCCATGGTCAACACACGGTGGTTCTACTATGTGGTTAGGGTCTGCTAGCCATAAACTCTTCCTGTATGCCCGATCGCTCACATGTTGCGTGATGTGGTTAGAGGCTAGCAGTTAGTGTTGTGGTCAAGGAAATTTGTTAAATGCAAACTTGACAGTTAGCATACCCTGATGGTCTTGCTCACTTGCCTTCTCCTTCGGCGGTTCCAACACAGTTAGCCACCAGTGGTCAGAGCCCATTATTTGCAATTTGTAATGTTTTGTATGGTATTTCAAAGGCCGAGGACTATAGCTTTTAAATACATTGATTTGTAATGAATTTTGAATGCATAGATTAATGTATTATGGTGAGGGTTTATAACATAGGTTTAAAACATGAATGTATTGGTTTAGGGTTTGGTGTTTAGCACATAGCTTTGGTTAGGATTTAGGCATAGGTCTAGGATTATGGTTTGTAGAATTTAGGCATAAGTCTAGGATTTAATACATATATTAGGGTTTTTTATGTAGTTTTTAAAAACCCATATGTAAAATATTGTCACAATGCGACATTCGCGACATTCATCACATGATGACAATAACCCATGCCTATCATCAATAAACGACTATATCGATCCTCTGCCATGACGACACCCATGTTGATGCATCAAACATCTGCGATCTATGACATAACCATGTCGACACCAATCCCACAAAGTTGAATGAAAAAACACATGCCGTTGACCAAACCGTGGGAAATTGTCGATGAACTCAAGTCAACAACCAGGCGCTAAGCCATCTCCAATAAACGCCATGAAAACTATAAACATTACCTAAACAAACTGATCCAATCCAACGCTATCGAAACTGAACGACACCAATAAATAAGGTGATGACAACATTGGACCACACTTGAACACCTATGCAATTGAATCAACGGATCCTCTTGGATCATTCCTCTCCACTTGAAAGATTTTGGACCACAGAAGTTTGACTATTTATAATGTTGATGAGGGTAGAACTCCCTCTCTTTCCACCTTGGCCTGACGATGTACCAATACATTCGATCAATCACCTACAAGTGATGACCCTGATGATGCTGACCATGATACCTTTCGATTTAGTGACCTATTTCTTCCATCTGCAATATGAACAACTTGCGATGATGGGCAAGCAACCTATTATCAACATGTCAATTGAATTCTTTCCACGAAGAATCATGAGTTAGTGATTCAAAATCATCTTTGAAAACATTATTTGTAGAACTTTGTTCAATACATCTTATGGGTATTAAAAATGTACTTTCTAGAATAACTAAAATATTCAAAGACTCCCTTTATTTTCACTTCATATCAATTACTTGACTTGATTTACTTTCCTGTTGACTGATTACTAAGTGAAATTGTTTCGCAAAACTCATCCAGCTGTGATGTAAACACTGCTGCAACTTAGTTTGATTTTGAAAGTATCTAAGTAATTATTGATTTACATGAATCACTACTTCTTCATCTATTAACTAATATTTCCATTAACTTAGACTTTCACTTAATGCATTAGTTTTTCAATCATGATAAGAAAAATTTAGATCTGCTTTCGAAAATGCTTTGTCATGAAAACTTATAGACTTCCTTCCACTTGAAAAGAGGCTTCATTACTTTTTAAAGCATGAAATGATAATGAAATATGAATGAAATGAAATAACTGACTTTCCCAATACTGACCTGCACCCTTGAAACGGAAAATAAACATACCATCTGAAACAAGTCTCTGATTAGACTCACATGTACCATTCCTGCAATACACTGCTGTTAGGCCCCTATACTACTAGTTGTAACCCCTTATTGTTATTAGTATAACCCACTTATTATATTGATGTACCCATGTAGTGCCCCATTGTTATATTATGCCACATAGAAGCCCACCATTGTTACTGTTGTGCCCTACAATATTATTGTTATGTAGGCTTTGATTGTATTGGGACCACTTTGACTCCTATATATAGAAAGGAGGTATTTTCATTGTATCATCCAAGAATTGTTCATTTATGTAATGTAAAGGAGGTTTGCCCCTCGAAGAGGTGAATTCTAAGGCGTGGATCTCTCTTTTCTATCTTTGTGTGAGCTGGTTTCATAACATTTGGTATCAAGCTTTGGATCTAGGTTTCGCTGCTCAAATAGGTCATCGTGGCATTTTCGCTATAACGTTTTTTCTGTGATGTTTCAGAAGTCACAAAAAATAACCCTTTTGAGAAGAATTGCGCTGAACCTTGCGTCCAAAATTTCAGATTTTTTCGCGCGATATTTTCGGAGATATGATCTGTGGAAGTTGGTCTTTTTGTAGACTCCTGAATTACACTC